>JAZKJV010009299.1:600000-1200000 GCA_037367405.1 Ottelia alismoides | reverse complement strand
GGTGTGACATTACGTTCACCAATAAAGAGACTTTACACTGAACCGAACACAGTTTTAACCTTTCAATATTGCTTTAAATATCTGTAACGGGTCAATATCTCATATGTGGTACCCACTACATTAGTTAAGTCTTAGCCTCTTATTTCCCCCAAAAAAACATATCATGTTTATAATTTTAATCACATAAAAATTTATATATTAAATTAATAAATGTTATTTACTCATCAAATATTTGACTCATTTAATGTCATTGTTCTTCCAAACAAGATTTTCAAAAAAAATCCAGCTTTTGTAAAATTCTATTTTTTTTTTTGCAAAATTATCCAGATATTAAGATTTTCTTGGATTCGTAGAGTAGTGGGAAATCCGAGATGTTAGAAAGCAGTCTTTTCAAATAAATTCAAACGCATGAAAGATAGATCTCAAGGTGGAAGATAATGCATTCGTATTAGTGGAGGACACGTTACAGATCTAACATCTCAACAGCCGTCACAACTGCTGCATGGGGTCCCGCGAGGCATAGTACCACTGCTACCCCGTCCGTCTCCTTGCTCGAGCAATCAAGTCTTCGAATGCCATCGACATAAACTTGTGACCCATAATCGTCACAGCTAAATAACCATAGCATCTCCCTGTCTCTGAAATGAAATCCAATAAATATGGATCCACAATAGTGTTCCTCAAATCAACAGGGCATTCAACTCTGCAAGAGTGAGGATCTCATCTATGTAATCGATCTCCTTCACCAGGTAGGCTCTATATTTGCCGAATTGAAGGGCTTCCCTGCAGTGCACGAGATGCGGTACTTGGGATGGCCGCAGTATTCCCTGTCGGCTGCAAGGAACTGGTAGCTGATGTTGAGGGAGATTGATCCGCAGTTGAAGGAGAGAGGGATGTTGCACTTCGCATATTCGTAGATGTTGTGTTCAGCTGTGGCGACGTGAAGGAGGGAGAGGAAGAGGAGGAAATGGAGATATGCACCAGCTTGGATCTATCTGATAGCTTCTCGAAAAGTGGGGTTGGAAGAAGCATGGGAATTCGGCAAATTCAAAGTTTGTGTTAGAGAGATAGTGTATCTCTAGGATCGTTCAGTCAATGGCAATCCGAGAAGACTTTGACTTTTTCATCGCAGGATGAGCATTCATGATGTGGTAGCGAAAAGAACAGAAATCGATTGATAGATTGTTTACATATATTCTGATATATACATATTTAGCATAGACAGACAGTTTTTTATTTGCAAGCACATCATCTCTTTTTTTTTTCGGAAGAGGGGCACAAGACCAAGTTGCTGCATAGAGAAGTTGGATTGGTCCAAAGATGGACTCATATTTTGCCCTATTTAATTGCAAATGATGGTGAGTGCAGAAAACAAGGTTCCCAATCAGAAAACTGGGTGACGTCATGCTCCATATGATACGTTTAAAATGATATAGTCCATGAAACTGAGATATGTGGAAAATTATCAATGAAACAGAGATGAGTGAGTGAACTTAACCCCTTTCCAACAACCGCCTGCGGATAGCAGAAGTGTGGAAATTTAATTCTCGTTTGGATGTGTAAGGGATATGCTCAATATTCACCATTCAAACCTGTCATTTTCACTTTACTGTTTAGTAATCTATGTTGACCCGTTTTTAGGACAAGTTGTTGAGGACGAAACGTGGAAAGAATAATCCACGAAACAGTCACTGCAATATTTAAAGATTTACATGGAAAATATCATAAAAACCACCTAGAAAACGAGATACAGCGTATGAAAACTTTAAAGGTGACACTCAGAGAACATGTGGTACAACCTCACGACTAAACCTAATGCCTATATTTGTATAAGGTTCATGCCTAAACAGATCACTAGTCGATCCAAGCCAAGATAAATTTGAAAAGAAGTCATAGCAACATGACCATTAAAATATTGTCCAATTACACCGTAACCTCCGTGATCTTGTAATCTACGCCGTGATCCTTGTAGATTACACCAAGGCCTTTGTGATCTTGTGAACTCTTACACCACAGCCCTTGACATCGGCGTATGTGAATATATAGTAAGATAAAAGGAGTTGTGGTGTAATTACAAAGATCATAGGCGTCATGACAAAATTTGACAATTGTTTGGAACAGAATTCCACTAAAATTAACTGTAAGATCCTAATCCGATTGTAAGCATTTAAAGCCTAAATCAGCATGAATGCTTAATGTACTTTTTCTGTGATATTCTAGGAAAACATTATTATCTGCATCACTTTTCTTAAGCAGTTCTCTCGTAATCATTTGGCAGAAGGAAAAATCTGTCTAAATTTGATGTTTGCAGTTTTTATCGGACACTATAGTAGCATTAGTACCATCAATAGTTATGCTCTTGAAACGCACAAGTAAAAAAAAATCATCTGCAAGATCCAAAGAGAGGAATAAGTTTGGCTTACCTGAACGGCAAGACCCCGCGCGGGTGCCGTTGCGGCAGAAGCACGTCACCGAGGTCGGGTCTCTTGAGTTGTATCCGCATGCCCCTCCGGAGAGGAGGCAGTCGCTGCACCACCCGCTCCCCGCCTCCCAACCCACGTCGAATCCCCCAGACAGTGCATCTCCCCATCCACCCCCTCCCTTCAAATCCTCTGCAGCCGTCCGATGCAACCACACCTCCGCCAGGGGACTGCACCCTTCAAAGGTGGTGGGGAACCCTTCGACCCCTAAGGCAAAGTACCAATGCAAACTCGTCTCATTGCAATCGATTCTTTGAATGCCGTCGCTAACATCCGGTGGTAGAAGATTTTTACAGCTATATAGCCGTAAGAGCTTGTCATCCGAAGTGAAGTGAAATAGAGAAGAATCCAGGCTAGTGTTCATCAGATTCCCAGGGCATGCATCTCCTTTGGTAGAGTCCAACTCTGCAAGAGTGAGGATCCCGTCTGTGTAGTCGATCTCCTTCACCAGGTACACTCTGCCGTTGCTAAATTCCACGGTTGGTTTTCCGGCAGAGCACGTGATGCGGTACCCGGGATGGCCGCAGTAGTCGGGTCGTCCCTCCGCGAGGAAGGGGTAGCTGATGTTGAGGGAGGCGGATCCGCAGTGGAACGGGAGGAGAAGAGTGCAGTTACCATACTCGGGGATGTCGCCTCTCGACGTGGAAACGTGGAGGAGAGAGAGCAGGAAAAGGAAGAGGAGCCGGGGACGCATCAGAAGGGAGTGGAGGATGAATGAAGAATGGGAATTTGAAAATTCTAATGTAAGATCGCGGATGGTGCGTACGTTGCTGAAGATTAGTCAATACACTTCTAGAAGATTTCGAATTCTAATTCATGACGGGGAAGAGAGAGTAGAAATAGATTGATTGGTTGATACATATCTACCTCAACTTTGATGTAGATATATCTAGCACAGACATTTCTAATTAAAAAAAATGGCAAAACCTTCTTCCATTATAAATAGGGTTGGATACATGCAATGTTGTAGAAGTCGGTATTCCGTATTCCGTCAGATAGGTCACTGAATAAAGAATAATCGGTATTCGAACGACTATTTAGAAATATTTGATTTTGTATTAAAAATATTTTTAATATAAAAATGATTTTTAATACATATATTCTTATATATTTATACATATATTGGCACCAATCAACAATAATCCAACATAAAAGTATCCATTAACAACATACATATGAAGAGCTTCGATGTTTTTGATAATATCACGACAAATGGTAACTCTTAAGAATTTTAAAATAAAAAATAAAAAATCCAGCATTTAACTACCAGTCAGGCTAATAGTTAGCCAATCGATCGAATAATCGGATCGACTATTTGGTTAGGCTGACTAGAGGTTATTCAGTCTGGGATCCCTCCCGTACCTCATAGTCGGACCGAGGAGTCGGGCTAGTCGGTCAACTATTGCAACACCGGCTGCATGGATTCTTACTCAGATCTATGTTCAAAGATTCGACTATTTTTTATGATGATTGTCGACTACCTAACGCAATCCCCCCAGGGGAAGATTTGAATCATGTTCTTTTAGGTGGTAGAGACCATGCACTATCAAATCATTTTGAATTTAATCCTGGTCATTTAGAGAAATTTCTAATGCAAAAGTATATTTTTGCAAGAGAAGGATAATCTTTCGTTTTGAGAACTGGAATGTGCTTGGAAAAAAATTGGATCGAATTCTACTGTGGAAAAACATGTATATGTTTCCTTGTTTAATGGCATGGGTACATCAAGTGTAGAAAACAATGTTTCATAGTGGAAACAAGACACCCATTCCAGCTTCAACCCCGTTGTTTCATACCCAAAAACTTCAAGGATATGATAATTGCAAGATTTAAAGGCTGCTCTTAACAGACCATTTAAGTAGGATTCAGAAGAATTATTTAAATTTGGTTCTTAGAGTACGAACAGCAAATGTAACTTTTGAAATTCTTGGTATTCGTCATTTTCACTTCATTAAAGAAGACATGTTGATCAAGACCGATTTTTAGGACCAACGGATTTGATACTGTGCAAGTGTGGGTAGTTGGGACTTCATATTCAACAAAGCATCAACTTCTGCTTCGGTCTTCATAATTTATGTCTTTTTTTTATAATTTGCAGAAAAAAGGTCAGCAATATTTGATATTTAAATAGTAGGGCACAAGGGCCTATAGTTAAATAGATATATCATTTGGATAATGATACTCTTCCTAATTTGCCTTGTCATAATTTAAATATAGCTGCACAACTTGCATCTTTCACTTGTGTATGGCATCTCTTTTATCTAATTAGCTAGGATTCCTACTTTGCAAGGATCCAAAGAGGACATGATCGTGATAAAGACGGAGTGTGGTACCTCGTTTTCTTCTCAAATCAATGGCCACATCTCCAATTGCATGTGTTTGAGCGTGTATGATCTTACTAAGAGATAGCACAAAGATAGGTGTTTAATCCAAGTCTCAAATAATACCTCTATCTTATGTCTTGTATTGAAAAAATATAATCATTCAGATGTTATATATAGTTGATCTTATTAATTTTTGAAATAAAATTTAACTTTAACGTATATCAATATATCTATAAAGTAAGATTATTAAAATAATAATCAAAATTGGATTATATATAGAGTAGTTGCGCTGCACAAGTAAGGCACCAAAAGGGTTCAAACTAAGGATACAAACGGACGGATATGGATATAGATGTTACCATATATTTATCCGTTTTTAAATACGAATATGGATGCGGATATGGATATTAACGAATATTAAAACTATACTGTCATATCCTTAAAAAATAGAACGAGTATAAAATGGATACTTCAATATGAGTAAAATTAGAAATACTCCATAGATTAGTTTAAATGTAGATTAGAAAATACGATGAAAGGGGGTACAAAATTATGTTATATATGGTTAAAAATAAATTTACAACTATATTTATATATAAAAACAAATACACGGATATAGATGTTTGCGGATATCAATGTGATATTCAAATCCGTATCCATTTTAAAACGGATACAGATGTTAATGTTGAAATATGTATAAAATGGATATAGTGGCAGAACAGATACGGACATATTCATATAAGTTTGCAGCCCTAATTCCAAATGAATAGATACAAATATAAGTAATGATTATGTCTTTATCTAATTTAAAATGTGAACATATATGAAGATATGATGACAGATATGAAAGTTATGCTACAGTATCATTAAAAATAGTTCTGAATAAAATAACTTACAAAGCAGAAAAGGTAACATAAGAAATGTTTTGTAGATTAGCTTAAATATATTTGTATTGGATGGTTTATACATTATACATATATGTTAAATGTACTTATTTAATAATAAATATATACTGGAAAGTATCAATTTTAATTTGGATACGCATACATATATCAAATTCTATATAAAATAGATACGGCTATGGTAGAGGAACATATGCGGATGTATTGTTTTTGTTCGCATCCATACATGTTAAGTATTGCATAGTACTTCTCCTTATATCTTAAATTTTGAACCATTTTCTATAATATAATCTTATAGGTAAATTGTTTATAAAATTATTTATAATTATACTTTAGTAAGTGAGCATTCAATTAATTTAATACACATATTAAAGGAGCAATGAGAATATATATGAAAGCTTTTCACCTAAAAGAACAAAAAACTTTAACTTAGAGGAGTGGAGAAAGCATTTAAAGACGAGCTTGCAGTAAATGCATGGAACACTAGCATCAAGCTAATGACGGTAATGGAACGTGGGGAAAATTCCTAAGCTCCCATACCATTTGTAGAATATACTCAAGTTCCAATACCACTTGTAGAATACTTGACTCGAATAAAGGTGATGTATTGTATATTGCTACTTGAAAATGCAATACAAATACATACATACAATAGCCACTCAACTCACTAAGAAGACTAGCACTCACTTGATACAACAACAAAACACTCAACCTTCTCTCTTTCTCACTTGCTTGGTAGCTCTCATTAATGTTTGGTGTTTCTCTCTTGATTTGATGACACTCCTTGATGCCCCCACACAATGGCTCCCAAGACCTACTTATACTAGTGCTCTAATAGCCTTAAAGAATATAGAATTATCTAGAATATTGGAGTTTAATGTATCCAATAATATTTCAGATAATTGGAGTTAACTCACCTTAAGAAATCTCTAAATAATTGGAACTTAAAAAAACTCTAGAGAATAAGAAGCTCATCTTCTAAAGAAAAATCTTAAAACTTAGAGTAAATGCTTACTCAAGAAATATTTAGAATTAAGAGAAGTTGGTTGTGCCTTTTTATTTCAACTCTTCCCTTCAACACCAAATTCTCTTATGCCATCTCCTCGCATGCTAGGTCAAATCCAGAGTTTGCTTTAAACCATATAATACCTTCTTCAATTTGCAAACATACCCATGGTTCTTCTCATCTTTGAATCTTTTGTATTGGCACGTATAAATCTCTTGATCAAGTTCTCAATGAAGAAAGACATTATTCTCTTCCATTTGTTGCATTAAGATTCAAGTTCTTTGAATCTCAATGCGGTCATCTTCACAACTGTACTAGATATTTAATCATAGTCCTGACTACATTTTTTAGAGAATTTTAGAGCTTCAAGCCTTTTGATAGATCCACCTGGATGTGTCTTCAATTTTTTAGCCCACTTGTAAGATATAGACTTTACATCATCTGGCTTAAGAAAAAGATCACATGTTTGATTCTCTTGCAATGTCTCGATTTATTCTTCCATTGCATTACTCCACTTCAACAGCTACTATATAACCATACATGAGATTTGGTTTGCCTTATTCAGTAGATCCCTGAAGTGGCATACTTCAATCTTCATTGATCTCATTCTGAATAAGTTGAGAGTCCTCTGGATTTACTTCATCAACGGTACTTTCTTGGGTACTGATTGTATAATTTGTATTTCCAACAACCTTAAGCACCTCCTTGTCCTATTCATTAGGGTCATCTTCTATTTGTTGAAGATGCCCTTGATTTTCTTCTAAATGATCTTCCAAGTCTTCATATCTAGAAGTTCAGCTTCCTGAGGTGACTACCATAAGGATGCTTCATCGAAAGCTGATTCATCTTCTTACACAATCGTCATAGAATCATCCTCATCCCAATCATCTTCCGATAAATCATCGTACAACATGATCATTATATATGTCTCCTCATCCCAATCATCTTTTGATAGATCCTTATACAATGTGATCATCATATAGGTATTCTCGTCCTAATTTTCTTTTAAAATATCTTCATATTGATCACTTGATGTTATTGTATTGCTTTCGATTCATGTCTTCCGGAACTTGCAATCACGTGGTAGTGTCCCCTTTTCTCATAAACGAAGCATCCCTCATTATTTTTCTGCAAAGAACCATTTGGCCTTTATGATCGGCCATATGAGCTCCCCTTAGTTTAAAGCTCCTTTGAGAATGTTGCTTCCACTGAGGAGTTGGATCTTTTTGTGCGACTCATACAACTTCCCTTGTTTATGTGCACTTCTCCACCTTTCACTGATAGACCAACCATTTACTTCGCTCAAGTCTCTAGATTTGCTAAGGGACTTTCAAACTCTAAAAAGGTGGGCTGAATAGGTCACCCGAAGACAGAAAAGACAAACGCACTATATTCTAACCTCAAGCCATGGATAATAATTCTCTGCATCTGTGGCTCACTAATTTTTGACACTAGATCTAATTGAGAGATATCTCGACAGAATGAGCGTACCTTTGTGAAATACCGAGTGATTGCCATTTGTCCTTACTTGAGGATCATCAAATTATTCTTCAATAACTGCAATCATGCATCATTTTTACGCGAGAATAACGTGGGCTATTTTTGGAGTAGTATATTCTCGAACGTGCTCAATCATATCCTCCTCGATCGTCATCTTGAGCACAAACGTTGCCTTCCTGATATTGATCTTCATTTATTTAAAGCATCCACATGTGATGCTAACAACGACGCCACATCGTCGCCACTGGTGTCCTCCCATAGGTCTTGTCCTAGAAAATAGGACTCCATGCATGTCTTCCAATAGTTGTTATTATGCTCGTTGAGCTTCTTGATGGAGTTGGTTGCACCAACAACATATGTCATATCGATCAAATAATCTTTCAAAGATTCGTCGAAGAAAGTTAATCCCTGACAAAATCGATCTCACAATCTCGGATTGTACATGGGTAGAACCTCCCCTAAGAAGATCTCAAAGAACGACTCAAAATGCGGACACATAACTCCCTCCACTATTTTGAACGGACGCGACTGTACTTTCTTGGAAGAGAAGCATGACTAGATTGTTTAGTGGATAGACACAATATTCCTAAGAAGGCATATTCTTAGAATCCAAAGGAAGAACCTGCTCTGAAACTGCTTGTCGAAAATTCTCAAGCTCTGATACCACTTATAGAATATCCCCAAGCTCTGATACCACTTGTAGAATACTTGATTCGAATAAAGATGTTGTATTGTATATTGCTATTTGAAAATACAATACAAATACATACTTATTGTTCTCATTAGCTAGCTTTCTTCGATTATTTTTTCTAATTAATTTCTCTGTGTGTCTAATTAACTGTGGGAGCAAAAGACATCAAGCATTCAATTTCAATACAAGAAGAGCAATAAGGGAGTACACGGGTCAAAAAGAGAAGACATTGCTCTTTCCCTCCTCTCTCTCTCTCTCTCTTATGCAAGGAATAGGTTCCCGCGGCTCTCTTCCTTTTTTCTCTCCTCAACTCCTCGTTTTTTATAGTAATAGAAAAGATTGATACGGCGACTTGTAAGAAAGGCAGGAAGAATGAGTAAGCACCAAACGACTAATTACTATGTGAGATTTCAATGACTAGGCCGCTCCATTATATAATAGGGGGGAGTGTGTGTGGTGTGACACAGCACGATTCCATTCAAGCAGTCAGAACTTCCCCGATAACCACTCAACTCATTAAGAAGACTAGCACTCGCTTGACACAACAACAAAACACTCAATCTTCTCTCTTGCTTACTTGCATGGCGGCTCTCCTTAACGCTTGATGTTTCTATCTTGATTTGATGTCTCTCCTTGATGTGTCCACACAATGGCTCCCAAAGCCTATTTATACTAGTGCTCCAATAGCCTTGAAGAGTATGAAATTCTCTAGAATATTAGAGTTGAATGCATCTAAGAATATTCAAGAGTATTGGAGTTAACTCACCTTAAGAAATCTCTAGATAATTGGAGCTTAAGAAAACTCTAGAGAATAAGAGGCTCGTCTTCTAAAGAAAAATCTAAAAATTTAAAGTAATGCTTATCGAAGAAATTTCTTTAAGCAAGAAAAATTGATGGTGCCTTTTATTTCAACATATATTTGAAGGCGTACCTTCCGAATTCGATGAACAGGGCCATAGATGAGTGCTATTGGGGCAGAAACACTTCAGCATGTTGTGATCGCAGCTCTCATTAGAGTGGGAGCAGTTGGTGCACCATTCAAACGGCACCTTCCACTGCACGTCGAAGCCCTGTGACAGTGTCGCCCTGAACTTCTCCACAGTAGGAGTGCTCGGTAATTCCTCCACGGCCTTGCGGCGCAAAGGTATCACAACAGGGGGATCACAGGACGCAGGCCAACCATCCCTGACTTGCTCTTCCTCTCCCTTCTTGTAGTAGTAGTACCAGAGCTCGCTTTTGTTGTAGGTGTAGCTCGAGCAGTCAAGTCTAGTAAGGGGACGAAGGGTAGGCGCAGATGGTGGAGAGCTGCATCTGAACAAGACCAACTTCTCGTTACCGAATGCAAGATCAAAGAGAGCTGGATCCAGAGTGGTGTTTCCCAGATGCCAAGGACACACATCTCTCAATACATAGTCCATCTCCGCAACGGTCACAACACGAAGGGCGTAGTCAATTCTCTTGACACGGTACCTTCTGGAACCGAATAGGATCGTCGGTTCCCCTCCAGAACAGGAGAGACGATACTCGGGGAGGCCGCAATATTCCGCTTGGTCTGGACCGCTGAAAGGAAAGCTGATATTGAGCGTCTGGAGACTACAGCTGGATGTGGAACTTTGGCTGCAATCTACTACAGTGGCAGGGCTTCCTTTGGCAGTGGAAAGAAGGAAGGGCATATAGATCGGTAGAAGGAAGAGCGAAAGGAAGCCCCGATTCATCGCAAGAAACTGGACTGGAGACGATCACTGTCGTCGTTGTCGATGGAAGGAAGGAAATTATAGTGGGAGATGGGGAGCAAGAGCAGGAGAATTAGAAACTGGACCGGATAGGAGTTGGAGTCATATTTCCAGGCGACGTAGAGCGGACGACTCTGAAGTCTGAACACAGTGGAGGTCAATAGTGGACTACGGATTGCTGACTAAAATCTCTCCGGCAGATTCTATAACTAATGCCTAATGGTCTATGAATAAGAAACCATTTCTCTTGGATAAAACCATTTTTATCCATTTCTTGACTTTTTATTCTTCCGGCACGGGGGAGGACCGAATTCCATTAAATAGAACTGACGCATGCTTTGGAACTATGGGCTATTGATAATTTTTTGAGTAAATTACACAAAAGTCCCTGAAATATACACTAAATTCCAATGACATACAAGATGTTAAAAAAGTAACAATATATTACCCGACATTTAGAATTTGTCCCAAAATTGATTTCGAATTAGTGTGATTCAAGGATAAAAAGAAGAAAAACAAAACCAAAAACTAAATTTCAGTAGTTGCGGATCATATCAAGTACCATATAGTTCCTTTTTAATGTTCATGTGGGTCATCTAAAACTTAAATTGAGTGTATAGTTAAGAGATTTTTTATGTATTTTAAGTTTTATGTCACTGTCCGAGCTTCCTATAGATTGAAATTGCTTCGGAAAAGGCTATTCCCTCACTGGGAAAATACCAAGCAAATGAGATGGACCTGGGTCGACGCAACCCCACTAGACCCAAATTGGTGTAATTCAGGTACCGAAATCCGTAAATTTCAAGGCTTAGGCCAATCCTTAAAATATGGGTCCAGACTTGGTTCCGATGGCCCACTGCAAATTTTCCAAGCCTCCAATCCAGGATCAAATCACCTCGACTTTCGTGGGCTAAATTCTGGACCCGAACTCGGCCCAGATGTTTTTTTGAATCTAAAGGTTATCTAGATTTTTGGGCCGATGTACGAGTCAGGTTCACCGTATTCATTGCTCAATATTTAATTGGAATTATACTTCTACCGCTATTTTTTAAAAAAGCAATTAAGATTGTCAAAAAAACTCATGCTCGATATCTGATTATATTCTCTTACTAAAAAAATCAATTAAGTTTTAATTAAAAACACAAGTTTTGGTTCATTTATATAACCGAATCCACCTAAAAAAGATATGTTTGTTCATGTTTGGATCATTAAAGATTGATTAATTTATTGAGGGAATCGAAGGCCGATGTGCGCGAGGAGGCCGTGCAATTCAGCACGAGCACCATCACATCATCCTCAGTGAAGTTCTATTGGGAATTATCGAGAGCGGCATTCCACAGTTGCGAGGGACATGAGCCCCTCACTCCGACGCTCAACTTTGAAACATCAATGACCCCATTGGCGTAGTCCATGCTCTTCACTTGGTAGCTCTTGTCCTTGAATCTTATCACAGGCTGTGGTCGGAGCACGAGATTCGGTAGTTGGAGAGGCTGCAGTACTCCGGCCAGATGTCCGCGGTCAAAGGGTATCTGATGTTGATCAAAGACGACCCACAGTCAAGTTCGGAGGGTTCGATACACATCGCATATATGCTACGGGACAAAGAAGCCGGCGGGAGTGCAGAGGCATGGAAGAGGGAGAAGAGGAAGAGGAGCAGCAGGAAATGCCGGCGCATCACGACCAACAGATTGAAGCTCAATGGTGGAGATTGTTTGAGCTCAGATGGAGATTTTGTTGAGGAGTTTGGTATAAATGATGGACGAGGAAACCTGTGCGTGGTCAAAAGCATGATAATAGGTCCGGTCGGTTATTTGTGGACATCTAGGAAGCTCTCGTTATAAAGATTTTCAATGTGTTTCCATGTTGTAGGTTTGATTTTAAAATAACTAAAATGTGATATACTGGGAATAGCTTTAAAATAAGCAAAATGTGGGGGAATTAAACGCGAACACATAAGAATAGTCACCCATATAAAATTATTCATCAATACATGCCTAACATGTAGAAAATACATAAAACATGTTCTATTGAGAAACAAGGAAGGTGGAAGAAGGAAACTTATCAGTTATAAAGGTAAAATTGTTAATATTCATCTTTTCTTTGTTAGTGCAAATGTGCGATAAGTGGTCGTTATTATGTTGATTTGCATGTTTATGTTTTTCAGTTGATTTCTGCTTGTGTTTGTTAATCGGATTTGTTCCCAACTCTCAAGATCCCTTACATGTAACTTCTGCAATTCTATGCAATCATTTTTCATCAAATTAACTTCTTTATCTTGTAATTTTGATCTTCCATTCGATGTTATATTTGAATGAATTTGTTTTGGAGCTCTTTAAAAAAATTGTCACTTTGTTGGCTACAACAAGGGATGTCCAACGGGTTGGATTTGGCCGGGTATTAATATGCTCAAACCTCTGCTCATTTACAAAATCACTACGCACACTCACATTTATTTATTCATTTATATTTATCTATATTTTTATTTTTTTGTTTGGATTTGAATACCCATAAGGCAATCTCAAATCCATACTCATACCCGCATGGGTACAAAATCTAAAAGACAAATCCGTCCAAAAGTAAATGGGACGGATTTAAGGTCTGTAAAAGGGGCGGGTTTAGGCCAGGTACTCAATGAGGTATACCCATAATAACATCCCTAGTTACAACATACTTACAATGCTTGACTCATTTTTATAGATTAACTATCACTGTATCTATTATACCAAATCTGCCTTCGGTCATGAGTATTTTACGAGAAAATGGATGTAATAGAATCACTTTACAATGTAAATGGTAGTCCAGGCATGATTTCAATACTGAAACCCGCTATACTGAACTGTGGCAGTTAAGTAAATCCACACCAAAGTTAGTTAAGCTTGATTGATTTGATTGTTCTGGTAAAATCCCTGATTAATTATAGGAAAACACCTCATAAACTACCAAGCCCATTAATGTGTTCAAATTACTTAGGTACTTTCCAAGAGTGCTCACCTTGTATCAATTGTCATTTTTTACATTATATAAATCAGTATTTATATTTTATATCATAGTATTAGTAGGCATGTGTCTCGGCTCGAACTGGGACCGATCTCAGCCCGAGCCTAGTACGAAAAAAATCTGATTATATATTTTGACCCAGATCCGGCCCATTTCAATTTGAGCTTGGGTTGAACTGGATGAAGATGGTCGAAGTTTTAAGTTGGGACGATCCAACCCATTACTCATTCCTACAGTTACCTACTAGTCACAAAGAATACACCTTTGTTACTAACCCATCTGAAAAAATGTACTCCAGTAAAATCCAACATCCTAACCAAGCAGGCGCATATGATCTACTAGTAGAATAAACAGCCTATCAACTTTAACAAGTCCAATTGTGGAGGCCTAAACGGCCCAGTTGCTGCGATCATGTAGTCACCGATCTGTATTGGTAATATATTTACATCAATCTTTACGTTTGACTACTAAATTCCTGCTGCCGGTAATGTGTGAATATTTCTAAATTTGTGCGGAATATATACGCGTCTCCTACCTAATTCAAAGACTTGATATGTCTACTTTTGGCTGCATAAATTTAAAGTTCGCTTCATCTGATTAGTAAAAATTCGGTTATTTCCGTCAAAAGTCCTTGAAAATGGACGGTTTCCCATTGTATGATAGTTCTTCATGAAGCAATTTCACATACGATTAGTTCGTTGAGGTGCATGTAGTCTCAACAATCACGATGGTCAAGACAACGTGGAGGAAGACGAGTCTGGAGGGCCACGCCATCCACATCGATATTATAAGTACGAAACTAACCTATCTGAAAATGAAATCTTGAACCTGACGAAATCGTTGGAATCAACGTCTGTCGTCACTCTGATGGAATAATTATTCACCGTCTTTAACAAATTTCCAGTAAGACGATATTACTACCCGACCATTTTGTATTCCGAAAATAGTAATTCGTAATGTTTGAATTATGATGATAGAGGTGCTTCAAGAATTATTACTGATGCATTCCATGTAGGCACACAAACGATCGGATACAAATATATGTTTTATTGTAATCTTTATCACGTTTAAAATATATTAATATAGAAACAACAAAAGATTTTGAGGAATATAAAAAATATATGTTCATATCTTTAAAATGGATACTGGTAACAAAAGAAATATATTGTGAATTTGTTTACAAAGGCATATATTAGATGGTTTATACATAATATAAATAAACTAAATGTTTTTTTAATAACAATTATATCAAATATGGTAAAAGAATGCATATAATTTTATTACACGGAGTTGTGAATAAATCTGTAACGATAGTTATGTATTAAAACCATTAGGCATAATATAAATATTTCTTCCTCATTTATCACTTGTGTCCTTCTGCTAGTTTGGTCGTCAATGAATTCAACTAAACCATGTAGGGTAGAAATATTATTTTTCGAAAACCTTCTTCATCTTCTTCTTCTCCCTCCTCCTCCCATGTAACCCACCACCATCTCCTCCACGGTCCCTCACCTCCTCCGGCCTGTCCTCCTCTGCCACCTCCTCGAACACAATGCACGCCTCCTCCAACTCCCTATGACACTCCCCCCTTCCCCTCTAGCTCCTTCCCCGTCTGCTCACACCCCCCCCCCCATCTGGCCCCCTGCTCCACCGTCCCCCATCTCCTCCGCTCACAACTCCTTCGGCCCCTACCTCCTCCATCTCCCTCTGCCACCGCCCCCTCTAACCCCTTCCTCCATCGCCCACATCTCCTTCGCACCCTCTCCATCTGCCTTCCCCCACCTCCTCTAGTCCCATCCCCGGCTCATGACACCTTCTACCACAAGCTTCTCCATCTCCCTCCACCACCGCCCCTCCGCCTCGAACCCCTTCCTCTGCCACCCATACCTCCTCCGCTCCTCCCCCTCCGACCTTTGCTCCGTCGTCCCCCACGTCCTCTGTTCCCATCCCCCTTTGGCTTGGTTGATGATTGGAGACGCATCCATGTGCATTCATGGCGAGGGAGCTCAAGGACGAACATCGAACATCCCCAACCACGCCACACAGCATTCCTTGTGGAGTCCTAAATTTCGATGTACTTTCCCCACGACCTCGAGAACAAAGCTGGGACGTGGCATAGGATGTCAGGGTCAGGTCTGGGCGATAGAAGAGGAGGGAGGGGCGGAGGAGGAGGGAGTAGTGGAGGTGGTGGTGGGTTAAAGTGGAGGAGGGAGAGGAAGAACAAGACAAAGAAAAAAATTGGATTATAAAATATCATATTTATCCTACATATTGTTCTAATTACCGTTATGTCCTAAAGTTAACGTCCATTTGGGACGTGCATAGGTGGAAACTAACATGAGCAACACAAACTGATAAAAAAACAAGAAATTAAAGGTATAATTGATATGCTAAAAAAGTGTCTGGGCATAACTTAGTCAGAGGGAACAGCTAATAAAATCCCTTTAATATATCTATTATATGAAAAAAAACTATCACATATGTGTTTGTTTTTGCGGATAGGGATGCGGATACAGATATGTATAGGGATATGAAATTTTTTTGATAAGATATGGATGCGTATACCATTTTCATTTTTTGTAAGATATGAATATCGATTATATTCTAATGGATGGAGATATAGACATGGATATGTGTTTTTATTTTATTTGCATATACGGATATGAACATAGATGAGAGTTTTAATTTTTTGCAGACATGGATATGTACATGGATATGGGCATTTATTTTTTGCGGATATAGATATGGATGAGGATATGCTTTTTATTTTTTTGCAAATATCGATATGTGTGCGGATACAATTTTCAGTTTTTTTAGGATATGAATACAAATTATATTCTAGCAAATAGGTATCCAAGCATGGATATGTATTTTTTTTTACGGAAATGGGTACAGATGCCATTTTCATTTTTATGATATGAATATGGTTAAAAAATATTCTAGCAGATACGTATAGAAATATATCAATTATATGGAAAAATATATCAAAACAGTCTCCATTTTAATTTAACTATCGATTACTTGTACAAAACAATTATATGAAAAAAATAAGTCGAATGATACTGATTTTGTTTTCTACTTAACGAAATATATCAAAAGGGGGGTTAATTTCTTCCTTTCTTTTCTCCTTCCAAACATAAAGAAGGAATATGTTTCATATCAAATATTTTAATGTTAATTTCTTTCTTTCTTTTCTCCTTCCAAACATAAAGAAGGAATATGTTTCATATCAAATATTTTAATTCATAATTTAATCAAACAATGGAATGGAACAACTTATTCCTTTTTATTTCATTCTTAATTTCTATTCTTGTCTTGATTCTATTCAATTGTAATTCCTTTCCAACCAAACAAACGGGACCTTAGGTTTTACATTTGTGTTCTTCCCCCATTTTGCAAATAACATGAGTTCCTCTGCTTATTTCGTAATATTGTAACGACATTTTTACAATATTTTCCATTGTTACTTATGCTTGGATCCTATCGTTATCCTCTCTAGGTCAAACCTCTCAAGATGAGGATTAAAGGACTAAAAAAATATAAAATAATACAAACTATCTTATATTATTTTGGGTCCTCTCTAGGTGAACGTGTAACTTTAGAAAAGGTTTCTAGGGATCGGAATGTCTATACGAAAAAATAGAAGGGTATAGTTGTCTTCGCAATGATTTGCATAGATACAATTGTAGCAATCCCCATGTTTGTTCGAATTTGACCAAAAGAAGGTCAAAGAAATACGCCCACAAATAGACAGCGAGACTCTTAAATGGATCGAAAAAAGACAAAATGGGCTTGAGGATATTATCCAAACATTGTTTGCTCAACCCATCAAGTATTCTTCGGATTCCATATTCATAGTCTTTTTATGCAAGCAAATTCCAAGAATCGTTCAGGAGATATACATTATGTTGACTCAAAACTTCCGTTGTAATCACATATATATATATATATATATCATTTTAATTACCAAGATAAGTATCTTTTGACGGGGGCAGAACAAAAAACAAAACAATGGAAAGACACGCAGAACATGAAGAGAAGGACACGATGACCAGAACATGTGAACGAGATAAACGACCAGGCAGGTCAAACTGAAATTAATAATTTGCAGTATGACAGGATTCGAGATAAAAAAAATTGTTTTCTAGGGGCAAGATGACACATGAGAAATAAGGTAAGATAAAAGATGGGTGAGATTTATTATTTGTTTTATTCGTGTAAGATAAGAAAGGGGTATTTATTATTTGTTTTATTCGTGTAAGATAAGAAAGGGGTAAATATAGTATGTAAAATACAATGGATGATTTAATATTAACCAAATGTTTATTTAGGACAGTCTATCTTGTGATAGACTTTCTTTATACCATAATAAGGGGGCGATATCTCGCTTTCAAATGAGACCTAAAGACTCATTCAGGTGTGAGATAAAGGAAAAGAATGGTAAGAGATAAGTGTGATTTATCCATTATTTTTGTTTGATTGAAGAGTTAACAAAGAAAAAAATATTGTAGCCTAGATATAATAAATGATGCGACTGCTATTAGACCACTTTATCTTATGATACCAAGATATACCCTAATTGTTAAATAAAACTCCAAGTATTTGACTACTTAAATTTAGAGCAAACTTATTCCGATTCCTAAACGACCAGAGACTAATTACGTCCAGATGTATCATATTACTTCGAGATGAGAATATGGACACAATAAGGTGAAATTTCACACTGTGCATCCAAATCCATGAAAATATCCTAAAATCTAAATACCAAGTTCTCTCTTTCTCTAAATGCAATGGCATTCTAAGTTCTTGCATGTGAGCTTAGACTTTCATATTCCTCCCAGTGGTAAAGAAAAATACATCATATTAAATAATTACTAACTAATCCCTAACGAATTCTAATTATTGGCAAGAAAATAACGCCTGATCAAAAATTAATGTTAATAAGATAACCAATCTTAGTTCTTAACCCCTCATTTTGACTACAATTACACATTCTTAGGTCGCATGGATCCGATTGCCCATGATGGCAATGTTTGATATTCCCCCCCACATTGGAATACGCTTCTCGATTCCAGAAACAATTGAAGGAATCTGAACTTGCGATAATCTACCTCTATTACTATACACCTCCAAACACGCGGACTTGTTAGCATTTCATTCCCACTTCAAGAGAGAATTAAAGCGGTCATTATTAGATAGCTCGACAATGTAAATAAAAAGACGAGACGAAATCGAGAAGGAATGCAAATCTATAATTACCTCTATCCCAGCAGCTTCCTTTGTGAGTCCCGTCAGCGCAGAAGCACTGAAGCGCCAAACCCTCGCCGCTGTCGTTCCGGTACCCACACCGCCCCCCGCTCAGCTCGCACCCCTTGCAGTCCTTGAGATCTATCGGGTCCCACTCCATCCGGAACCCCTTCCCCAACACCCTCCTGAATCCCTTCCCCAAATTCGCCTTCTCCTCCTCCACCGCCTCCTTCAGCGCCGGCACCGCCACCACCTCCCCGCACGTCCCGTTCAGATGGTCGATCTGATCCGATGTCGCCACGACCCATCCTGGCCGGCACTCGATAGGCGATCCGATGGTTTTGGACGAGCAATTGGAGAGCAAGACGAGGGTGGCGGCATCACGGGCGAGGCGGATTGGGGAGGAGCGTTCGAGGGTGAGGTTGCGGGAAGGCTGAGGACAGGAGGAATCGCGGACGATGTCGGAGTCGACGAGGGATAAGGTGTGGTCAGAGGTGGAGATGTGGATGACGGTGAAGCGGCGGTCGAGGATCTGGAGGGTGAGGGTGGTGTTGTGGAGGCAGACGAGATCGAAGACGGGGTACCCGCAGAAGGAGGAGGAGGAGGCGCGGGAGGGGATCCAGAAGGGGTAGCTGACGTTGGTGGAGCCGCAGAGGGTCGGGCGGCAACCAGGAGGATCGGAGGAGGGCTGGGATCTGGCGGAGGGGGAGAAGAGGGGGAGGAGGAGGAGGAGGAGGAATGGGAGGGCTGGTGGCATGATGATGGGAGCGGAGGGAAGGTGCGGAGGTGTTGGGTTGGTTAGTTATAGTGTGAAGTTGGGAAGGGGAGGAGGAAGGCGGGAGGAGTGGTGGGAACGTGACGGGCGCGGGGGTTTTGGTGAGGTGGATCAGTTCATATGGGTGATGGGTGAGCGTATCTACCCGTGTGTTGTTATCAAACCATGTAATTATATTTTTTAGGGGATTTTTTCTATTTATCTCTCTTAACTTCTGCAATATTAAATATGCATCTTCTTTTTTTTAAGGTTAGTTGTGTCCATACCTAGTAGCACAATCATCACTTTTGCCCTTCCATTACTTTGTTCGTCTATTAAATGAACCAAATCACGGTTTACACAAACCGAGATCCAGCAAAGATTTGTGTCCTTACCCTTTCTCATTGACCGCAGGTCAACTTCATCTCCTCCCAAGCATGCGAGTTGCACACCGTCAACCCATCTGCCAACCCTTCCCCTGACCCCCTCCCTACCCATCAGCACCTCCTCATGCTCTTCCATGATGCCACCACAACACTCCATGAGCTCAAGGAACATTGAGCCGTTCTATTCCCCCTCCTTTGCAGATGATGTTTACGTTGGGGAGACATGTCATGGAGGATGACCTCCTAATACACTTATTCACCCAATTCTCAATTGCATCGGACCCAAACATCCTCCCCGATTGTGCCCAAATCTCCATCATCTTCCTCGAATCTCGTTATCAGCTAACATCTCTAGTCTATTCCAACCAAATCCAATCTCGCACCAACTCTCATGATCAAATCTCCAGTCGAACTCAAAACACCCACCGCGAATCTCTCCACCATCTTCTTCATTTCCAATCTAAATGTCAGATTGATCCAAGCAACGCACCAATCAATCTCCAAACTGCCAACTTGCTCCGTCAAATTCAAATTGAATCCATCTCCTCTAATTTGTCTGAAACCCAAACAACCTTCCCAAACTAGTACCTTATCCATATCTATAAAAGACCCCTCTGAACTCCTTTGTTCACATCCATCATGCGTCTGATGAATCCATGATTCATTAACTTTTCTGTCGCATTTTGTCTTAAAACCCTTAACAAATACATGTAAATACTCATTAATTCTCATACTTTAACAAAACCCCATTCATGTGTAAATATTCACTTTTAACCACTAAATTCATGTAAATAAATAAAGAACCAGAAAAAGAAAGAAAAAGGCATATGGAATATATGTATATATATATGTAATATGACTTAAACTATAAATATAACTGTAAGATATATTTATAGCCTAACCCCCGAGACCAAGTCAGCATGGATTGGTCGACAAACCAATAAGTAGGGGGAGATAAGGAAAGAAAACCATTAAAAATAATCTATCACATGTATATACACTCTTCACTATTTATTAAATAAACACCAAACTTCAAAGAATTTTAATTATTTCATCTTAACTTATTTTTCATCAAATCTTTTCCTAATTATTCATAAAAATGTAAATAAAAATATAAAATAAGTTAAAAATATTACCTTGTAAATATGCCAAGAAACTCAGCTTACAAATTGTCAAAATCTCAACTTCCGAACATCATAACTTCCTCATATGATCTCCAATTTCACTCTACTCACCTTTAAAGTTCATAAAATAATATTATCTAATTAATGAAGGTGGTTTCACTGAATTCGGAGTCCGTTTGCAAAAAGTCGGTTTTGGGACCAAAAGACAAAGGGGTTTCTGGGCTATTTATTTTATATAACACACCTTATTTATTATTTTCTTAATTTTATAATTTCTAAATTATTTCATGATCCTCTAGTTTCACCATAAATTATTTCATAATTTTTGGAGACTATTTATTATTTTTATAAAATCAAATACCCTAAAATATAGGTATATTTGACCTATAGAGACACTTCCTCTATTTATTAAAATATGTAAATTCATTCATAAAAATCTATAAAAATTTGTATAAGTTTTATTTAATGACCTAATAATTAATAAAATATAAAATTAATTTTTACTTAATTATTTATTAAATTAAAAATTCAAAACCTATCTATTAATACATATTTATTAATAAAATATTTATATTTTAAATAATATTTATTATTTATTAAAAGTAATTATACTATAATTTAGAAAATTAATTTATTTAACTTTCTTGTATTTATACCTATTTAAAATAACGTAATTTACTAATTTATATTCAATTTATAAAGAATTAAAGGTCTGGACGAACCAGGTGCTGACACGTGTCAGCACCTGGAGCTTCTTCTCCAAGAAGCTGTTCAACCCGACTTCTGTTCAACCACCCACCTTTCCCTAATTTTCCCGCTCGCATCTTGAAGCTTCCAACCCATCTCGACCATCCATCCTTTCCTCCTAACAACCAGCTACACCGCCAGCCATTGATCTTGGCTTGGAGCCCAAGTATCTTCTCTATATAAGCTCCCCAAGATCGCCATTAACCAACAACTCTTCCAACCTTCAAAGCTCCAGCTCCAGGTTGTTCGACTACCCACCTTCCCAGCCTTGTTCCAACCAACTCGAGTGGTGACAGCGCCAAGGGAGGAGCTCGCGGGGAAGAAGGATCGTCGGGGAAAGTTCCAAGGCTGCTGCGCCGCCTTGAATCGCCGCCTCGTGTTGCGTGCAGCTCCGAGAAGACCGCTCGTCGAGCAATCATCAGGAGGTCATACACCTCCAGACCCCAGGTCAATTCCTTCATCTTTGCTATTTTCTTTCTCGATCATCGTGCCACGATTAGCGTGGCTAATCGTGCTTTTAGTTAGACTAATTACCCATCTTTCACGCAACACCAAAAATCCTTGCGATTCGTTTTCCATTCGATCCAAATCGACCATCTTTTCTTCATCTTCTTCGCATCTGGATTACGTAGCTGAGTTTATATGCTTTTTCCTTAAACTTTGAAGCATTATATCTTCACGTCTCGGCCGATTCAATACGAATCGAGCATACCCCTACATTCATCGCAGATCCAGGTAGCTCGCGAGACGATTGCATCGGTTTTTGAGCTTACGACATCGCCGTTCTTCGTCCTCAAAGTTGGAGCTCCAGAGCAGTCCGCAAGTCACCAGTGCTGACCCTTCATCTTCTACGAGCTACAGCCGCCGCTCGGAGCGCCGCCTCAGCCACCCCTACAGCGGGCGAGCTCGAGGGGTGGAGGAGCCACCCCTCTGGCCCTGCAGGAGCGTCTGAATCGTCGGAGATCCGCCGGGAGAAGTCGGAGAAGAAGGCCGTCCGCGAAGAACTCCAACGAACTTCAAGAACAGCGGGCGCACAGACTTGCGCCACGTGTCCGCACGAGGACCGTCTGATCAGCACCTTCACGTTCTCATCTCGGCCGTCGAGTGCGAAACGGTGGAGAAATTGCATCTTAAGCCCAGCTGAGTTTCCAGAACTTCATCCCGCCTCCAGAGTTTTGTGGAATTACATTTAGGTCCCTCCGCAGGGACCTAAGTGTAATAGTTTGTTAATTTTGTTTACAGAACAGTCCTTGTGGACCTTTTTGAGAATATTTTAATTAGAGTTTTCTTACGCTTATGCCCCTGGGCTGTAGGGGCTGTATCTTGTCCATTTGACCTCGGATTCCGACGATTTTTGGAGGGTAGTTACACAACTACCCCAGCTACATACTATAAAGTTTTCGCGGCTTTTCGACGAGTTTTTGACGTGTTTTGATTTTCTCGAAAACCGCCTCGTTTTGTTTTGATTTCTTGTGTAGTTCGAGTACGCGGCTCGAACCTCGTTCACCTATATTATATAGTATCACCTATATTCTATTCACCTACTATATAATAAATAAATCTTTTGCAAAATATCCCTTTTTGAAAATTAAATAAAAATTTGAAAAGAATAAAATCAAATAAAAATTACGAAAATAAAAACCACTAAAAAAGGCATTCTGACTTAGAGAAGAATTAAAATAAAATTACGAAGAAGAAAAATTAGGGAATATATTCTGCCTCCTTGAGTTCGACCCGGGAACACTTGCCTGGTTAAATAAATAGTGAACGGTTTTCCGACAGAAAACCGTAAATTTGTTTGATAGGTTCAAAGATCGAAACTTTTCATTGTTTCGCGGCTTCTGCTACAACTGACAACCTTCTTCTTTTAAGAAGCCGCGAAACCGATTTAGAAGCCTTATCAAAATGGCGCCGTTGCCGGGGAGGCGTTAGATTCCCTTGATTTTTCGTTTTTCGTGATTTTATTATTTTTCTTCTCTTTGTTTTTCGTACGGTTTTTCGTACGTCTTTTTCGTGTGTTGTTTTCTGAGTTTTCCTTTCTTGTTTCTTTTTACGGCTTTCTCGGCTTTCTCGATATTATTTTGTGCTAATCATCTTTGCAGGGCCTGCAGGATCAACCGGTTTCCTCGGGAGCCGAGTCAGTTGAAAGGGCAGAGGTCGGCTCCTTCTTCACGAGTCGACTGCAGAGGAGCAGAGATTTAGTATCCTCTTATCTGAGAGAGAAAGGGAGAGAGTTGTACTTACCTTAATAAAATTTTTTTTAGGGGCTTGATTCATCGGATACCGTGTATCTGGTGAATCAGGGCACCCACCGCGGCTTTTCTTTGTTTATCGGTTTTCCGCGGTTTTCTAGATGCTTGCTTAGGATTTTTCGCTCTATCTGCTTGTGCCTCGTAGCTAGTTTTAGGACTTGCAATCTAGGTGCTTGCTCTAGGGTTTTAACAAAAAGAAAAAAAATATAGACGTTGTTTGAAAATACATAAAAATTGCAAAATTAAAAATTGGGACTGCTAAAAATATCTGATCAAAAACCGTAAAATCGATTCAATTGATTTGGGGAGAGTAACCCCCGCACATTTCTCAGAGTGCGCGAGTTGAGAGCCGACACTTAAGGATAGAGACAAAACCCCGTATTTCTTGCGGGATACTACTGGATCCATACACCTGATCGATGTTCCTCAGTGGGTAAGCTCGGGTAGCCGGAAACGGTCCGGGTTTACTTAGCAGAGTGGGAGGTTTAGAGGACACTACGCAAGGCTCCGTCCTCAAGTAACACGGGTAGCCGGAAACGGTCCGTACTTACTCCCATACTGGCTGAGTGTGAGTGGTCTCGCGTAAGGATTCGGGCTAGTGTCTTGGAGAAACTATCGGGCTCCTATTGGCTTGCTCAGCCCGCGTAACCGCAACGATTGCTAAAACAACCCTAAAACAGAAAAGATAAAAAGACCGAACTCTTACGGTCTTCATCAGGGTTGAGTTGGTGAAAACGGGGTGTACTTTGTGTTTGTTTGCGGGGCGTGAGTTTTCCGCGGCTTTCGCATTCCTTCTTCTCTTGAATCGTACACGTGCTCTCCCAATCTTCTCTTGACATCGAAGATGACGTCTCGACGGCTTTTCGGCTCAGACTCTGTGAGCTTTCAACCGTCCACCGTCGAGCGTATGTCTTCACAGGCTCGGGATGACCCTCTTCCCGAGCTGGTCCCATCCGATATCGAGGCGAGTCAGACCCAGACTCCCTCGCCTCTAGGCCAGATCATTGAGGCAGACCTTCGCCTCAATAAAGAATCCAAATCTCCTGAGTATTTCTCGATGAGTTCTTACGAGAGTTTCCATTTTCCAGACGATCAGATGGCTCGTGGGAAAGCACCGGCAGCAGATGAGAGGCCAGCAGCTGAGGATCATCCGGAGGGAAGAGCAGATCTGAACGGAGATGTCACGACAGGTATTCTCGACACACTTCAGCAGATGAATCTACAGATTCGAGAACAGTTTAGAGTTCAGATCGAGCTGCAGGCTGAATTAGCCGCAATCAGAGCAGGGGCCGGGAACCAGTTACCGCCTGCGGTTCCCGCTACTTTACGGGACGAGTATGACCCGGGCGCTCGAACGCTCCATCATTGGATTCGGCTACCGCCGAATCAAGGGCCATACGAACTCCGACCGTCCTTCATCTCTTTGCTTCCCAAGTACTATGGGAATGCCGCAGAGGAGCCGTTCACGTTTTTACAGCAGTTTGAGATGATCTGCGGAACGGCCTGCTATCCAGGAGTGACACAGGAAGCCGTGCGCTTAAAGGCTTTTTCTTTTGCCTTAGCCGATAAAGCCCTTTATTGGCTAAGCCATCTAGGGAGAGAAATCTCCACTTGGGACGACCTGAAGTCCACCTTCCTGCGCAAGTATTTCCCTCTAGGAAGGACGAACATGATGAGGAGTCAGATCTCCAACTTCACGCAATTATCGAACGAATCATTCCATGAGGCATGGTATAGATTCAAGGACCTGACAGAGAGATGTCCTCATCATGAGATACCAATGAAGGTGCTAGTACAGAATTTTTTCGGAGGACTCCAGCCTGAAATTCAGGGGCTAGTTAGTGCCGCATGTGGCGGCAGTTACTTAAACAAGGATGCCGAGTCAGTCTGGGCCATCTTCGAAGGGATGGCCGAGAACTCGAGAGTTGTAGACTCTACTCGGGCATATCAGAAAGCCCCACAGCCACCACATCACCGAGAGCATCACAAGGTGGCGAATATAGCAGACTCTGAATCCAACACCAACATGAGCTTCATTGGTGAGAAATTAACATTGGTGGATGTGATTCATAAGCAAGTCCAGGACCTGCAGCCGCTGCGAGAGTTGGAGAAACTCTCATCTCTACCTCAGCAGCTGAGTGATCTTTCGAAGAAGGTCTCTGATCTTCAACTTCAGTACCAGCAGAGTCAGACTTCTTCACAGCCAGCACGGAGGATCGCACCCGCTCCACCCACCCGTCAGGTACAATACGTTCAGAGCGAGCCCGAGATTCCGCAAATTGATTGGCATAAGGATCAGTCTCATGCCAATACCGGCCAGATCATCAGCACTGCAGAGATGGAGGTGGAGCCGCAAGCCACTTTCGAGATCAATGGGATTTGGTATACTCCAGTTCAGCAGCCGAGTATACCGAATCATCAGCAGCAGCAGCCGTACGGTCATCCGCAGCAGGGACGTCCGCAATTCCAGCACCGCCAGAATTTCACGCCGCCGCAGTCTCATCCGAATGTCTACCATCAGAGACCGCAGCCTACTTATCAGCACCCTGCCCATTTTTCACCGAACTATTCTTTTCAGCAGCCGCAACAATCTTCCTCTACACCACAGCGTTACTCCCAGCCATCCACCTCTCAGCACTTCACGCCAAAGCAGGAGAAAGGAGTAAGCCAGGGCCTCCATACCGAACCAGAGATGTCTTCACAGGCCCAGGCACTCAACCAGATCATGGATATGCTCAGCACGCTCCAGATCGCGCACAAGACAGAGATGGAGCAGGTTAACCGTCGTCTGGACGAGTTAACCGTGCCAAAGACCACTCTCCCAGCCCAGCCTCAGATGAATCCGAAAAACAAGAGGAGGCATCCAGATCAGGTAGATACTACAGGTAAGATCTCGTTTCCTGAATTTTTGTCTAACTTCATTCGTCTCAGGAGCGGTAGATCACCAACACCTACTGGAGAGGAGAGGGAACCAGAGGAGCACGAGCATGATCCGAATGCCGAGGAGGAGAAATCGCAAGAGGATGAGGACGTAGAATCAAGAGACGGGAGCAATGCCAACAGTTCAAATATGGATACTGGCGACTCAGATGACGATATCACGCCAGATCAAGCAGAATCCCCAGAGAAAAACATTTCTTCCCCTGTCTTAGAGAGTTTTGTAAATAATTCTGAGACTCTCGATGTACAAGCTGATTCCAATGCTTTCAATAAAAGTTCTGATTTTCTGAATCCTGACTTTATTCCTTTTCCCGATGCTTTGTTTGGAAAAGGAAAGAAAAAGACCAAAAATAATCCTGAATCTCCACAGATTGAAAAGTTGCTCAAAGATCATATTTTTCTGAAGATCCCGCTCCATGATGCCTTAGATCAATTTCCTACGCTTAATTGAAAAACAGATGCACCACGCGTAGGAAAAAGAGATCCCGAACAGAAAAGCATGTTTTGACTAAGGCTACATCCTGTGCGATACAGAATAAGCTTCCAAAGAAGAAGAAAGACTCAGGTGCACATTATGTCAGATGCGAGATCGCAAAAGTCGAATTCGATCGCACTCTATTAGATAACGGTTCCTCGATCAATCTGATACCCGCTTCCTTACTCGAGAAGCTCGAGTTAGGTCCTCTTTACAAATCCCGCGCGATTCTTCAGTTTGCTGATAGATCCGTAAAGAGACCTAAGGGTATACTTAGGAACGTTATCGTAACCGTGCAGGGTCTGCAATTCCCCGTAGATTTTACGGTTCTAGAGATGAATTGCCCTGCACAGTTACACCTTGCCCCGATCATTCTCAGGAGGCCTTTTCTACAGACCGCAAAGGCTCTCTTCGATTATGATACAGGGAAGGTATCTTTTCGCGCCGAGGGCGAAAAGGTACATATAGAGATGGCGAGAGAATCAAACACTTCCAGTGATGCATCTTCAGATTTTCTGAGTTCTTTAGCCTCCTGCGATTACATGGATGAGGTTCGCCTTGACGACCTCGAAAGATACCAGGTAGAGACCCAAGAATGTTTGACAGAGGACGGGTCTGAGACTTTAGGAGGAAGCTCTTCCGATGGAACTTTATATTTTAGTCTGGATGATGATGAGCAAAGGGATCAGACTTTTGAGGATATTAATGCAGATCTGTCAGATTCAGAGAGTATACATAATTCCTCCATCTCAGATGAATCAGAATTTTATCTAGTTGACTTATTCTCTTCTGGTCATTCTGAGGAGTCGGATGATGTCTCGAACATCTTCTGTAGTCCGACTTTAGAGCACATTGAGATGGTGAATAATCAGAATGCAGACACATCACCTACCGACACAAATCCCCATACAGATATAGATGATGTTGCAGCAGATCCAGATACTACCTTGCCAGAACTCAAGACTTTGCCACCAAACATGAAATATGCCTTCCTTGCGGGTCTACATCAGCAGTTTCCGGTCATTATCAGCTCAACTTTGACCGATGATCAAGAATCTCGTCTGATGGAGATTCTAGAAAGAAACCGCAAGGCTATTGGGTGGACTGTATCCGATCTCCGCGGGATTAATCCTGCTTTGTGTTCACATCACATCTATCTCGATCATGACAACAAACCCTCCAGAGAGTTTCAGCGTAGGCTGAATCCGGTTTTACGAGAAGTTGTCAAGAAAGAGATCACGAAATGGTGTGACGCAGGGTTCATTTATCCTATCTCCAACTCCGAATGGGTTAGCCCATTACATGTTGTCCCGAAGAAGTCGGGAATTCAGATGGTGAAAAAGGAGAGTGGAGAGGAGATTACAAAGAGAGTAACCACGTCGTGGCGAGTATGTGTTGATTACAGGAAACTTAACACCGCGACGAAGAAGGACCACTTCCCTTTGCCTTTCATAGACCAGGTCATCGAACGGTTGGCAGGAAAAGGTTACTTCTGTTTCCTTGACGGTTACTCCGGATACAACCAGGTATCAATTGCTCCTGAAGACCAGGAGAAAATCACCTTCACTTGTCCATTTGGCACGTATGCCTTTAGACGGATGCCCTTTGGATTGTGCAACGCTCCCGCAACTTTCCAGAGGTGCATGCTCGCTATTTTTGCGGATATGGTCGGTGATTTTCTAGAGGTTTTTATGGATGACTTTTCGGTCTATGGTGAGTCATTTGACGATTGTTTAGCGCACCTAGACCAGGTTTTGAAAAAGTGTTGTGAGGTAGATCTCGTTCTGTCATGGGAAAAGAGCCATTTTATGGTTACTCACGGGATCGTGTTGGGGCACGTCATCTCCCAGCGAGGCATGGAGGTTGACCCTGCCAAGGTGGATGTCATTAAGAAACTCGAACCACCATCCAACATCAAACAGTTACGGTCATTTCTGGGGCACGTCGGCTTTTATCGACGGTTTATTCAAGACTTCTCCAAGATTGCCCGACCGTTAACTGAATTGTTAGGCAAAGACATCGAGTTCGTTTTAAATGATAAATGTCTTCATGCCTTCCTCACACTAAAAGAAAAGATAATCAGTGCTCCTGTCCTACAGCCGCCTGATTGGTCTCTACCCTTCGAGATCATGACAGATGCATCAGATTTTGCGGTCGGGGCTGTGATGAATCTCCACTTCATCACCTTTATTCTATCATTTTGGCCTCAAAAACCCCGGCAAATGCATGTAAACAGCATTAATTTGTACATAATAGCATTCATTACTCATTGTATTAATTGTACATTAAATAAGGTTTTTAATGCCAAAATTATAGAATAAAGAGAAGAAAAGAAAAGGAATAAAATTTTGTAAATATTTTATGACCCTAACCCCGAGACCAAGGCCAGCATGGTATTGGTCGACAAGGAATAAAGTAGGGGGAGATAAGGGCTGATATACAATAAATACCCCATTTATTTATTCATCCCTTTATGCATTTTTGACACCTATTTTATGCATAATTATTTATTCATCAAATAAAGAAACTTTGTTCATAAAAGTTGTAGATAATAATGTAAATAAAAATACAAAATTGAGTTTGTGTAAAAATAATACCCAGTGTACATTTTATACACACAATAAAAAGCCAACATCTCAACTTCACAGACCCACATCTTGCAAATAAAAACTCCAAATCACCCAAACTCACCTTTAATTGTATATAGCATTTCATAAACTATTTTATAAAATTGGTTTCATAATTTGTGGAGTCCATCTGTGGCAGTTAGGTTTTTGGCCCTTCTTGTACATAATACCTGATTAAAATATTCATTTTACTCAATATTCATTATTTTTATAAACTCATATTTTTAGAATTTTGTAGATAATGTATATAATTCCTGTACAAATTGGCATTAGAATAAAACCAAAAATAATTTGGAAAATAAAATAAAACTATGTGATATATATGGGCAAGATACCTATATGGAGTATGCACACAAATAAAAGGGGAAAACATTCTTTAATTATTCAAATCTCTTATATTTTTGTAATAATGTATATAGTATATGTGTCCTATTAAAAATACAAATCCTTAATAAAAACACATAAAATTAATTAAATAAATACCATGTGTATAATATATAGGTGAAGTACCTATATATATATACTTACAAATACATAGACCTATTTATTTAAAAATACAAATAAACTTATAAAAAATCAAACAAAAATACCTTTATACTCACAAAAATAAGTTATAAATTTATAAAATAAGCCAAGAAAATAATAAAAGAAAAGAAATAAATTAAAAATAAAATATCCAAAAAAACATGTAAATACATACATATACACATTACTAAAATAAAACTACAACAAAACACCTCGAAAAATTCAATAAAAATCAGGAATAAATACTACATGAAATAATACACATTTTTTATTTTATAAGCAAAAATTAATAAAATCATTTCGGATGTCAAATAAATCAATCTTCCTTCAGACCTGCTATTTTGTCTCGTAGCGGCTTACGTGGCCCAATGAGACGCCGGCCAACGTTGACCCCCTGGTCAACTGTCCCATCCCACGCCTGGCAGCTCTGAACAGTCCACTCCCCCGATTTCCTCCCTTTTTCTCGGGCACACCATCCATCAATCGACAACGCTTCCTTCACAAGATTTGTTCCCTAATCTTCCATGATGCCCGCCGAAATCACAGATCAACCAAATGCTCTCTAGATCATGAAATAATCGCCGGTCAATAAGGCTACTCGCCAATGTTTATAAATAAAAAGCTCCGCTTCCTTCCTCGAATTGGGCCACTTTCATTCCAACCTAACGCCTAGATCTTGTGCCTGGATTGTTCCTCGTGACAGGGGGAGTAGCCCAGCATCGAGACTCGGCCGGAGGGAGGAGAATTTTGACGCGGCGGAGCTCCGGCGTCCGCCCTGCTCCCTGGAGGCCCCCAGGTATAAGAGCTGTCCTTTTAATGCGTTCTTAGTTAGTTTTCAATGTTAGCATTTCATTTCAGTAGTTAGCTTAGTTGTTAGTTGATCACATTAGCGTAAAAATCAAAAATCGAAGTTCGCCGGAGCTCCGCTCCGGCGACTTCTTCATTGTAAACCTCACCGTATCCGACCGCCCCGATCATCCCATCTCGTTCCTCGTCGCCTTCTCCATCTCTCACACCCATCAGATCAACCCAAGACCCTTGGTCTTGGCGAATCTGGGTTCCAACTCCGCCGTTCGCCGGAGCCCTTCCGCCCACCTCCATCTTGCACCGCAGCTTCATAACCCCGGGTCGAGGAGATAGCCCTCTCGCCCGCGGTTCTTTCTGTGCAGGTACCACGAGGAATCGAGCCCTTCTGGGCTTGCTTTGACCAGGAAGAGGTTCCTGGGGGCCCCTTTCTTCTCCGACCTCGCTCCACCGACTCAGGCCCCCAGGAGCCATGAGACCACCGTCAGACGACGCGGAAGCCTCCCAGCTACGATCAGAACGCTCCAGATGCGCGGGAGGTGCCCGGAGGAGCCCGAGCTACCCGATCGAAGCTCGCCGAGGGCGAGTTCCTTCCCAGTTCTTCCAGGTGCCTGCTGCACCGTTGGATCGAGAGGGCTGGCCCAGATTGCACGCCAGCCGTTCGATGAAGAAGCACGCCCACCGTCAGATCAGCCGGGACGTTCTAATCCCAGCCCTTCATCGCCGAACCGAAGTCCGCCGTCAGATGATTGCCACGTGTATAAGTGGCGCTCCCAGCGCCGCAGGATGCAAGGCCTTCTTTAGGGGTAAATTTCATACCCTACCCCTTACTTTTTGTATTTAGAGTTTACACCCAAAAATAAAGTATTACGTTGTAAATAAGTCGTAAAAATTGCAGTGGACCCCCCTGATGTTTACATATTTGCATTTTGGTCCCTCCGTGCCTCACGTGCGGCAACCACGTGAGGCGCGTGACATTTTGCATCTAACCCCTGCCGGGTTCTTGTATTTATGAAATGGTCCTGAAAATAAAAGTTAAAGTGTATTTTTGTTGTAATTTTTGCATGTACGCCCCTGCCAACTATTTTATTTGCAAAAATACCCCTGCCAGGCCATTTAATTTTTGAAGGCTTTGTCTATTTATTTTGTGCTTCATACTTAATCTAAAAATCTTGAGAAAATAGACTTAAGCTCCTGTTTGGTCATGCTTGAACGCCATATTTTTAGTTTTGCATTTTGTTGCCTTTTTGCATTTATTAAAAATCAAAAACTTGTCTTTAAGTCCCTGTCTAACTCATAAAATCCCAAAAAAATATGAAAATGCCCTGAAAAATTCCAAAAAAATTATATGTAGTGTATTTTGTCCTATATTAGTGTCAGACCAAAAATCCCTAAAAATCTCAAAAAGAAAACCTTAAAAATTCGAAAATACCCAAAAACTTCAAAAAAATATAAAAAATCAAAGAAAAATCAGAAAAATATAAACTCAGGCCCTACTTATGCTATATTTTATTATTGTTATTAGAAAATTAAAGGGGAACATTTTTGAGGCTGTTAGCTATTTTTAATCTCTATTTTTTTGTGACGGCCAGTACCTAGTCCACTGTTTGCTATCATGTAGCTATTTTAAAATGCTAAAAATATTTGCAAAAATACCCAAAAATTATAAAAAACAGTAAAAAGCCATGAAAATCCCAAAAAGATCCTTTTCCTGAATTTTTGACTCTTTTTTAGTATTTTTGTGAAAATTATAACACCCCTTTTATGTATATATACCTATATCTATATATCCAAAAAAAAAAGAAAAAAATTATATATATTATATATATATATATCTAGTAATATGTAGTCTCTTTAATCTTAATATGATATAAAAAAAAAGAAGAGGGATATGTATATATGTATATATTATATCATATTTAGATACACCTATATATATATAATAAATTTGTACTGTATAAATACATATATATATCTATATACATAATGCTTAAGTATTATATGTTAATAATAATAATAATAATAATAAAAAAAAACCCACACAAGGATGACTGGGATTGACGCGTAGGCTATTGCATTTTGTGTTGCTCTCTGTGGTTCGACCTCTACATATTTGTCACTATACATTTTCTGGTAGAGTAAATAAAAATTAATTCACATTTATTTTGAGGTTGATTGTTGTATTCTTTGGACTGTGGGTTAATTGCTGATTAACACCGGTCTTCCATGAGTGGTCGCCTCGGCGACAACACTTCTTTCTTTTTTTTTATGGTGACCCTCGTGGGAACTCCGCCTGTTATCAGATGGCGCCGTTGCCGGGGAGCAATGAGCATAGCCAAATTGATTTTTGTCATTCTTGTATAAAAATGTAAATTCATGATTCATTCTTTGTGTGAGCAGCTAGTGTTTTAATGTCATTAATCACCATGCTTTATTTCTTTATTTATTGTGATTATTTTTCTCTGCTCTATCTAATTGACTAAGTATGCTAATGCAATCTTTTTGTGACTTTGATGCAAGGGACTCCCACGCGAGGATGGCTTCCTAGGAGGCCAAGGCAGCCGAGCTTGGAGGAGGATGGTTTTCTCTTCTCATGACCATCTGGAGAGTGCACCAAAGAAGCAAAGAGAGGGGCATTAGATAGGCTAGATACTTAGGGAAATTATTTTTGTAATTCATGGTGAGAGAGAGACTATTTTGGCATGTAATAATTAACAGGACTCTACTCTTCACAATGAGGTCCAGTGCATGGGTGTCTGTTCACCTGGGGGCCTCATCGCTGTTTTCCGCGATTTCTACCGCCTTCTTTTCTTTGTTTGCCGCTGTTTTGTGCTTTTCGCCTTTATTTTACTTTGTTTTGTGTGCTTGGAGCCCCTAGATATAGGTTGCTTGACTCGGTAGCTAGGTCCAAACATTAATAAGAATGCATGTTCCTATAGTCTACTTCGTATGGATCTAGTCAAAACTTAAACAGCTAAGTCATTTATCTCTTAACCCATGTGCCGTGAGCGAGCCCCATCAAGCGCTACTCCTGAACTCGAGTGTGTCGAGAAGAGGAGGGGTGAGCCAAGACCGGACCCTAGGGTTAAAGATAAATGACCAGCTTGTGGTTCTTCACGTTAATAGCAGCTAATGTTTAGGGCGATTTTGACGAATGCACACCGCCATGTAGATAGGTTTAAAGATTCTGTTTTGCATACCACATGGAGAGAGCTGGGATGCACTGTAAGTCTTCTAACTCAGCATGCATCATTCGGTTCAATGGTGAGATTTCCATCATAGAACCACTTGCATGGCTTTTCCGCTATCTCCCTCTGATCTTGAGCACCTAGGACTTAAACGAAAATCTACCAAAACGTTAGGCGCTGGTATGAAACAGATCCAAAAAAAAGTGAAAAACCAAAAAATGAAAACTAGGGGACTGCTAAATGAACTTTGACCTTAATTAAAATTCGTAATGGACTATCATTGTACCGGGTTCATAAAGCCCTCATTGTTTTCAGGTACCTTGGAGGGGGACCAAAACCCTACTCCCTTGAGCGAGTGCGACCCCCTAAGGATTAGAGCCAAAAACCCAGTCTGCAACTGCCTTGTGTATCGCCTGGATTTCCGAAGTAATGGCGCTTCTATCGTACGTAGGCGAGTAGGGCTTTGTCACCAATGATGACTCTCTGTTGTGATGAGCATCGACCCCGTCCGAAGTATTGAGCATAGGCCACGCCTTCACGGGGGTGTCTGTCTCATTGTCCTGCGTCCGAGTAGGTTCTTGTACGCTCACGGGTGATTCCGTTGCGAGCGAGAACCGAAGTAGCGGTTTCGCCTATCGGCTTCCTCTCTCTATTTCTTTGGCTGAGTAGGGATCCAGGAAGGGTTACAAGGACTCCAAAAAGTACAGACTACAGGTTACACAGGAGGAGGACAAGTACGGGATACTCTTCCGGCAGTACTCTCTCTCCTATAGGGTAGCGTACTAAGGACTTGTTATAAGATATGCCTGAAAATCACAACTCTAAAAATGAAAAGATAATAAATAGCCGAGCTTTCACGGCTTCACATGGCGTGAGTTGGTGAACCCAATTTTGTCTTGTGTTTGTATGGATCTAGATTAAGGTTCAAAGATCAAAATCCCGCGCCTTTGCGCCAATTCTATCTTTCTTTGACCACCCCGCTCAACCGAGCCTTTCTACTGTTTTACACTCCTTTTTGTTCCTCGTTGACCATCGTATCATTCTTCCAAAATCCGATATTCTCTTGTGCTCCGCGAAGTTGATCCATGGATGGTTTCGTCGGGACCATGCCGACACCTACATCGATTCCATGGACTCACCTTCGCCAATAATTTCGAGGCGATTCCCGAGAACCGATCCAGACTTTGCGGATCGAACTCCAGACTCTTCGTTTTCTACCTTTCTCTTGGCCACCCAATAAACTGGGATCACTTTTGTCCCACTATCGCCGTTGTGAATGGGAGTCGATTACAGTCTACATCATTTTTTCATTCACAACACGCTGGGGTTGACTTGAACTCCAGCCTCATCACGACAGCTGAGTATTTATGGCAAGTGATCTGATTCGGACCGTCTCATTATGCAGATAGAAGGCAGTGCGAGCCCTGGAGACTACTTCGGAGTTCCTTTCGTCCGATTCAGACCCTGACATGGCGCCAGGAGGAAAGAGCAAGGGTCAGCAGCCACCCATACCAGAGGGACAGATGCCAGATCAAAACCAAGTCAATGCATAGTTGCTGGCATCCATCCAGGCAATACAGCAGCAGCTGACTGAGCAGGCCCTTACGCAGATGGCTTTCCAGGATATGTTGAATGATATGATGAATCGTAACGATGGAGGAGGAGGCCGAGGCAGAGGAGGTGGAGGCGGAGGAGGTGGTGACGACCCCAATGATGATCCTGAATTCCCGCCACAGCCGAAGCCAACACTCAAAGAAACATACAATCCAGGAGACAGCCAGATGACCGAGTGGATTCTAATCCCACCGGTACACGCTCACTTTGAGCTGAAACCCCAATTCATAGCCCTTCTCCCTGCATTCCATGGCAACACCAATGAGGAGCCGTATATCCACCTGCAGCAATTCTCCCGCATTTGCCGTACTACTCACTATCCCAATGTCCCTCTGGACATTGTCAAGATGACGGCTTTCCCCTTCAGCCTACAGGATAAGGCCCTTTATTGGGTCAATCATATGGGGAAAGTTGTGACGACCTGGGAGGAGCTAAAGTCCGCCTTCTTGCACAAGTATTACCCTCTGGGTCGGCTCAACCAGATGCGAGCCCGTATCAGTAATTTCTCCCAAGGACCTCATGAGTCAGTACATGAAGCATGGGAGAGATTCACTGACTTGCAGGAGAAATGTCCCCATCATGATATTCCGAAGACCAGCTTAGTTCAGCATTTCTTCGGGGGACTGAACATTGAAAGTCAAAGGCTCGTAGACGCAGCATGTGGGGGCTCACACTTCAATAAGGATGAAGACGTCGTCTGGCAGATCTTTGAAGAAATGGCCGAAGGAGAGGCCGCCCTCTCTTCATCCAAGGCTTATCAGAAGCAACCCCAGATCCTTCAAAAACAAGTGCACATGGCAGCGTCTAAGGAATCAGAAAGAGAGGAGAGCTCCAACCTCAGCATCATCGGGGGCCATCTCTCTAAAGTTGACATCATCGAGAAGCGATCACAGGACCTCGAAAAACTCGCCGTGATCGAAAAGAGGACCCAAAGTTTGGACAAGTTGGATCACATCACCAAGCAGCTGGAACTGCTGGTGGGAACCATAAATTCTGTTCAGACGGCAGCACCGCTCGAAGCTCCAGCTGAGAGAAAAGACGAGCAACCACCGCTACACCAGCCTCAGCCGAGCCAGCAACCACCGACAGTTCAGCACGTGTACTACGTGCAGGCACCTGATCAGAGCCAGCCGCAACAGCAGATGGTTGTGTACCAACCAGAGTTTATCTCAGGCACCGATTCAGTGTTCCCGCCACCACCCCTGGTCCAGGAAGTTAATGGGGTTTGGACTAATGATGCACAGCCGACCCGTCCTCAGGGACAACTCCAGGGTCAGCCATTTGCCAACCGGCAGTACCACCAACCTCAGGGTGGTCGTTTTGGGCACCCCTCTCAGCAACACCAGCAGCCTCCTCAATTCGCACATCAATGGAGGCAGAATTTTCCGTATCAGCAGCAGCAGCAGTATCGCCATCCGCAGCCGTATCACCAATACACGGCTGCTCAGCCTCAATCATACCAGCAGTATCCCTCTCCGTCCTACCAACAACTTCAACTTCCTGCTCCACCACAGCAACACCATCAGCAACCTCCCCACCCATCTAACCAACAGCAGCGTGGTATGCACGCTGCATCTTCTGATGTGCCCCCAGCTAATCCCACCATGGAGTGTCTAGCCCAGCTTGTCCAAGGGCTAGCGGAGATGACCAAGCGGCTTGATGACCTGACCGCCACTCGCACTACCATTCCGGCGCAGGTCGAAGCCAACCCCAACAATTTCAAGAAGAAGGAGCAGGTAGAATGTGATGTCCAGTCCGCGTGTGATAATGATATTACTGCTTTTTCTAATGCTGTTACTCTCAGGAGCGATAGGGCCTTGCCTCCGCCTGCTACCAGATATGGGGTGAATAAAGAAACAGGTAGATCGTCATCTTCCGCATCAGCCGTGCCAGCTCCAGGGGCGGGTGAGGAGGAAGAGGAAGGAGAAGCCAGTCCAGCCGCCGTGCATTGCCAGAAGCAATTCCAGCCAAAAATACAAAAAAATCCGCAAAAACAAAAACACCAAAAAGAAGCCTGTAGCAGAAGTGAAGCCGCGCCAGCCTTGGAGGAGCCGCCAGCAGCAGCCGATCCTGTGCCAGCCGATGGAGCCAATGCTACCCTTTTTGATCGCCCAGCAGCACCAGCAGAGTTAGATCCAGCTTGTACGCCTTTTTGTAGTCCGGATGTACAACATTCTGTGGGCGATAATCTTGATGTAAATAAGAACTTTAATTTTCCTGCCAGTAATGTGAATATTCCTTTTCCGCATGCAATACAAAAATCCAAAAAAATGACAAAAAGAAAAACTGCATTGTCTGATCCAGGTGTTGTAGATATTTTGGATAAATTGACTGTTGAGATTCCCTTGTTAAAGGCCGTGGAGTACATGCCAGCTGTGAAGAAAGGATTGAAAGAGGCATGTACTGACAGGCGTCGCCCAGCGCAAGACAACATACGCCGAGAGGTAGAAAAACACGTTTTGTCCATGGCCACAGTTGCAGCTATCACCAACCTCCCCCAGAAAAAGCAAGACTCAGGAGCACCTCTGATCAGTTGTGTGATTTTTGATCAGGTCTTCGAGCGTACTCTTCTTGACAGTGGTTCTTCCATCAACCTTCTGCCCTCGTCCATAATGCAAGAATTCGGGCTGGGACCGCTCAAGCAGACACGAATGATCCTTCAGTTCGCTGACCGATCCGTTAAGCGGCCCCGCGGTTTGTTGGAAGACGTGATAGTTACCGTGCAGGAGATGAAATTCCCAGCTGATTTTGTAGTCCTTGACATGGACTCTCCTGCACCACTGCTCCAGACTCCTATCATCCTCGGCAGACCATTTCTCCGTACTTCTGGTGTCGTGGTTGATTACGGGTCTGGCAAGATCACCTTCAGCTTGAACACCAAACAAATCACGATCACCATGAATAAGGAGCAGAACGCCACAACTGATGAAAGTCAAGCAGCATCAGAAGCAGACTGTGATTTTTTTGCGGAGATCAGAGACTCGGAGTTGTCACTGGACGATCCATGGACCCAAGAAATCCTCACTCTTGAGGAGGACTTGGAAAGCACAGTCATCATAAGCTCCGATGATCCATGGGAGACAGATTCTCAGATACAAGCGCATCTTCTTGAGCATTCACTCCAGACCGAACATAATCAGCTCACCGCAGAACCGTTCGGTACATCACTTGGATCTCAACAGAATATTGAGGATGGTACTAGTCTCAAAGTACATCCCACCACCAGCATGGTATCAGAAGTGACCGGTAAAGGGGACAGACTGAAACCAGAACTCAAGCCACTTCCTGCAGGCCTGAAGTATGCTTTCCTTACGGGTGAAGAACACATGTATCCAGTCATCATCAGCAGCAAGCTGAATCTGGATCAAGAATCTCGACTCCTCGAGATTCTAGAAAAGAACCGCAAGGCACTTGGTTGGAGCGTATCAGACCTCCGAGGGATAAACCCAGCTCTGTGCTCACACCATATCTATTTAGAAGACGATGCCAAGCCGTCCCGCGAATTCCAGAGAAGGCTAAACCCTAACCTTCGGGACGTGGTCATGAAGGAAATCACAAAGTGGTGTGATGCAGGCTTCATTTATCCCATCTCCGATTCAAAGTGGGTAAGCCCCCTGCATGTAGTTCCCAAGAAATCCGGGCTTACTGTGGTCACAAATGAAAAAGGAGAGGAGATTTCAACTCGGGTACCGACATCCTGGCGGGTGTGTGTTGACTACCGCCGCCTAAATGCAGCAACCAAGAAGGACCACTTTCCCTTGCCATTTATTGATCAAGTCTTGGAGAGATTAGCAGGCAAGGAGTTCTTCTGCTTCCTGGATGGGTACTCCGGGTACAACCAAGTGGCGATCGCCCCTGAGGATCAAGAGAAGACTACCTTCACTTGCCCGTTCGGCACCTACGCCTTCAAGAGGATGCCCTTTGGATTATGCAATGCACCCGCAACCTTCCAAAGATGCATGCTAGCAGTCTTCGCCGAAATGGTAGGCAGTTTTCTCGAGGTGTTCATGGATGATTTCTCCGTCTATGGTGATAGTTTCGATTCTTGCCTCGAGCACCTAGACAGAGTGCTTCAGAAATGCCGGGAAGTCAATTTAGTGCTCTCATGGGAAAAGAGCCACTTTATGGTCACAGAGGGTATTGTGTTGGGCCATGTCGTTTCCAAACGTGGCATGGAAGTCGACCCAGCCAAGGTGGATGTCATTTCAAACCTGCAGCCACCTCAGTCAGTAAAGAATGTGAGGTCATTCCTGGGGCATGTGGGATTTTACAGACGATTTATCAAGGACTTCAGCCGCATTGCCCGACCTCTGACAGAACTTTTGTGCAAGGAGATAGAATTTATTGTTGATCAGCCAGTCCTCCTTGCCTTCAATCAATTGAAGGAGCTTATCACTCAGGCTCCAATCTTACAGCCTCCAGACTGGACTCTTCCATTTGAAATAATGACCGATGCGTCAGATTTTGCCGTCGGAGCTGTTCTAGGGCAGAGGAAAGATAAGGCGCCCTATGCCATTCACTATGCCAGCAGAACATTAGATGAAGCTCAAAGAAATTATACAGTAACAGAGAAAGAACTGCTGGCTGTGGTTTTCGCCTTAGAGAAGTTCAGATCCTATCTGTTGGGGTCAAAGGTCACAATTTTCACAGACCACTCTGCTATTCGATACCTACAGCAGAAGAAGGATGCCAAGCCCAGACTGATTCGTTGGATCCTTCTCCTCCAGGAATTCGATCTGGAAATTAAGGACAAACCTGGAGTTCAGAACGTGGTAGCAGATCACCTCTCCAGAATAGAGCAGCATGACTCTCCTTTGAGCAACGCACCTATCACAGAGACCTTCCCTGACGAAGCTATCTTAGCCGTGGATGCTCTCCCTTGGTATGCTGACATTGTAAATTACCTCGCCTCTGGGGTAATACCTTCGGATTGGACGAAGAATCAGAAGAACAAATTCATGTCGACCATCCGCTTTTACCAGTGGGAAGATCCCCTTCTATTCAGGGAAGGAGCAGATTGTATTTGGCGCCGGTGCATTCCTCAGACGGAGCAATCTAGTGTCCTCGAGCATTGTCATTCGCTCGAATCTGGTGGGCACCATTCTGGAGATCGTACGGCAGCGAAAGTATTGCAGTGTGGCCTCTGGTGGCCCACTTTATTTAAGGATGCAGCAGAATTTGTTAAAAGATGTCTTGATTGTCAGCGACTGAAAGGAACACTCACTGCCAAAGACTCAATGCCTCTGAAAATCATTCAGATAGCAGATGTTTTCGATGCATGGGGCATTGACTTCATGGGACCTTTCCCTAACAGTCAAGGTTTTGAGCACATCCTCCTTGCCGTAGATTACGTGAGTCGTTGGGTTGAAGCTATCCCCGCCCGAGCCGCCGACAGCAAAATAGTTTGCCAGTTTCTGAAGAAGAACATCATTTCGCGGTTTGGGATACCGAAGATTCTCATATCCGACGGGGGTAGTCATTTCATCAACAAAGAGGTCAAGAAGTTAACGAAGGAGTACGGCATCGATCACCGCGTCGCATCTCCTTATCATCCGCAGACCAATGGCATGGCGGAGTTATCCAATAGAGAAATCAAGACCATATTGCAGAAACTTGTTAGGCCAAACAGAAAAGACTGGTCTCAACTCTTGGACTCAGCTCTTTGGGCTTACCGTATGGCCTACAAGTCTCCCTTGGGCATGTCGCCCTACCGTCTTGTATATGGAAAACCATGTCATCTGCCCGTGGAATTACTTCACAAATCCCTTTGGGCAATTAGTAATTGTAACTTGGATTCACGAAAAGGTGGTCAGAAGAGAAAGGACGATCTGAACAGGCTCTTGGAATTCCGAGACTGCGCATACGATAACACCTTGATGTACAAAGAGATGGTGAAACGCTGGCATGACCGGCACATCAGACGAAAGACCTTCGATGTTGGGCAGAAAGTGTGGTTGTTTGATGCAAAGTTGCGGATATTCCCAGGTAAATTAAAAATTAAGTGGACAGGGCCATTTCGAGTATGTGAAGTGCGTGACAACGGAAGCATTGCTATATCAGAATTGTCCCCTGACGCACAGCCCTTCGTCGTCAACGACCAACTACTGAAGCCTTACTTGGAACCAGATTCATTCTTGGCCGTTGTTGACTCTATTCAATTAGTGCACCCCGAGGATATCTCTACACCTCCTGCAGCACCAAAAGATTCAGACGATGTACTCCAACCATTATTGCTCTGATTTTCTTCTTTTCTTCTTTTCTTCTTTTCCTTATCTATTTTCTTCTTCTATCTAAAACGTGCCGCCTTTGTAGACAGTTTTCTATACTTAGGACGTACTTGGTCCTAAGTATAGGGGGGTGAGCACCTAGGGTTCTTGATTTCTGTTCGATCCTCTCCATTGTCTCCTCTTCTTGTCTATACTTAGGAGTATCTTACCCTAAGTATAGGGGGAGACAATCTGAGTACGATCAGTGTATTCTCACCCTTGACCCTCCCCGCTTTGTAAACAGTCTGTTATACAAAGGATTCTTTGATCCTAAGTATAGGGGGGACGGTCAACTTCTCATTCATTCATTTCGTTCGTATTTATTCTTTAGATCTGTCTATACGCAGTACGAGTTATGTCTTTGCTTTTTCCTTTCGATCTATGAGGACATAGCTCAAGCTAAGTATAGGGGGGTCGTATATACTGTGTATATACTAAAAGCCATAACTCATACTGAAAAATAAAATATCACTACAACACAAAATAAAATGTAAAAAGTAGCTTTATAATAATAAAAGATGATTGTGAGTTCCTCAGACTCATTGTAATTATACTGACTAGTAAGTCAGAAAAGTGTTTTACGAAACGTTTTTTTTGAAAAATCTTGTGAAAGTTGTTTGAAAATAGCGTGAATAAGTATTCAACGATTGAAAAGATTAGTTTGTGTGTAAAACCTATTTTCTTTGAGTGAAAGCAAAATATGTGGAAAATAGTGTGCAAATGATTGTGAAAAGTTGATTGTCAAAAATTGTTTTGAAAAATCTATCTGTGTTGTGTAAAACATTTGTAAAAGGGTTTTCAAATGCGTGTACATGTTACAAAAATTATTTTGGACTAGAGTTTTCGAAAACCCTTGTGAAAATGTTTCTCGAGCAAGTCTGAGGAATTTGCACAAAAATCTTTCATTTGTAAATGAGGAATAAGCCAAATAAAGTGTATAAGAACAGAACCATACTATACGTCAAATACAATTTTTTCGTCTTTTGTACCTTCTGATTAATAAATCAGATACCTATACAGTATGATTTGAAAAATAGTGTGACCAGTTTTGGAAAATTTGATGTGAAATGATTTCAAATGCGTGAAACGGTGTTGATTGCAAAATTTTTCTTTGTGTGAAAGAAAGGATTTGAAAAACCTATGTGCAAATGTTTTGAAAAATGCTTGTTAAAAGTATTGTGAAAATTGTATATATCTACATATAGTGTGAAAAATCTTTGCAAAAATAGTTTTCAAATGTGTGTAAAGGATTGCAAAAATAATCGTGTACTATAGTTTGCAAAATTATTTTCAAAAAGCTATTAATAACACCATTGCAGATACTAGTAAATTAGAAACAAGATACATACAATTCTTTCTATACATACCCAAATAAACTATTTCATTCATACCTGTAAAGTCGCTAAAAATTTCCTAAATTTTGAAAACAAAGCAGCACGCCTGTGTAAATAAATGTACATACTCTTTAAACATTTTCAGTTCGTACTTCCTGTGCAGAGATTCTTTTTGTAAAAACATTCTTTGATCCTTCCAAATTTTTGTGAAAAATTGCATCATTCATTGCACATAGCATAAGCATACCATTCATATTCTTTTTGAGTGAAGCTTGATGATTGAATCAGTCTAAGAAAATCTCAAATTGGAGCTCGGGTAGACCTTACCGCACCTAATTGTACTGGAACCTTATGGGAACTAGGTTTAAGGTACTTCAGGTCTATTCAGACTTAATTCTTTGAGAAATCAGGGCTGGGTTCAAGTCACCTCAGTGGACTAACTAGGACTTTTCGAGACACACGTATGACTCTTGCCGACCGTGATCTAACTTGGACACCTGCACCTTTCACTTGGCTCAACCCAGTTGGAGTGGTGAGGGGGTTGGATTTGCCAGTCTGAGACGCACACGGGTGGAAACATTCGTCCTCGTCTAGGGAGGGAAGTGCACCCCAACCAGATTCAATAAGCAATGAGGTCTAAAGACAGGAGATTGTGGGTTGCGATAAAGCTTCAAAAGAGGGATAGTCTACTGGCTCAAGAGGAAAAACTCCTTATGTAAATGCTGCTGTGAATAGTATGTTGAAAAAAAAATGATGATGATGATCAGGCCTGTACAAAAATAAAACGCCTACAAAGTATGTACAAAGTCAATAAGCAAGCTTGAGCTCCAAAGACAAACATGTAAGCCTGCAGCTGGATGACTTGACTACACTGGTCTTGCATCCCAGGATAGGTAGCTACACTGGCTACCGTCCATTCTTCTCTTCACCCCCTCCTCTTGAGCTGGTTGCCACTTGAACTTAGAAGGAAATACCCTGCTCCTCGAGGAAAGAGCTGTTGGATAGGGGAATCATTGGGTTGTCATTCTGGAGAAGTCAGTTCCTTTATCATTTCAGTTGGGGAGAGCCACTCACACTTACACCGTACAAGTCAGCTTCATAGTTATAAGAGTTTGCGTATGATGTAGACTAGTTCTGACCCGGCTATCGAGGTGGGTTGAACCGAGTTCTGTGATTACCGAAGGCTGTGGTACTTTAGAGCTGGTTCCCGACTAGGTTCCACACACCTTCACACCCAAGGTCTGACAGGAGCTCCAAATTCAGATTTTGTAAGGACATGCATTGCACTGAAAGTACCCCAATTCACTCTATCTTTCTTGCATTTTCCTTTTTCTTTTCTTTATTCATTTTGCGCTTATTGCATAAGTGTTTGCTAGGGACTAGCAAAGGCAAGTATAGGGGGGTGATGAATCTCCATTTCATCACCTTTATTCTATCATTTTGGCCTCAAAAACCCCGGCAAATGCATGTAAACAGCATTAATTTGTACATAATAGCATTCATTACTCATTGTATTAATTGTACATTAAATAAGGTTTTTAATGCCAAAATTATAGAATAAAGAGAAGAAAAGAAAAAGGAATAAAATTTTGTAAATATTTTATGACCCTAACCCCGAGACCAAGGCCAGCATGGTATTGGTCGACAAGGAATAAAGTAGGGGGAGATAAGGGCTGATATACAATAAATACCCCATTTATTTATTCATCCCTTTATGCATTTTTGACACCTATTTTATGCATAATTATTTATTCATCAAATAAAGAAACTTTGTTCATAAAAGTTGTAGATAATAATGTAAATAAAAATACAAAATTGAGTTTGTGTAAAAATAATACCCAGTGTACATTTTATACACACAATAAAAAGCCAACATCTCAACTTCACAGACCCACATCTTGCAAATAAAAACTCCAAATCACCCAAACTCACCTTTAATTGTATATAGCATTTCATAAACTATTTTATAAAATTGGTTTCATAATTTGTGGAGTCCATCTGTGGCAGTTAGGTTTTTGGCCCTTCTTGTACATAATACCTGATTAAAATATTCATTTTACTCAATATTCATTATTTTTATAAACTCATATTTTTAGAATTTTGTAGATAATGTATATAATTCCTGTACAAATTGGCATTAGAATAAAACCAAAAATAATTTGGAAAATAAAATAAAACTATGTGATATATATGGGCAAGATACCTATATGGAGTATGCACACAAATAAAAGGGGAAAACATTCTTTAATTATTCAAATCTCTTATATTTTTGTAATAATGTATATAGTATATGTGTCCTATTAAAAATACAAATCCTTAATAAAAACACATAAAATTAATTAAATAAATACCATGTGTATAATATATAGGTGAAGTACCTATATATATATACTTACAAATACATAGACCTATTTATTTAAAAATACAAATAAACTTATAAAAATCAAACAAAAATACCTTTATACTCACAAAAATAAGTTATAAATTTATAAAATAAGCCAAGAAAATAATAAAAGAAAAGAAATAAATTAAAAATAAAATATCCAAAAAAACATGTAAATACATACATATACACATTACTAAAATAAAACTACAACAAAACACCTCGAAAAATTCAATAAAAATCAGGAATAAATACTACATGAAATAATACACATTTTTTATTTTATAAGCAAAAATTAATAAAATCATTTCGGATGTCAAATAAATCAATCTTCCTTCAGACCTGCTATTTTGTCTCGTAGCGGCTTACGTGGCCCAATGAGACGCCGGCCAACGTTGACCCCCTGGTCAACTGTCCCATCCCACGCCTGGCAGCTCTGAACAGTCCACTCCCCCGATTTCCTCCCTTTTTCCCGGGCACACCATCCATCAATCGACAACGCTTCCTTCACAAGATTTGTTCCCTAATCTTCCATGATGCCCGCCGAAATCACAGATCAACCAAATGCTCTCTAGATCATGAAATAATCGCCGGTCAATAAGGCTACTCGCCAATGTTTATAAATAAAAAGCTCCGCTTCCTTCCTCGAATTGGGCCACTTTCATTCCAACCTAACGCCTAGATCTTGTGCCTGGATTGTTCCTCGTGACAGGGGGAGTAGCCCAGCATCGAGACTCGGCCGGAGGGAGGAGAATTTTGACGCGGCGGAGCTCCGGCGTCCGCCCTGCTCCCTGGAGGCCCCCAGGTATAAGAGCTGTCCTTTTAATGCGTTCTTAGTTAGTTTTCAATGTTAGCATTTCATTTCAGTAGTTAGCTTAGTTGTTAGTTGATCACATTAGCGTAAAAATCAAAAATCGAAGTTCGCCGGAGCTCCGCTCCGGCGACTTCTTCATTGTAAACCTCACCGTATCCGACCGCCCCGATCATCCCATCTCGTTCCTCGTCGCCTTCTCCATCTCTCACACCCATCAGATCAACCCAAGACCCTTGGTCTTGGCGAATCCGGGTTCCAACTCCGCCGTTCGCTGGAGCCCTTCCGCCCACCTCCATCTTGCACCGCAGCTTCATAACCCCGGGTCGAGGAGATAGCCCTCTCGCCCGCGGTTCTTTCTGTGCAGGTACCATGAGGAATCGAGCCCTTCTGGGCTTGCTTTGACCAGGAAGAGGTTCCTGGGGGCCCCTTTCTTCTCCGACCTCGCTCCACCGACTCAGGCCCCCAGGAGCCATGAGACCACCGTCAGACGACGCGGAAGCCTCCCAGCTACGATCAGAACGCTCCAGATGCGCGGGAGGTGCCCGGAGGAGCCCGAGCTACCCGATCGAAGCTCGCCGAGGGCGAGTTCCTTCCCAGTTCTTCCAGGTGCCTGCTGCACCGTTGGATCGAGAGGGCTGGCCCAGATTGCACGCCAGCCGTTCGATGAAGAAGCACGCCCACCGTCAGATCAGCCGGGACGTTCTAATCCCAGCCCTTCATCGTCGAACCGAAGTCCGCCGTCAGATGATTGCCACGTGTATAAGTGGCGCTCCCAGCGCCGCAGGATGCAAGGCCTTCTTTAGGGGTAAATTTCATACCCTACCCCTTACTTTTTGTATTTAGAGTTTACACCCAAAAATAAAGTATTACGTTGTAAATAAGTCGTAAAAATTGCAGTGGACCCCCCTGATGTTTACATATTTGCATTTTGGTCCCTCCGTGCCTCACGTGCGGCAACCACGTGAGGCGCGTGACATTTTGCATCTAACCCCTGCCGGGTTCTTGTATTTATGAAATGGTCCTGAAAATAAAAGTTAAAGTGTATTTTTGTTGTAATTTTTGCATGTACGCCCCTGCCAACTATTTTATTTGCAAAAATACCCCTGCCAGGCCATTTAATTTTTGAAGGCTTTGTCTATTTATTTTGTGCTTCATACTTAATCTAAAAATCTTGAGAAAATAGACTTAAGCTCCTGTTTGGTCATGCTTGAACGCCATATTTTTAGTTTTGCATTTTGTTGCCTTTTTGCATTTATTAAAAATCAAAAACTTGTCTTTAAGTCCCTGTCTAACTCATAAAATCCCAAAAAAATATGAAAATGCCCTGAAAAATTCCAAAAAAATTATATGTAGTGTATTTTGTCCTATATTAGTGTCAGACCAAAAATCCCTAAAAATCTCAAAAAGAAAACCTTAAAAATTCGAAAATACCCAAAAACTTCAAAAAAATATAAAAAATCAAAGAAAAATCAGAAAAATATAAACTCAGGCCCTACTTATGCTATATTTTATTATTGTTATTAGAAAATTAAAGGGGAACATTTTTGAGGCTGTTAGCTATTTTTAATCTCTATTTTTTTGTGACGGCCAGTACCTAGTCCACTGTTTGCTATCATGTAGCTATTTTAAAATGCTAAAAATATTTGCAAAAATACCCAAAAATTATAAAAAACAGTAAAAAGCCATGAAAATCCCAAAAAGATCCTTTTCCTAAATTTTTGACTCTTTTTTAGTATTTTTGTGAAAATTATAACACCCCTTTTATGTATATATACCTATATCTATATATCCAAAAAAAAAAGAAAAAAATTATATATATTATATATATATATATCTAGTAATATGTAGTCTCTTTAATCTTAATATGATATAAAAAAAAGAAGAGGGATATGTATATATGTATATATTATATCATATTTAGATACACCTATATATATATAATAAATTTGTACTGTATAAATACATATATATATCTATATACATAATGCTTAAGTATTATATGTTAATAATAATAATAATAATAATAATAATAATAAATAATAAAAAAAAACCCACACAAGGATGACTGGGATTGACGCGTAGGCTATTGCATTTTGTGTTGCTCTCTGTGGTTCGACCTCTACATATTTGTCACTATACATTTTCTGGTAGAGTAAGTAAAAATTAATTCACATTTATTTTGAGCTTGATTGTTGTATTCTTTGGACTGTGGGTTAATTGCTGATTAACACCGGTCTTCCATGAGTGGTCGCCTCGGCGACAACACTTCTTTCTTTTTTTTATGGTGACCCTCGTGGGAACTCCGCCTGTTATCAGGCTGTATTAGGGCAGAGGAGGAATGGACTTCCCATCGCTATTCACTATGCCAGCAAGACCTTAGATGATGCACAGAGGAACTACACAGTAACAGAGAAGGAGATGTTGGCAGTAGTGTTTGCACTAGACAAATTTCGATCTTACTTACTTGGCTCCAAGATCACAGTTTATACAGACCACTCAGCTATCAGATTTTTGATGGAAAAGAAGGATGCCAAAGCACGCCTTCTTAGATGGATTCTTTTACTCCAAGAATTCGATTTGGATATCAAGGATAAACCTGGAGTAAAGAATGTGGTAGCTGATCACCTCTCCCGATTACAGTTAAATCAGCCTTCAGATGAATACACACCAGAGATCGCAGAGAGATTTCCAGACGAGAGCATCTTTGCGGTTACAGAACTTCCATGGTATGCAGATATAGTGAACTTTCTGGTCACACAGAAAAGTCCTCAAGGTTGGCCGAAGAACAGAGTTGAGAAACTCGTTTCTGAGTCACGATACTACCATTGGGAGGATCCGATTCTTTTTCGCGAAGGACCGGATTGCGTTTACAGGCGATGTATTCCTCAGGAGGAATATAATAGTGTCCTCACTTTGTGTCATTTTCTAGAATCAGGAGGACATCATTCAGGGAAGAGGACAGCGCAGAAGGTACTACAGAGCGGATTATGGTGGCCGACTCTTACCAGAGATGCTTGCACATTCGTGAAGAGTTGTCCAGAGTGTCAGAGAGCTGTAGGGACACTCAGTGCCAGAGATGCGATGCCGATGCGACCCGTCATTATTTGCGAGATCTTTGACGCATGGGGCATAGATTTTATGGGACCGTTCAATTCTAGCAGCAGCTTTGAGTACATCCTTCTCGCTGTAGATTATGTTAGCAGATGGGTGGAGGCTATACCCGCACGAACCGCAGACAGTAAGACCGTTTGCAAGTTCCTAAGGGAACACATCATTTCGCGGTTCGGAATCCCTCGTATTCTTATCTCTGATGGGGGTAGCCATTTCATTAATAAGGAGGTGAAAAAGCTAGTGAAACAGTATAGCATCGATCACAGAGTAGCTTCTCCTTACCACCCGCAGACGAATGGCATGGCTGAAGTTTCAAATAGGGAGGTAAAATCTATTCTCCAGAAGTTAGTACGACCGGATAGGAAGAATTGGTCACTTCTTCTAGACCAAGTTCTTTGGGCTTAACGTACTGCATATAAGACTCCCTTAGGTACTTCACCATTCAGGCTAGTTTATGGAAAGCCGTGCCACTTGCCTGTAGAGATCATGCATAAATCTGAGTGGGCAATTCGAGAAATTTTGATGGATATGCAGAAAGCAGGAGCCAAGAGGAAGATAGATCTGAATGAGTTGGTAGAAATCCGCAACCAAGCATACGAGAACACACTGATCTATAAGGACAAAGTGAAGAAATGGCATGACAGACACATCCGACACAAGAGCTTTGTCCCTGGGCAGAAAGTCTGGTTGTTCAATGCAAGGCTGAGAATTTTTCCCGGCAAATTGAAAAGCAAGTGGGAAGGACCGTACATAGTCAGAACGGTGCACGACAATGGCAGTATTGCGATATCAGATGGTCACCTGGTGCAGAACCGTTCGTGGTTAATGGGCAGATGCTGAAGCACTTCGTAGAGACCACTGATCATCTGGCCCGAACTGAAGTGATCTATTTTGTACAGGAATCATAATCATTCTTTTACTTCTTCCTGTACAAATCCTTTTGAGCCATTCGGGAGATTCACAACACTTGTATATTCTTCATAGACCACAATCGTCCCCGTTTTTGCTCGTCTTCTATGCTTAGGATACCAGATCCTAAGTATAGGGGGGATTGATTGCCCGCTGATTTACGTTTTATTTTTGTACTAATTCTTCTGTATAGCCATTCTTTTTCACGAATCACTGATCCCCAATTTTTGGCTACATTCTTTTTATACTTAGGATGCCTTATCCTAAGTATAGGGGGGACCGAGTGATTTCGATGATTTCGTATTCCTTCCTTTTGATTTCTTCGTTATTTATCCTTTTCATTCAGTCATCCCGTTTTTGCTCTCTCATAATACTTACGATGACCAGATCGTAAGTATAGGGGGGGTTGACTGACTTGTCATCGATATTCTTTTTTTTCACCCACTTTTACTTAGCACGAGTTATGCCCTCCTTTTTCTCTTTTGACGCTATGAGGACATAGCTCAAGCTAAGTATAGGGGGGTGCGTATATATTGTATATATACTTTCGATCATAACTCGTACTTTATGTATTTTCTATATCTATAAAATCCATAAAAAGTGGATGTGGGTTAATTTAAAATACACTCTCTTATTTATAAAATCCTGGTAAATAAGTAAAATATGCTTAAAACTTGTAAGTAAAATTTGTAATTAAAATTTTGTACTTAAAATCTGTATAATACTTATTTAAAATCCTATTTATTAAAATTGGTATAAAAGCCATTCAACCCTTGTAAAATACTCTGTAGATAAAATTTGTAAAATACATTAGACATTTAACTTAAATAAAATTTATCCTGTAATATTTGTAAATAAAATCTTGTTTATAAAAATCATAAAATCCATAAAAAATACAAATTCCTAAAATTTGTAAAAATTACAAAATCCTTAAAATCCATAAAAATGAGTAAAATCCAGAAAATAGACTTCACAAAAATATGGTTGCATTTGCATTCGCATTTTTCAGAATAAGTTTGATTTCCGAAACTAAGGACTGAGTCTAGTCTAAAGGATGGAGCTTGATTACGGCCTTTAACTCTCATTGTAAGGAGCATGATTAGGAACTGGAATTTAGACTCTTCAGGTCTGGTGACTTAAATCTTTGGGTTCCGTAAGACCATATTCGGGAAATCAAGTCATCTGAGCTTAAGTAGACCACTTGGAGTCATCCGTACAACTCTTCACCAGTGAACCAATCTTGAACACATGCACTCTGCACTTAGCTCAACTCGCATGGAGTTCCGAAGGACAGTACACCTTGGTAGTGCATTCTTATCCTTATCTTTGCGGCATTGACGTCTAAAGACGGGAGAGATTGGGGTTGCGATAGTTGCTTCGGATGAGGGAAGGATCTGCTGACACAATTTTTCTAAGACCTCAAAAAATGGACGGATTAAAAAGATTCTATAACCGTCGAGGCACAAAAGATGAATGCAGTGCAAGCAAATTACAAAGTCAAAGCAAAGCAGAAGCCACCAAATAGACCAAACTGGTCAAAGCTTCCACCAAATATGCCTGCACATCTTAGTGGAGACTCAGCTACACCGGTTGGGCTTCACAAGGAGATGCGTCTACACTGGTCGCACTCCACTTCTTTTCTCATTCTTCTAACTTCTCCCTATATTCGATTGTGGACATAGCAGAACTGAACTCAGAAGGGAATACCTCCCTCCCCGAGGAAAGAGTAGCGAGATGAGGAAGCCATAGGAGTGTATAGCCAGGATTGACGGTTTCTTCGGTTCTCTAAGCAGGAAGAGCTAAATCAATTCACACACTATACAAGTTGACTTCAAGGATGATAGAGTTTGCGATATGAATAAGTGAGTCTGAACTAGCCGATGGAGTGATCTTGAGTAAGGATTATGGAACTTGAAGACTGTTGAGGATGAAATCCTAATCCTAGTTAAGGTTCCGACAAAATGCTTGTTTCAGGCCCGATCGAGCTCTGTCCTTGGTCTGTTCTCATGAATTGGTTTAGGAAAACAAATTCATTCTAACTTTCTTTCTTTTTCACTTACTTTTTCAAAATAAGTGTTTGCTAAGGGACTAGCAAAGTTTAAGTATAGGGGGTTGATGAATCCATGATTCATTAACTTTTCTGTCGCATTTTGTCTTAAAACCCTTAACAAATACATGTAAATACTCATTAATTCTCATACTTTAACAAAACCCCATTCATGTGTAAATATTCACTTTTAACCACTAAATTCATGTAAATAAATAAAGAACCAGAAAAAGAAAGAAAAAGGCATATGGAATATATGTATATATATATGTAATATGACTTAAACTATAAATATAACTGTAAGATATATTTATAGCCTAACCCCCGAGACCAAGTCAGCATGGATTGGTCGACAAACCAATAAGTAGGGGGAGATAAGGAAAGAAAACCATTAAAAATAATCTATCACATGTATATACACTCTTCACTATTTATTAAATAAACACCAAACTTCAAAGAATTTTAATTATTTCATCTTAACTTATTTTTCATCAAATCTTTCTCCTAATTATTCATAAAAATGTAAATAAAAATATAAAAATAAGTTAAAAATATTACCTTGTAAATATGCCAAGAAACTCAGCTTACAAATTGTCAAAATCTCAACTTCCGAACATCATAACTTCCTCATACGAACTCCAATTTCACTCTACTCACCTTTAAAGTTCATAAAATAATATTATCTAATTAATGAAGGTGGTTTCACTGAATTCGGAGTCCGTTTGCAAAAAGTCGGTTTTGGGACCAAAAGACAAAGGGGTTTCTGGGCTATTTATTTTATATAACACACCTTATTTATTATTTTCTTAATTTTATAATTTCTAAATTATTTTATGATCCTCTAGTTTCACCATAAATTATTTCATAATTTTTGGAGACTATTTATTATTTTTATAAAATCAAATACCCTAAAATATAGGTATATTTGACCTATAGAGACACTTCCTCTATTTATTAAAATATGTAAATTCATTCATAAAAATCTATAAAAATTTGTATAAGTTTTATTTAATGACCTAATAATTAATAAAATATAAAATTAATTTTTACTTAATTATTTATTAAATTAAAAATTCAAAACCTATCTATTAATACATATTTATTAATAAAATATTTATATTTTTAATAATATTTATTATTTATTAAAAGTAATTATACTATAATTTAGAAAATTAATTTATTTAACTTTCTTGTATTTATACCTATTTAAAATAACGTAATTTACTAATTTATATTCAATTTATAAAGAATTAAAGGTCTGGACGAACCAGGTGCTGACACGTGTCAGCACCTGGAGCTTCTTCTCCAAGAAGCTGTTCAACCCGACTTCTGTTCAACCACCCACCTTTCCCTAATTTTCCCGCTCGCATCTTGAAGCTTCCAACCCATCTCGACCATCCATCCTTTCCTCCTAACAACCAGCTACACCGCCAGCCATTGATCTTGGCTTGGAGCCCAAGTATCTTCTCTATATAAGCTCCCCAAGATCGCCATTAACCAACAACTCTTCCAACCTTCAAAGCTCCAGCTCCAGGTTGTTCGACTACCCACCTTCCCAGCCTTGTTCCAACCAACTCGAGCGGTGACAGCGCCAAGGGAGGAGCTCGCGGGGAAGAAGGATCGTCGGGGAAGGTTCCAAGGCTGCTGCGCCGCCTTGAATCGCCGCCTCGTGCTGCGTGCAGCTCCGAGAAGACCGCTCGTCGAGCAATCATCAGGAGGTCATACACCTCCAGACCCCAGGTCAATTCCTTCATCTTTGCTATTTTCTTTCTCGATCATCGTGCCACGATTAGCGTGGCTAATCGTGCTTTTAGTTAGACTAATTACCCATCTTTCACGCAACACCAAAAATCCTTGTGATTCGTTTTCCATTCGATCCAAATCGACCATCTTTTCTTCGTCTTCTTCGCATCTGGATTACGTAGCTGAGTTTATATGCTTTTTCCTTAAACTTTGAAGCATTATATCTTCACGTCTCGGCCGATTCAATACGAATCGAGCATACCCCTACATTCATCGCAGATCCAGGTAGCTCGCGAGACGATTGCATCGGTTTTTGAGCTTACGACATCGCCGTTCTTCGTCCTCAAAGTTGGAGCTCCAGAGCAGTCCGCAAGTCACCAGTGCTGACCCTTCATCTTCTACGAGCTACAGCCGCCGCTCGGAGCGCCGCCTCAGCCACCCCTACAGCGGGCGAGCTCGAGGGGTGGAGGAGCCACCCCTCTAGCCCCGTAGGAGCGTCTGAATCGTCGGAGATCCGCCGGGAGAAGTCGGAGAAGAAGGCCGTCCGCGAAGAACTCCAACGAACTTCAAGAACAGCGGGCGCACAGACTTGCACCACGTGTCCGCACGAGGACCGTCTGATCAGCACCTTCACGTTCTAATCTCGGCCGTCGAGTGCGAAACGGTGGAGAAATTGCATCTTAAGCCCAGCTGAGTTTCCAGAACTTCATCCCGCCTCCAGAGTTTTGTGGAATTACATTTAGGTCCCTCCGCAGGGACCTAAGTGTAATAGTTTGTTAATTTTGTTTACAGAACAGTCCTTGTGGACCTTTTTGAGAATATTTTAATTAGAGTTTTCTTACGCTTATGCCCCTGGGCTGTAGGGGCTGTATCTTGTCCATTTGACCTCGGATTCCGACGATTTTTGGAGGGTAGTTACACAACTACCCCAGCTACATAGTATAAAGTTTTCGCGGCTTTTCGATGAGTTTTTGACGTGTTTTGATTTTCTCGAAAACCGCCTCGTTTTGTTTTGATTTCTTGTGTAGTTCGAGTACGCGGCTCGAACCTCGTTCACCTATATTATATAGTATCACCTATATTCTATTCACCTACTATATAATAAATAAATCTTTTGCAAAATATCCCTTTTTGAAAATTAAATAAAAATTTGAAAAGAATAAAATCAAATAAAAATTACAAAAATAAAAACCACTAAAAAAGGCATTCTGACTTAGAGAAGAATTAAAATAAAATTACGAAGAAGAAAAATTAGGGAATATATTCTGCCTCCTTGAGTTCGACCCAGGAACACTTGCCTGGTAAAATAAATAGTGAAACGGTTTTCCGACAGAAAACCGTAAATTTGTTTGATAGGTTCAAAGATCGAAATTTTTCATTGTTTCGCGGCTTCTGCTACAACTGACAACCTTCTTCTTTTAAGAAGCCGCGAAACCGATTTTTAGCCTTATCAGCGTCAACCTTAAGGCGTTGGTGACAGCAACTACTTGCAACCTTATGACCGACGAGATCTAGAGGTCTCAAACACCTCTATGCTACTTCGATCCTAATCAAGGGGCTGGAGGGAGCGTAGTTTTCATATTTGCGTACATACCATATTTTTAGTTTAGCTAAATTTTACATTTTCATCCTTAAAATTAAAAAGACCAACAAGATCCAACATTACATATTGACTTTATCTTGCGTCAAAAATTTCTAAAAAATTGTTTTACATTCTTCATGTGTCAAAATATATTACCTTGATTTTTGGAGCTTAATTCGACACTTAAATAATTTATGCAACACTGAATTTCCCTTCACACTATATTCATTCATTTTATTTATTCATTGTCTTTTCAAAAAAAGAAAAGAAATCTTGGCATAAAAAATAAAAAATCATTTGGAAAACATAATCTCTAAATTTGGCTAAAGTCTGAATAAACCCACATTTTTGCATGCATGTATTCGACCTTGGGACTTGCTCAAATAAAATAACAATTAGCCACATTACAATTAATTAAACATGCATTTATCTGTGATTTTTTATTATTCACTTTATACTCGTGCAACAACAATTCTACATTATTAAATAGGATAAAAAGCAAGTCATCAATGGTTCCACCTTCCATCACTGTGGCACCTTCTACATCATCACAGCATCCCCCTTAATAACCTCTACTTAGGCTCTTCACAGCCTAGGGCTTCGCGTGGCTCCAATGTGTGTCCCATCATCATCGCCTTGACGAATATGCAATTCATCATCTTAATATATTAATCTTAGCTTGAATTCCTGAATAAAATACCATGTAGAAGTCCCTAAATTCAATAAATTAACAAAATAAAACTCTTAATAAAAATATCTAATCATGTATATTTATCTTGTAAATAAGTCCACAAAATAATTTAAAATAAAAAAACACAAAAAAATAAAGTGTTGAATATTGTTTATAAATAATTCCTTGTAAATACCCAAACATTCTTGATTTTTAATAAATTCATACTAACTCCATTTGACCTAATTCTTTTTCTAACTTGTATATAAAAATCAAAAATACAAAATGATTCCCACCTTGAATAAATACTTTTAGATCTTAAACCGAAAAAAATCATAATATCCAACTTATTAGCTAAATTCCTACTCTGTATGATCTCCAATAACCAAAACTCACTTTTAAAGTTTAAGTTATAAAATTATCTATCCAATGAAAGTGATTTCATGAAAATCGGAGCATGTTTACAAAATATTATTTTGAGACCTATTTGTATCATGTACATACTAACTTTATTTTATAATTTCATCTATATAACTTACTCTTTTTATATTATTTCTTCTGCATTTGTTTTATTTTTATATTTTAATAAAGTACATTAAATTCAAAATCCAAAAAATCTAAAATCATAGAAAAAGATGTATTGTGACTTTGTATATAATATACATACTTTTCCTTTATTGCTTTTTAATATTAAAAATCCCAAAAATATTTTGTTTTTAATTTATTTCTAGTATTTTATTTTATTTTTAAATATATTTTAATTAAAATTGCAGAAAAATATAAAATCCATAAAAATTTGTTTTGTATATATTGTTTGTTTTGATTTCAAGGACTACATGGAAAATGTAAATCTCATCTGGATACATATTTTCCATGTTGACATTTTTGTATTTTTTCCATTCTTATTTTTCTATCTCTTTATTTTATTTAAGTAGCCTACTTTTAATTTTTTTTTATTTTTTAATTTTATTTTATTTATTTTTCTCCATCTACTTCCCTTCTTCCCTCTTCTTCCACTAATTATCTATCCTCCACCCCACCTCTTTCTTAATTCCCTCATCTTCTTCCTTTAACTCTCTTTTCCTCCTCATTCTTCCATTGTCCGCTTTTATGTGAGAGTAGCCTCGAGCTCCTAATTCGAGTTTGGTGATGGCAAGGTCGATAATCAGTCGAGCGACGATAGGTCATTTCCGGCGAGATACAAAGGGGCCTCTCTACCCTCTGTTGCAGTTGCAATACCCTATGTTGCTCGAGCTCCGTCACGCCATGACATAGAGTGATGATCCGGCCATCGGCTTCTCGCCCCGACCGCTTGCCCACGAGACCCTTCGTTCATCCATCACAAGTAGATTTCTACTCTTTTTGTCTTCTTCATTCTGATACTTGTTTCATCCTCCATCTAATGGCATTTAAATTTCTTGATTTGACACTAAATTGAATATAGGGATTTTTTATGATCTACAATGTACCCCACTTTTTATATTAAATGCCATTAATCATATTTTTACACACTTTGACTTTGAAATGGAACTATAATATGTTGCTCATTTCTTTGATCTTTTTAGGTCATCTTTGTATATAACGTTTGAGCTTGCACATCATTCACATTGCATACTTTTCACTTGCATAAAATCAAATGAAAAGTATGTCTCTTCCATGCATCATGTTACTTTGTTCTTGAATCATTCCTCGCATTGTTTTATCAACATTTTATGGTACATCTGCATGAAGACCTAGGCCTTAGGAAATAATCACTCATTAACTAATCGGTATTTTTTTATAAATAGACGAAGAGGCGCGTGTCCTTGTGTTCGACCTTCGTATGCTTGCCAAGTAAAATAATTTCCACATATTCGAAAGTGTAGTTTTTGCTTGATCCAAATCTGCCTCATGTGCTACGATAATATGACATTATTAAAGAGGTGGATTATGTGGTTCATCAAATGGCATCGTTGACGGGGACATAGGTCACCTTTATTTATTTTTAGAGTTTTGTTGAATTATTCTTGATGTGAATATTTTCATTAATTTTATGTCTTTTCCTCATGTTATTTTTGCATCATTTGTCGATTATTTTCTTGATATTCTCTTTGGCTAATTCTTTCGTGCCAAGGCCCACGGAGATCGAAGGCACTTGATATACATGGAGGTGTGGAGTTGGGAGCTCCTGCTTCGAGGAGCCATAGAAGAAAATCAAGGAAGATTCAAGAAATTTTAATCAGCATTTCATTCATGCATTCTGCTGTAAAAAAATGTATCATGTGCATTTCTAGCAGTCCTCATTTGAGGACTCAAATGTGCAAAAGAGAGAGAGAGAGCGAGAGTAGGTCACTTGATGATCTACCCCCACCTCCTCACACACACACATGCATTCATCCATATCTGTATATATCCACTCACCCCTCCCCCCTCACCACCACCACCATCTCTGTATATTCACACACACATACACATACATACAAACTCCCCCCTCACCCCCGTACATCTATCACAATGTATACACCTCCCCCCCCCATATCTTCTTCACCCCCCAATCCTCTCCTTTATATTCATCTGTATGAATTCACCTTCCCTCTGTCTTCTTGTACTTAGGTCATTTTTGACCTAAATATAGAGGGACTTTCGAGTCAGTTCTGTTATATCACCTTGTTTTTAATCGGAGCTATGGCTTCATATCACTTATGTTATGAGGACATAGCAAAAGTTAAGTATAGGGGCTATACCGCATGTAATTGTATTTATACTTTAGCCATAGGTCGTGTTTTAATATTTTTAAAAACCTTTTTGGGCTTGGTTTAAGTTGACCCGTGAACCGGTTGTTGTAAAAATATTTGTAGAAATCTTCTGAAAAATTAAGGGATTAACTTTTTGTAAATTAAATTTAACCTTTTTCAAAAAATCTAAAAAATTTAAAACTTTTTCTTTTGTAGAGGCTCTGACTACTAGGATTAAAAATGAGTAGCTATTCTTCAGTGAGGGAACTTCGATCTCCCTTAGCAGAGTGGGTGGTTTAGATGACACTCTCTATGGCTCTGTCCTAAAGTAACACGGGTTCGTCGAACTGTTCGTAAGTACACCCATACTGGCTAGAAGTAGATGAAACTATTCATATGAGCCTGAGTCAGTCAGTATCTCTGAAGAAATTTTAAAAATGAAAAAAAAATAATTTCATAAAAAAAATGCAAAAGATAAAAAATCATGAAAATTTCACTAACCCAGGAGTTGTTGTATTCCTGACACATTCACTATCAGTCAAGGCTTAAGTATTTAAAGACACTAGATTTCTGAGATCTTGAGAGTCTGAGTTAGTCAGCCTTAGTCATTAGAGTTTTTGAACTTAATAATCCGTACTTCCCTAGTTTGATTTGAGCGCTATATTGCACGCTTCATCTCTACCCTCTAAAGAATATGATCAGCACATCACGTTCACAACTGCATGATTGATGAGATGAGTTGAGTTATCACTTAAGGAACTGGGACTGGTGATTTGAGTCTAGACACGATCTAATGATGCTCGAGGATTGGATAAAGTTAATGAAGGCTTTAAGAATCCTGAGTGTCAGCAAAACCCTATCCTGTATGAGAACAAGTTTGCATACTATCGTTTGATATCTACCTATGTTCCATAGCGTGATGAAACTAAATAAGTGTTGATTAGTCTGCGCCAACTCTTGGTAAAAGCAGTGGAGCTAGCCAAAAAGAAAAGAAAGAAATATGTCAAGAAAAAGCTCTGTCCTCACAAGTCAAATTCTCTGAGCTTCCACCAAAGGCGAGCACTCCCAACCATTTTCAAAGTGTCCACTTGGACCAAACGCTATTAGGACCAAGGAGTCGGTCTAGCACCATAAGAGGGCTCTGCATCGTATAGTGATACAAGTCTGGGTATCGAAGTTATCTTAGAAACTCAAAAGAGACACACTCCGGTATATTCTCAGAAAAACAAGTGCGGACGAATCCAAATTCTCTTGAGGATACATTGATCAACAAATAAAAATATACAAGTGGTGAGTAATAAGGCACTCGAGTGGCCCCCTGTTCCAATGTGAGGGAGGGAAAATTATACACAATCACATGCCCTCCATCATCTGGTTGTCCATTTATACTTTCAAGTCTGACAAACTAAAGAGACAGTTTACTGAAGCAAGAACCTACTTATTCCCTAGTGTTGAGGATTAGGTCTATAAGAGAGTCTCCTGGACTGGAACTTTAAATGATGTTTTATCTCGACTCTCATGATTGCAGTACACTGAATTTCATATCCTTATATTTTATGTACAAAAAGAGAATCCGATAATTAGAGAAGTTGGATTCCTTTTGACTAGAGCATGGTTGAGCCTATAATTTTAGGATCACTTGAATTGACGGTCTTCAACGAATTGAGCCTTGAAATTTTCACATGCACTATCAGGAATTAATTTGACTCCTTCATTCTTTAGATGCTCGAGGACGAGCATAGTTTAATTATAGGGCTATGATGAATCACAGATACATCATGATAAGATTCATTTATTAATCCTCAAGCTTAAACAATTCAATAAAAACCACTAATCTTAACTTGTATTATATTGTGAATAATTAACCTATATTTGCTAACCTTAATTATTGTATTTTATTACTAACCCTTATATTTTATTAAAACCCCTAAAAATTAGATTAAATATTGTCTATATTTATTTTAGCTTTTAAAAGAAACTGAAAATACAAAAAAAATCTCAAAACCTGAAAAATAATGTTTTTACCTTATAAAAATGATCCCAAAAATATAGTTTTGTACAAATGACTTCTTTTAGCTTTTTGTCCAGCATAAAACTTGTAGATCTCAATGAGATTTACAACTTTCATTTTTTGATTTTTTTTCTAAATTAGCCTCTTTTTATTTATTTTTATTTTTCTTTGTTTTCCCATTTTCTAATTTTTCTATTATGCCACAGGGCGCCCTCTGGGTTGCCCACATGGCCCACTCTCCTTGCTCCAGCCACCACCTTCCTTGGTCGTTGGATCCGCCTATGGTCACTTCATCTTGGCCATTCATCTCCCCTTGCATCTCCTCGTTGATCTTCACGCCTGGATTCAATCACAGCCACCCGATTCCCCTTCACCCCAGCCACCCGATCCAGTTGCATCTAATGGCTGTCAATCTTCTACGTCACTCTTTCCCTCCTGGTTGTTGGATGAATCTGCAGACCACATCCCAACTGCACATCAGTACCTAAACCTCTACCGCTCGATCAGCTCTACTGAGCTGATCTCATCTGCTCCTCTGCGCTTACATCTGGACCATTGGATCGCAAGATCCAACGGTCCTCGTTCATCTTCCTCCTCCCACGTACCCTGCCCCAAGATGTTACACCTAACGTCAGTCCTTCCCCTTTCCATTTTAGCTCCTTCCTCCATAGCCCTCTCCGCTCTCCAATGGCAGCCTCGCGTAGTCGTTACCTCCGCCCCCTAGTGCACCCATTAGTGTCCCAGATCATAGCTTCCACCGCCTTCCATAGCTCATTCAAAATCTCTGCATCACCTTTTGTAACGCCACCACATCCACCTACAAATACCTACCTCCGCCTTCGTTCATCGTGGTCCACCAACACGAGCCTAAGCCCTAGACTCCTCTGCCTACATGTGACAAACGGAGGCCGGAGTTAAGGCCACGATGGCACCTCAGCTCTGGTATCGACCCACAACCTCCATGGCCGTGTTGCGGGGTCTTCGACGACCGCTAAGCTCTAAGGTCTCGTTGCTCTTGTTGAGCGATGATCGGAGCGCCTTCTAGCGTTCAACCCAAGCTTCGCTCCGCCCCTTCTTCCTCCTCAAATTCTTCAGGTTTGTGCTCATGCCTTTTCCCTTATTTTCTCGATTTTTTCCACCACCTACAATAATCCTCACCATCGCCTGACCATCCATTTAGCTATGCCACCAAACCACCATCCACGCCAGCCACTCCGCTCATCCCCTCCCCTTCTACGCAAACTCCACCATGTATGTCCCCTATTTCTTCCTCTCGCCAGAGAAGAACCCCACTAGGTTCACCATCCTCTCCACCCCACGACCCTCCGCTCACTTCACTTCACCATGCACGCCTCGGCTATCATCTAACCTTGCAGGAACTTCATTGGCTGGAGCTCGTGCCTATGCTTCGTTCTCGCACCTCGCCTCTAGTTACGCCTCATTGATCGGCCACTCTAGTCATTCCCTGACCCTCGTCGCATCTCCAGCCACTTTGCGAGGGCCTCAACAATCTTCCTAGGCCATTAGATTGTATGGGAAGGCACGACGTAGCTTTGCCAGCCTCGCGGGAGCTCTGAACGCTCCGCCTCCGATTGAAGAAGGAGGAGAAATAGGTGTCGTTTGATGGCGCCCCCACGCCGGCCATCCAATGGCTCAGAGAAGGCCACATCACCCCCTCTGAAGCAACGAGGCCCAGGCGACCCGAACCAATTCACGAAGCATCAGGAGTAGCCACGTCATCGCCGAGCCTGCACCCTCCCAAGTCTGGTCTATCGTGTGACCTATACGTGGGGGGGGGGGGTAAATTGCATGAAAGACCTTGGATATTTCTAATATTACACTTAGGTACTCCAGGCACGTGCCTCATGTGCACGCTTGGGGTAATTTACAGGGAGACCCCTCTAGGTTTGGATAATTACAAGGATGTCCTTGTGCGTAAAAGGATAAATTGCATGGCCCCCTCAAGGTTTTACTATTTGCAAATAGGTCCCTCTAGGGATATATTTGTAATATTTATCTTTATTTCTCTCGCATTTTATTACGTTTATGCCCTTGCATTATTTTTAACATATCTTGGTCACTCTAAGTCCAAATTGAATGATTTCAGTTTCATTTTGATGCTTGTTTCATCCTCTATCTAATGGCTTGTAATTTCTTGATTTGACACTAAATTGAATATATGGATTTTGATGATCTACAATGTACCCTGCTTTTTATATTAAATGCCATTAATCATCTTTTTGCACACTTTGATTCTGAAATGGGACTATAATATGTCGCCCATTTCTTTGATCTTTTTAGGGCATTTTTGTATATAAAATCTGAGCTTGCACATCATTTACATTGCATACTTTTAACTTGCATAAAATCAAATGAAAATTGTGTCTCTTCCATGCATCATGTTACTTTGTTCTTGCATCATTCCTTACATTATTTTATCTATATTTTATGATGAATCTGCATGAAGACCTAGACCTTTGGAAATAATCACTCATTAACCAATCGATAGTTTTTTATAAATAGACGAAGAGGCTCGTGTTCCTATGCCTGGCCTTGCTACGCTTGCCAAGTAAAATAATTTCCACATATTCAAAGGTGTGGTTTTTGCGTGATCCAAATCTGCCTCCTGTGCTATGATAATACAACATTATTAAAAAGGCAGATTTGTGGTTCATCAAGCAGTCACATCGTTGTTGCTCTCTACTAGCGCCATGCTAACCATCGCTGACTGCTAATCTGCACCCTGCAACCGTGCATCACCGCCCCTCTCGTGCATAGCCTCACTCCCACATATCTCATGTGCACGGTCATGCACAACCCAATCATTGCTCCCTTAGTCATGCTACAGCCACGCCGTCGTTGCTCTCCACCAGTGCCCTTCCAACCGTCGCCCATGTGCCCACGATCATCATGGGTTCCAATCCTTGGATCCTACGCCAGAAGGAGAAGAAGAGAAAGACCTCACGTGACCATGCATTTTGAGAAAATTGCAGGAATTTGATGAATTATCAATATATCATCTTTATTCATTTATTTTACCTTAAAATCCCTTATAAAACTCTTGTAAATACCAATAGCTATTTCTTCTTAATAAATTCAAGATCATCTGTAAATATTATATATTTATCACTATTTTAACCAAAAATAAATTAAGAAAGAAATAAAAAATAATAAAGAAAATAAAAAGGATGTATGCATGCAATAAATACAGGCTGATACTAGAGTAGGTCAAGACTTGACCTAATCGACAATGAATAAAGTATGGTGAGATAGGGTATGTTTCTAGAAAAATTAAGAAAACCAATCTTCACTGATGCAGAGTCATCATTGTACATAATGAACATTACTTCTGCTATTTTATTTATCACAAAATAACCTCAAAAAAATGTTTTCTTCTTGGAACTTGTATATAAAAATAAGTTGTAAATAATAAAAATAATTGCAAGAAGAATCTTTGTATATAATAAGAATAACAACACGCTGAAAAAGCCTCAAAGCAAGTCTTTCCAGATCAATATTTTCTCCACAAAACTCAAAATAAACCAAACTCACTTTCATTGTGTTCGAAGTTAAATAAGCTTTAAAATGAAAGTGGCTTCATTAAAATCGGAGTTAAGATATGAAAAGTTACTTTTTGGAGTGTTATTGTATACTGTGTACATATTGTATTTTATATTCTATATTATTTTATTATTTTCTTGTATTTATGCACATATTGTATTTTTAATATTTATATATTGTACTTTATTTATATAAAATGCAAAAAAATCACAAAATAAAAATAAACAAAAATATATTTATATATCTATATATTGTATAGGTATCATGTACCTATATTGTACATATAATTAATTAATGAACCTATTGAAATAATTCATAATAAAATAAAAATGTATTTAAAATCTTTAAGTTATTTTGTATATTAACAGAAAATGTAATTATTTGTTAAAATAACTCGCTAAAAATGAATGTGTTATACGTGTGTGTGTATTTTTACCTATGAATAAAGGTTTTTATTTAGTTTCACCTATTACTTTAATTTATTTAAAATCATCATAAATTATTTTATTAATTTATTAACATTATTTATTTTCAAAAAAATTAATTTGAAGACATCTACTCTTTATTTATTTATTTTATTTGCTTCCTTATTTTATCTTTTTCTGATTGTTTTTAGCAGTCCGAATTCCCATTAGGCAGACTCAGGTCTCACTACAGGAATTGCCATGTTTAGGGACGATAACTAGCGACGGTTTTCGACTGACCGTCCCTAATGCCACTTTTTAGGGACGATCATCAAACAACCGTCCCCAATAACCTCATACTGGGAGACGGTATGTGGATTATCGTCCCTTTTGTAATAACTTAATAGGGGCGGTCATTTATAACCATCCCCTCTGCCATGACCAGGCCACTGGACGATTTCCACCCTTCTGGAAGGCCTTTGGGGACGGTTCCGACCGTCCCCATTGTGCCTCTGTTGGCGTCGCCTTTGACGAATGGACCAAAGTGGTCGACCAGCCTCTGCCATGACGTCGAATAGCCCTCATTTATTTTGAACAAGGTCCAGGCCACTGGACAATTTCCACCCTTCTGGAAGGCCTTTGGGGATGGTTCTGACCGTCCCCATTGCGCCTCTGTTGGCGTCGCCTCTGACGAATAGACCAAAGTGGTCGACCAGAGGGGACGGTCATTGATGACCGTCCCCTCTGCCATGACCAGGCGACTGGACGATTTCCACCCTTCTGGAAGGCCTTTGGGGACGGTTCTGACCGTCCCCATCCCCATTGCGCCTCTTTTAGCGTCGCCTCTAACGAATGGACAAAGTGGTCGACCAGAGGGGACGGTCATTGATGACCGTCCCCTTTTCCATGACCAGGCGACTGGACCATACGCCCCCTTATGGAAGGCCTTTGGGGACGGTTCTGACCGTCCCCAATACGCTTCTGTTGGCGTCGCCTCCGTCCCACGGACCAAAGTGGTCGACCAGAGGGGACGGTCAATAATGACCGTCCCCTCTGCCATGACCAGCCCACTGGACCATACGCCCCCCTGTGGAAGGCCTTTGGGGATGGTTCTGACCGTCCCCAATACGCTTTTGTTGGTGTCTCCTCCGGCCCATGGATCAAAGTGGTCGTCCAGAGGGGACGGTCAATAATGACCGTCCCCTCTACCTTGACCAAAGGGGACGGTTACTGAAGACCGTCTCTTATGCCTTCCAAAGGAGACAGTCTTTAGTGAACCGTCACCGATCGTCTCCAATGGGGATGGTCGTTACGACCGTCCCCATTGGTCAGATCGAAAAAACCCCCTTCGACCTGCATTTCTATTCACTTTCTCACAACTCGAGCCGCCGCCCCACCGTCACTCCTGCCGCCCCGGCGTCGCCTCCGGCTTCTCCGTGCTTGCCGACCTCGTCAATCTCCATTTCCGATAGCTATCAACACTCCTTTGTTTTTATTCTTGTTTATTTTACTTGATATTCTTGTTAGGGATGTTTTTCCCCATGTGAATGAGTTGTTTTGATGATATGTTAGGGTTGCTTGATTTGTTTAATATAATAGGTTTTTCCCCATGTTAGGGTTGCTTGATTTGTGTATAGTAGATCTAGAACATCTAATAGGGTTGTGTATAATATGACATGTGTTGTTGTGTATAATAGATGTAATGTTGTTGTGTATAATAGGGTTGTGTATAATAGATCTAGAACATCTACTAGGGTTGTGTATAATATGACATGTGTTGTTGTGTATAATAGATGTAATGTTGCTATGTATAATAGGGTTGTGTATAATAGATCTTGTGTATAGTAGATCTAGAACATCTAATAGGGTTGTGTATAATATGACATGTGTTGTTGTGTATAATAGATGTAATGTTGTTGTGTATAATAGGGTTGTGTATAATAGATCTAGAAAACACTCCTTTAAATATAATGTTGTTATTATAATAGATGTAGAAAATCTTGTTGTGTATAAGAGAGACACTTGATTATGGTTTAAGGTGGAAAAACTTGTTGTCTATAATAACACAATGGTGGATTTTATCTTGATTATGCAGTAAAATAGATAAATCATGGATGGATAAGAGATATGATGATTTTCAATAATATAAGAGAGGGGTGACTGCGTTCTTGGATTGGGCATTTCAAATAGAAAGAGTTACTAAGAAATTTGGTGGTCTTAAGATTTATTGTCCATGTGTGAGATGCAAGAATATTAAATGGGATGTTAGAGAGGAAGTCTATAACCATCTTATACTTAACGGATTTTGGTTACATTACTCTATTTGGACTGAACATGGAGAGGGTATAGATTTGCGAATGGATGAGGATATGGGCGTAGATGCAGGAGTCACTACACAAACCTTGAATAATGTTGATCACGAGTTATTTGAACTAATGGACGACTTAAGAAGACCTGAGGCACAAGACATTGGTTTAGATGATAGGTTCTCGAGCAGTTTGCCAGATGCAGAAGATATATTGGCCCCTGGGGTGGAAATGACGCGTTTGCAGTTTTTATTAGAGCTGTTTAAGATGAAAGTAAGGAACAGATCAACTGCTTCAATGATGACAGATGTGTTGGCTTTAATACGGAAGTTATTGAATAATCCTCAGAAATATCCTAAGGATTGGAAAGAGGCGAAGCAACGATTCCGATCGCTTGGTCTGAAATACGAGAAGATCGATGCTTGTGTTAATGATTGTATGCTTTTTCGAGGAGAGAATTCAGATTTAGTTCTTTGTCCATATTGTAAGGCTTCCAGGTATAAAGAAGAAAAAAATTATTTAAAGAGAAAGAAGAAGTCGGTGAAAATATTACGATACTTCCCATTAATTCCAAGGCTAAAACGTCTCTTCATATCAGAAAAAATTGCAAAATGGATGACGTGACATTCTCGTTCAAATAAACGAGATGCTAATGGAGCTATGAGACATCCATCCGATGCAGAAGAATGGATAAAATTTGATCAGAGATATCCGCATTTCTCTAGTGATGAGAGAAATGTTCGTTTGGGATTAGCCTCAGATGGTTTCAATCCGTTTGGTAATATGAGTCTGAGTTACATATAGGCGAGGTCGTGGAGGAAGAGGATGAATCTAAATTATGGGTCTTTCATTCATGTGGCAGGCATATATTCAGTGGTATCCGCCGCGTAATATTCGATGAGGATAGAGATCTCATACACTACTATGTCTTGATGCAGTTGTCAGAAATTGACGAATTTTTTGATGAGTACAATTCATTATTTAATGAGACACATAATAAATCTGAATTTCTCAAATGGTTCCGTTCACATGTGAAACATTTAAGGGAAACGACAGATGATAGGTGGAACATTAACCTTGACATTCTTGGATGCATACCATATTCTCAAGTTATGTCTTACAAGGGTATATTGTGAATGGATACAGATTTAGAACCAAGTCCGCCGACGAGATGAAATCGACGTAAATGTCGGGTGTTATAGTAAAAACAGATTAACCTTCAGGTTTAGACGGCTATTATGGGGAAATACTTGACATAATAGAGATCAGTTTTACTCATGAATGTCGATGTGTTCTTTTTATGTGCAATTGGTTTGATGTCGGTCGCGAGGGGATAGGATATCAAAGAGATAGAAATGGGATTATTTCATTGAAACAATCTGGGAAATTGCAAACAAATGAGCCTTTTACACTTGCCAGTCAGGTAGAACAAGTTTTCTATATTCCAGACAACTTCAGTGAGGGATGGATCATACCCGTGAGAACAGTACCAAGAGATTATTTTGATGTCAATGATGATGATGAGTTGCTAAATATAAACGAGGCATATCAAGCTGAAATACAAGAAAATCCAACAGATATTGTAGATGTGGATTTTTAAAGTGTAAGTTTACCATCATTTATTTTCCGATTTTTTGATCTAATATGTGAATTATATCATTGTTTTTATATCTAATTTAAATGTTTCATAATATGCAGATATGCATCCACGTCCTAGACGCATTCAGGATGCACCGTCGGCACCACAGCAAGGGAGTGAGACCTCCGATCCTGACAGATCGAGTAGCTCAGGCAGACGTAGAGGTTCATCTCAGTGCCGACTGTTGGACCGTCTTCGTCCTGGTGAGACACTCAGGGTGCAGATAGTTGGAGGCGATGCGGTGGGGGAGAATACAGATGTTTTCCAGAGTTACTTGGGACAGGTGTGCAGAGCCAGGGTCCCTCTCCACATTACAGACTGGCGTTTAGTGGATCGGTCAATAAAAGATGCCATTCTTCATGATTTGGAGGTATTTATAATAATAACAAACAAAATTTTTTCTTCAGTATATATATAAACTTATTTCTATTTGCTTCGATTTCTTTGCAGTCTAGTTTTTTCTGGGATCGTGACCCGGCCACTGATGCTCTGATTTTAGGCCATGGTGCGGAGTTGTTGCGTAAACATCGAGGTCGTCTGAAGGCCTGAGTGAGTACTTTTCTTTATATTTAAGTATAAATTGGTTTTTCATCATTTAAGTATATAAGTAATTTTCTTTATATTTTAAAGTACTTCGACCCGGAGCTTCCATTGGAAACCAATTTGGCAAATTGTCCTCCGAATGTACCCGTTGAACAATGGAGGGCGATGGTTTATATTTGGATGGGAGAAGAACATACGGTATGTGACATATATATATATATATATATATATATGCATTTTATACATACATCATTTGCAATTCTATTATTAAAATTATTATCTTTGTATAGGGCATCTCAAGGAGAAATGCTGAAAATCGGAGGAAAGGTTTCAAGTCTACCCATAGAATGGGGAGAAGAAACACAAATCAACTGAAGGATGACTTCGTAAGTAATCTACTTTATGATTAGCGTTTAAATTCTAACCATTATATATGTTTTAAAATGGTATCGTAAGTTTAGTAATATTTTCACATTAGGAAGTGGAGAACGAGCGAGTGCCCAGCCGAATGGAAGTCTTCGAGAGGTCTGAGAGCCGGGATGTGGGCGGGGAAGTTCATTGGGTTGATCCTTCCTATGGTCCAATTCATGTAAGCTATTCATAACATTTTTGCATCTCTTTTACAAATTAAATGAATTTTAACTTACTTAAATAAATTTGTAGGAGGAGATGGTCAGGCTCACAACCACTAGCTCTGTAGACAACATTGGGACGAGTCAATCGCCTCTTACTCCTGATGCGGCCTTCCTCCAGGCGACCAGTCTAGAGCATCAGGGACGCATCCGTTGTGGTGGTCGTGGTGCCACCATATGGAATTGGTATGGAGTAGGGACCGGCTCGACCTCTCAGAAGACACAAAGGGAGTGGGAATTAGAGACTCAAGTGTCAAGCATGAATTTGGAGATTCAGGATTTACGCCAACAAATGGAGATTTTCAATGCATTCATGCAGGCACATCAAGGTGCAGCGTCGACTAGCCACCCAAGAGAAGATGATAATACCACTGCGAGGCTAGGCGACGACGATGACGGTGAAGAAGAAAATGATGCTGATGACGATGAGGACGACGACGACGTTGAGGACGACGACGAGTAGGATAGTTTGGTGATTTTGTAGGATATTGTAGTATATTGTATAACTATTTCGGACATTTATTTTGCAAAGTAGGTTATGTTGTTTGAATGCATATGTTGTAGGACGACGACTTTATGAATGTTGAATGTTTTTTTGTGTGGTGATCGTAATATTTATTATGAAGAAAAATTTATTGTAACAGGTACTACATTATAGTGACATACATGGTAAAATGAAGATCAAATAGGGGGCAATGGAAATTTTTTTTGTTAGCAGATGAACAGAGGGGACGGTCATTGCGACCGTCCCCTTTGCTCTCAGAGACGGTTATGACCGTCTCCAATCCCTACCTTTTGGGACGGTCCTGACCGTCCCTCCTGAATACTTAAGGGATGGTCTTGATCGTCCCCAATAAGAGCCTTTAAGGGACGGTCATGCCCGTCCCCTATACCACAACTTTTAGGGACGGTCACGACCGTCCCCTATGTGTGAGTATAGGGGACGGTGCAAACTACCGTCGCTTATACCAAATGGGACGCCACCTTCGGAGATGGTCGCATGACCGTCCCCATTGATCAGAGGGGACGGTCATTTTATCATTCACGGCAGATGTTGACCGTCGCCTGTTCTACTCTTTCTGTTGACCCGGGTCAACTTCTTAGGCATCCTTGTTTGCCCAAATAACTTGCCAGATCCTCAACTTCTTTGATTTTTCCCTGTTAGATCTCATCCCTTATTATCTGGATTTCTTCTCCATTCTCTCGCCTGAATAACAAATTCATCCACTTGAATACAATTCCGATCCTTCCAGCCTTCATCTGCGTACCCTGCTCATTTCAATCTTTACCTGAGATTCACCTAAGAAAACCTCTAGATTTTGATCATTTCCCCCTAATCCATTTTTCCTTCAGAATTTCTTATGAGATCGAGTTCCAAAGAGAGCTGTAGTGATAGAGAAACTCCTCCGCGATAGGGAGTGCATCATTTTGGCAGAGGAGCGAGATCCAGGCTTTATCGAACCTTCAATGACGTGCCGAGTCTCTTCAAGATTACACCATCGAATCAAGGTCGTGATCTTCCACAATTCTTTGTAGGGTAAAGTAGTGTAATCTAGGTATCATTTTCATCTTTAATTTCTTACATTTCATTCATAACTAGTTTAGATCAGAATCTTCGTGATCACCCTTCGATATGACCGATCGGATGTCAACTGTGCATTTTTCATCGATCCGATCATCCCAACACCTTCCACGTTTGCTTCTCCATCTCCCCTCCAGCCCTGATCAACCAGATCTGAGTCGAATATGGAATTCGACCTCACCTCTGAACACATCACCAAGGTTGACCATCCACCCTCCATTGCTCCTTGTTTTAGCCTACCAAGATTAGCTGGAGCTTCGCCTCTGAGTAGAGAAGGGTTTTCAGGTCTCAGCTGCATCATCTGGATTCAGATCGAGCTTCTAGAGCTCAAGTTTCACGTATATCCTACATGAAGCTCTAGGTCCCCGATCAACGGGACTCGGACCTCATCACCATCTTAGATAGGTCGGAGAGAATGCCAGGAATCTTCAATGACCTTCAGGCAGTAGGTGTGTTGCTTATTGATCCTTGAAAATAATTTATTTGTTAATAGGTCTCTCCAGCGCATCATGTGCGCTGGCAAAAAATCCATAAAATTTAGTATAAGATAACGCTAATTCATTTTATCATTGCTATTTTTTTAAATCAATTAGTTTGTTATTTTTAAAAATTCAAAAACATTGAAAAATTATTCTATTTTAACTAAAAATTCATAAAAAAATTGAAAATTGCTTTAAAAATGAAAAATCGGATTGTGTGGTTTTATTTGTTTTACCATATGTAAAATTTTGGTTTTAAAACTCCTTCAGAAATCCCTAAAAGTTGAAATATATAGAAAAACTTTACGAATTCATAAAAGTTCATTAAAAATCACAAAAATAATAAAAATAGACTGTTTAAAAGCTTGAAAATCCTCTTCTATTTAAAATTATTTCTAGTGTTTTCGACTTTAATTTATATTTTTAAAAAATAGTGAATTGATTTTTTTTCTATTTTGAGTTTTATTCATTTTAAAAATCCTAAAAAAAGCTAAAAATACAATGAAAATTCACAAAAAATAATATAAAACTGTACAAAACACAAAAAGATTTTATTTTGATTAATAATGTATTTTTCTATTTTCTAAAAATCCAAAAAGAGCCTTTATTTTCATTCTATTCATTTTTTCATTTGTTTTATTTTGGAAATTTTAAAGACAATTTTGCAAAATATAAATTCATTAAAAAATAATAATAGGAAATCCTAAAAAATAAAATATTAAAATTTCATAAAAAAATACAATAAGAATTAACATATAAAAACAACATAAGAGAAAAAGAAAAATAATCCGCTTTAATTTTCATTAATTTATAAACCTTGGGTATTGTAGCCTCCTTGAGTTCGATCATGCACACTATACAGGAAAAATAATAGCAATTCTCTATCTGTCTTCCCTTTTTTGATTTATTTATGCTAGTTGAATAAATTTTTGTTCGAGAGGGTTTTGGATTACGACAACCACATTCACTGTGTGCATATCCCCCCTCATTTTCCATTAAATAAATAAAAACTTGAAATCACTTTTCTTGACAAGTGCCCTTAGGCATAACTTTATTTTATTGAACTTTTTATTTATATTGCGAAGAGAACCATGTATTTGAGCATCTTTTGAACAACATATGTGTATCAAATTGCAACTTCAAAAAATAGCATTTTGTCCACAATTTAATTTTCTACAGATTTAAATTTAATTTTTATTTTTTTGTTATGTGGTTGATCTATGAAAAATCCTTGAGTTGAAATTAGTGATATTTTACCCATTTAGATTCTACAATTTCTGTAGACTCAACCATTAATCAGAAAATTACCAAAAAAATCATATGTTGTAGAATTAATCTTGACGAATATTGTATCAAAGTTACGTTGTAAATGGATGCTCAAGTTGCTGAAATAATTTGTTGGTGATTTTTGTAATTGATTTTTGATCCACATATAATTTTTTCCTGCAAACTCAATTTTCCTGGATTGCATATTGATAGATCCATTTGAGATAATTTTGTATGGTGTGCACTTTAATTATGGATTTATTCAAAAATTAATCGCTTAGATTCGCTCTGTTTCAGTAAAACAACTCGTAAAAAATCAAATATTATCATAAAATTCTAAAAAATTTACAGTAGGTGCATTTCATCATATTTGAGTATGTGTCCAAGTTTGATAATTTTTGCATTCTGTCTGTTCACAAAATTGCATAAAACCTCATAAAAATCATTCATTTTTCATTGACGCATTTTAACCCCAAAAATTCCAAAAAAATACATTTTGCATGCATAATTGAATTAGATTTACAAGAAAAATAGCACTTGTCTAATTTGATCTGATTTTGAATTAAAAATTAATTTGGCTAAGTTGCTTGTTTCTCTTAACAACTTAATTGATTTGCATTTGCATTCACATTTCATATCGCATAAAAATACCAAACAAATCTTCTTTGAAAATCGTGCATTAAGTTTAATAATTTGATCCTTAAGTTGTTCATTTATCTCCTTGAGTCGATCCTGTGGCTTGCCTAGGTTAGATAAACACTAAATCGTACCTTGATTGATTTATTTATTTATTCATGTGATTAATTTTTAATTGAATCCTAAGTGCCCTGACTACAAAATAAAAATGAAAAATTAATTAGGGTATTTTTTGGTCAATCACGAACGGTTTAGTTTTGGGATGTTCAAAGTGAGTTCAGCCCTAAAAACTCATCCCCTTATCGTAGAGCGTCTCCAAAGTTGATGGGAACAAATGTACCTTGAGTCTACATATACAATCAGTTCCATGTATGATCGTGTAGGCATTCTTTGATTGTTTTGCTACCCATATTGCATCCCTCACACACTCTTTTGTTCATCATGTTGAAAAGTAAGGTTGATCTCTCCTCCTCTGGGACATTCAAAGTCCGGCATCCATAGTCAAGATGGTTGGGACTAGATTTAACTATCGTCCATGTAGTTCATGAGCATTGTAGAGTGCAACCTCACTGAGTATATTCTGACATAACATGAATCGTCCGATAAGACTAGGGATAATACTTCTTGGAAGTAAGATGACACGTATATGTATGTATGGCTATCTAGTACCCTTGCCATGGAGATAGACAACGATATTCTCCATCAATCTACTTCCAAGGTACTCTTCACTAACTGAGTTGTCTAGGAAACATTGTCAACTTATTGATGTTACTATGACTCTTCTTATACATGGTCATATCCACTCTTTCTAGGGTGATTCAATCCTTACTGCCTACTATTTGGTCAACCATATGCCATCCTATATGTTAGGAGAAAAGGTTCCTTTTCTATTATGTTTCTCGATAAGGATATTTTATCTTTAACACCTCGTGTCTTTAGTTTTATGGATTTTGTTTATCACCTAGCTCCGAGTAATGACAAGCTCTCGCCTAAAGCTATCAAGTATGTCTTTGTTGGCTACTCCTGGACTTAAAAAGGGTGTTGGTGCTTTGATACTATCAAACATTAGTGTTATATCAGTGTTGATGCCACCTTCTTTGAGTTTGTTATGTAATTTTCCTCCATAGGTGACATGATGACTGTCTGAGTCTTATAAGGAGGTTTAAATTCTACCCCTCCTTCACCTCTACCTCCACCATACATCTTCCTTCTCCTCCTCGCATGGCCCAAACTTTGCCTCGTTACTACACTCGCATGTCGTTTACTATACCCCCTACTCGTCTGCCTTCTCCATAATCTGGAATGCCCCAGGTAATTTTGAGCACTTTTTTCTACTAATGGCATTGTTGATTTGTCTGTACAAAATGAGACTTTACATATTGAGCATGTAGCATCTCACGAGAGTATTGTACAAGAGATAGATCGTCCAGAGGATCTTGATTAGCTCATTACTCTTTGAAAGAGGAGGTGTGCGTGTACTATGTATCCTCTTGCAGTCCATGTCGCATTCAGTGGGACTGTCTGCTATTGCGATCCCATGCACATATTAGGAGGCTATAAGAGTTAGTCTATGGTGTCTTGCTCTAGAGGAAGAAATGGTTGCGCTCAAGTCTCATGGCACATGAAGCTTGGTTACTACCCTAGTAGGGGTGCTTAACATTGGCTTTAAATGGCCTTTACAGTGAAGCAGTGGGCAGACGACAATGTCGATCACTACAAGGATATGATTGTGGCACATGGGTTCACCTAGACATATGAGGTAGACTATTAGGACATGTTTTCCTCTGTGCTTGTCATTTTACCCTTCAGATTCTAGACTCAATTGTTGTGATATAAGACCGTTCACCTTCCCTACTTGATGTCAAGAATGATTTTCTGTATGGTGACCTAAAAGAGGAATTCTATATGCAGGAAGGGGTTTGTTGCTACGATGGAATGTTGGAAGATATGCAGACTTCATGAAGATATTTATGGCTTTAAGCATAGTCCCAGATCAAGGTTCCAAAATCTCTCGACCTTAATAGAGTAGCAAGGTTTCATGAGATCGACTACAGATCACTCACTCTTTATACACAAGACATAGAGAGGTATTGTTTTAATTCTTGTTTATGTTGATTATATCATTGTTATAGGAGATGGCTTGTAGGTCATCAGTGAGTCTAAAAGTTCCTTGGATGATAATTTGTCACTAAGGACCTTAACGAACTGCGATACTTCCTTAGGCTTGACTTTTCCAGGCTTCAGATAGGTCTAGTGATTACATATATGAAATATGGTATAGATCTTCTTTTAGAGATAAGGATGGCAACCTACAGACCTTCAACTATTCTCATGGATCCTGGCATGGACCTCTATAATGATGATTCATATGAAGTAGACAAAAGGAGATGGAGGGGGCTTGTTGGGAAGCTCCTCATCATAACTACTACTAGACTAGATATCTCCTTTGTAGTGAGTAAAGTCAACTAGTTTATGGAAAATAAAGCTGTTCTTCAATTTTCACTTGCACTCGTGTCTCATAGATGTTCTTCATTGGTGATACTTAAATGTATGCCGATCCTTTCAGAACACTATAACTAATTTGACAGTCCTCTAAATTCCCTTAATTAATATGGTGATAATTACATTGCAGTCGGGCAAAAATCGATTCGTCAAAACCACATATAAAGTATCAATCAATCAATTTTAATGCATCAATTTATTTTACTTGGGCAAGCTCAAGGCTCATCACAGGGAGGCAACTATCAACTTAAAATAGATTTTTAGATCATTAAGTGAATGCATTTTTTAGAAGAATATTTTTATGATTTTAAAATGGAATTAAGTGAGCAATACAATTAGACCAAGTTTAGAGGCATCTTAGCAAATTTTCAATCAAATCAAATCTAAAATTATGAAACTTTGCTAGAATGTGAAATGATGCAACTATAAGCTAGTGTGAATTTTTGAGAATTTCTAGATGCAAAATGGATTTTTGATGAACTATTAAATTCAAAAATAGTGACTGTGAGTAATTTAATTTTAATAAACAACAACATAAGTATTTTCTACAATGCAAATTATCCTAAATATTTCTAATGAATAAAAATCCAGAACAACTTTATTTTCTTAAAAATACTCTATGGTTAATAAATTAAAAATCAATTACAAATTTCACCAAATGATTTATTTAAAGCAAATGATGCAAGTTAGTGGTGCGATTTTTGGGTATATTATAGAGAAAAGTTTATTCTACTAATTGCGATTTTCAAGAATTTTTAGAGCAATGTATGTTCACAATTATATAACAAGCACAAGATGGATAAAATATTAAATGTTTCACCGCAACAATTTGAATAAATCCATGCTAGCTCATGAAAATAACATTAAATAACCAAAATGAAGAGAATTAATTAAATTTACAACATGCAATTTTTGAAATAAAAATACAAAGATAGATGATGGTTCAAAGGAATGCTCAATGTAAAGGGCCTAATTGCAAATGCAAATTAAAACTAAAATAAATAGAACAACACAAGGTGTGCTTCTTTAGTTACCCAGAGCTGTAGGGCCTTTGATGCAATATCTTCAGTGAGCTTCCACGTGTCAGGTGCTAGACACTCCTACCTGACGGGCGTCCTTACGTAAATAACTAGATATATGGGTGCTTCTTGTAATTTTCCAAAGGGCACGCCCCTCACGTGTTGGGGGTGGCTCCTTTCCTCATCAGCAACAATCCTAGCGAGGCAGGCCCTCCTAGGGGCTGGGGATAGTCGGCCCCCTAGGAGGGCCTTCCGATCCCCATCAGACGGTCCTTTGTAATACAACACCTATTGTATTACAAGAGACGATCCTCACTAGGGAGGTAGAGGAAATGCCGGTGTACGACAATGGGACTAACAGTTGTGTGTAGTAGCTCACGTTGATGGTATGAACAAAGGGCAGTTGAGCTGGTGGAGGTGGGCGGGGGCTCGACCGTGCTCTGCTGCGAATGCTTTGAAGTGAGGTTGAAGGCAGCTACTGTTGTAGAGGTCGAAGGCTTCACGAAGTTGCAGACGAAGGTGATGAGCGTGGAGTTCGTGTAACGTAGCCCCCTCTCTATTGTTCATCTGATGCTCAGAGATAGATGGAGATCCTTCAGCGGTAGACGCGGCAGAGGGTTCAATCCCACAATAGAGGGATCAAAGTATGGGGGAGATCTGGTTGTTGAACTTCGGTGAGGTTGTGTGAGGAGGGGGACTTCTCCCTCTTCCTTATTTAGAGGTTGTACGGTTCAAAACAGGAAAGAGCTCGAAGGTTATGTATTCCTGATGCTAGAGATGTCTGGAGGGTGAGGGAAGGTGCTGCTTCGATGGTTCCTGGAGTCGCTCAGTGATGTGCAAGATCAAGGGCTCGCGTTAGTTCACACAACGGGGCACGGTGGAGTGGTTGCTACATGGGCGAGGTCTGTGGAGGGAGCTTTTGCTCGATTCAGTCTGCTCGATAGCGATGGGGAGACTAACTATTACAGGTTTTGCAAAAGCTCTACTGAAGATGATGTTGGGTTCGATGTTCCTCAACCTCGGGAGGATGTTGCTCAACACCTCTATGGTAATATCGAATAAGGATTGTGAAGTAGTTGCTTTGGAGTGAATTTTGTAGCTGTGTGCCAATCCTTTCTGCTGATGTGTATAAAGTCCAGTAGCTTGCAAGGAAGATCTACATGGTGGGCTTCTCTATTGATGGCTCCAAGTGATGCTACAAAAGGTAAGAAAATATCGAGCTTCTCTATTCTGCGATTGTGCATATGAATGAAGATGAAGCTCAAGTTTTTTTTCTTTTAACTCGACCCTGTGGTTAACAGCTATCCATTTTTCCGTTAAAACTAACCGAATTTCATTATGTTCTTTACATTATATATGTTTTGTTTATCAAATTTATATTAAGTGCTCCTCCCTCACCCTCCTCATCTTCCTTTCCCTACCCAGCTCACACCACCTCGACCTCCACCACCCTCACCCTCCTCCTCCCCGACCTCCATCCTCACCCTCCTCCTCCCCGGCCTCCATCATCGCCCTCCTCCTCAAGGTCTAGGTTGAGGTCCTCTCGCGTCCTCGCCCTCCTCCTCCCCGATCTCCACCCTCACCCTCCCGCCCTCGCCCTCGCCATCCAGTTTTGCCCGGGGCCCTCCAAACCTCCGCCCTCGCCCTCCTTCTCCCGTGCATCACCCTCCTCCTCCCCGATCTCTGCCCTCGTGTGACGCCCCTAGGATCCGAGTACTCGGCAAACCAATTCCACGCATACACATTCCACATTCGAATACTTGACATTCATAACAACAGGAAAAAAATAGCAACATGCACATGAATTTAAAATTTTACTTCTCATTCAACCTGTTCACATTCATATTCCATTGATCATTTCCATGTCCACAAAAAAATATACTTGTAAGCATAAAATAGATGTCCACAATTATACATTACAAGCCATATCTCTCAACAAAATACTACAAGTGGAGAAGGATAGTAAAACTACCAACAACTGTACCACAAGAAAAATATCGTGAAGCTGCACTAAAATGACGATATCCCCAAAGCTAGTCACTACTGCGAACCTGCGGATCCACACGTAGGTATGTTATGAGCAAAGTTGCTCAATACGATTTAGAAAACTATACAATAACAAGCAAGATATAATTTAAATGTGTGCAAAAGAACAACTAGGTAATAAATCTCACAGCGAATTACATTATTATTATTGTTGATCTGGATATGGATATGAGTAACCAAGCTTCGTGGATAATCTGTGGTCTCGGTCTGGATGAGACCTCACACTATGACTCTAAGGTAAAAGAAAACACCTTAGGGTTGGGGTGCCTCCGTAGGCATGCGATGGGGTACAATGCATCCTAACTAAGTTCCCAACACGTCCACTTAGCTCCGTTTCGCAATTATGCTTCCGATTCACAAATTGGATTACAACCCGCGAATCATCGCGACAATCCGATCCTCCTTATACACAGGAGATTCACGTCCCATCACCAACTTCATTAACCACATTTCCCGGAACTCCCCTCTTAACGCTCCCACTCGGAATACCGACCAATGTGGCCTACATTGGCCCGTACACGAATGCTAACTCTAAGTGACAAGCGAAACACTAGCCGACCAACCATGACTACTTGGCCCGCGCTCGAGCACCGGGTTAAAGCACGCAAGTGCCGAGGCCAACACCGTCAGATTAGCACCTCGGTGTGCCAAGCAACATGCCCCCCAACCATCGCAGCTATAATAGCAGTTGGGATCGCGGTCATCTAGGCTTCTACCCGGAGCCCCAAGGATGCATGCCCCTCCCTTGGCGGCACTACTCCACTACCCCATTTACCATGATCACTAAGTCCTCTCATCGTTATCATGCAAGGCAACACTATGATAGGATTTGAAGAACCATATGATCTTGTTCTAATCCAAGAGTACCTACTTCAGACAATTATAGACATGAATTCAAGCAGCACAGATGTCCCGATTACCAAGGGTAGGGTTGTCCACATTTGGAAGTTAAAATAGCTGAGTTGTGATATCACTAACTATATTATAGATGAAAGAACCCCTGTAGTGTCATTGCAAGCAAATAGACAAGTATTATGGTTTACATGTGAAGGCAGAGTCTCAATCTCAGTTGAGAACAAAGCATTTTTGACACCGTTAGAAAAAAAAGACAAGTGAAGGGTGATGGGTGTTATGGGCTTTGATCCCTTTAACAATTTAAGCTTTGAAGGCATTGAGTATCCATTGTGAAATGAGATTGCCGACCCTTGAATAAGGATAGCCACTGGATTTGAAGCATCGGTTGCTAATGAGAACATATCAGGCAACCAAACAATTCCACCCATCCATCTTAATCCATAGAAAAACACACCTGACTTGGTATCTCTGTGTAAAAGTAATACAGATTCCAGTACTTACATTCTAAGTTCTAATATATCTTGAAGTCTAGAAATTAGAGCAAGTATTTGATATATGAGCAACGACAGAGATAAAGATAAGAAATGGCCAACCTGTAGATGCGTTTACAATTAATTTTTTTTTTAAAAAAAAACTTGGAAGCATCTGTTCTCTAAAATTCTAAAATTCAGCTTTTCTCCAGTATGCAACCAGGTTCGCCAATTCATTTTGCTTGAACAAAATTGTACAGGGTTTGTTTTCATTTACACGAGAAGCCAGGTCAAAGGACTGACTTAAGATTTCCAAGTAATTTATTCACTTTCCAAGAATTTCTGGTTTTAACGAGACAAACACATTTGCAGATGAACACAAGTACTGCATGCTCACTCATATCAGGAGTTAAAGCAAATACAATCAATAATAAAGATAATTAAACTAAAGACAACTAAACTAAGTAAATAAAAGTATTAGATATGAAGGCAATATAGCTTAAATTTGAGCCAAAAACGTGAGGCTAAAAGCCTCCCGATTTTATATTATAAAATACAAATGGATGTCAACTTTTCTTGCTTACGAAAGTGTGTGTCATTATGGTCATTAAAAAAAACCAGAAGTTTGAATGTGGTACACCATACCCATTGCATCAGAAAGAATTTCACAATAAGAGGCGCACAAAGTTTTTCTAGCTGATACAGTACAGTTTTAACAACATGAAACAAATCAAGCTGATACACAACATGTAACCAATCACTGTTCAAAAAGAGTAATTTACATGTAGATTCCTCGTTATGGAAAAGTGGTCAACCTGAGCCCTCATTTTTTTTGCTTAAAATGTTAAAATATAGGTCGTAACAGAAGGTTAGGGTGCCTATTCCGTATTTTTTTTTGAATGGCTTTGCCCACTCTAGAATCCACATCAAATATTCTGTCTCGAATAGAATTTGCGTATCACCGCGCCCATAACATTCACTCTTATATGACCTTTAAATTCAACCCACCTCCACGGGCATAGATAAAGAGGGCACACATCAAGCATGATATGGAAAATATCAGCAAATCCAAAGGATCAAGAAATTCAAACCAAAAAAAGAAGAGGGCTAAAAGCACACATGCGAGCATGAGTCTACATCACCCCTCCGAAATGCGTGTCTCTAAGGATGTTCAAGAAATGTGTGGAAACCGCAGCAAGAGGAAAGGGGAGTATCGTACCTCAAGAAAAATCGAAATCTCGGAAACTTCACCTACGAAGAACGGCACGATCGGTGCCCTGATGATGATGCGAAACCGTATACGGAGATGCCTTGGACCTTCTCTACGCGGGGAGGGTCTTGGATCATCGATCCGAGACGCTCCGGTGAGCTCCGGCGGAGCTCCGGCGAGGCAAAAGGGGAGGAGAAAGAGGTCTGGTCGAAGGGGAAGGGAGTTGGGGCGGTCTGGTCGAAGGGGAGGCTGGGGTTTAAGGGTAAAACCCGGATTCGGATCCGGGTTTGGATCCGAATAGGACCCAGACCCCTCCTCGCTAAAATGACCATAACTCGGGCTCCCGAAGTCGGATTTTAGCGTTCTTGGACTCGTTGGAGAGATATCGATGAGACCTACGCAATAGACTCTTTATTCAATTTTTTTGATCGCTGGACAAGTACAGATTTTGCAATTAAGTCCAGGCTCAGCCAAGATTTGCATTTTAGTCCATGTTCGGTATTCGGGGTCTTCACACCTCGGCCTCCACCTCCCCGACCTCCGCCCTCACCCTCTCACCCTCGCCCTCGCCTTCTAGTTCTGTCCCCGCCCTCTCGCCCTCACCCTCCAGTTCTGCCGGCGACCCTCCAGTCCTCACGCACCCTCATCCTCCTCCTCCACGCTCGTAGTTGTCATCGGAATCAAGATGAATGAGGAGACTTCATCCTGTGAAATTGAAGAAGGAAGAAGAGAGAGTGGAAGAGGAAGGAGGGGGAGAGAAGAAGGAGGAGAGAGTAGAAAAAACATACTATTGGATTTGTTAGGGATTAACTCAACTCAAACCCAAGATAGTTAACCCAAGCAATATCAAATTAACAGTAGGGTCTGTGAGGAAAGACGAGTAAGTTTATGAGGTCGAGAGGGGAATTTGTTGTATTAAGAGTTGTAATTATATTTTAATTGGAGAATCTATATAATTACAATTGGAGCTTATTTGGTTTCAATTGGGAAACCAAATGGTTTGGAGGGAAAGTTGGGAATTCCCAAATTTGAAACATGAAAAAGTTTGGGTGGAAGTTTAGTACTATACCTTGGAGCTCTAAACTTTTGGTGGGCTTATATTTGAGTTCACACCTCAAGCTCTTGTAGCAACAGTAGAGAGGATGAATGGAGGACCATACAAGCGCACGCGTGCGCTCTGCTCTGTCTCCGGCTCGGGCTCGGGAGAGTCAATTCGGATCTCGGATCTCGATACTTTTGCTACGGGTTTCATTTGTTATGTCGATTAAATTAATCACATGATTAATTTGGTAAGTCGACTAAAATAGGAATACAACTCGCCGTTATGGAACGTGTGATTTCGGGATCCGAAATGACGCGCCTGTTGGGGGCGTTTTCGGAAATCGAAAGGTATCACGGCTGGGCACGCGACCGTATATATATATTTCTTCCCCCACGTCATGTTTTAAACACTCGAAAGAAATTCTCACGCCGTCTTTCTTTTGTTCCGATTCTTCCTTGCGTGGATGAATCAGTGCTTCTCTTTTTTTCTCTCGGCTACAGTTCCCTAAGGTACATTCGAGGACAATCCCGTCCGTGTGCGCGGATGAAGATCGTGTGCCGGTATTGTGGGGGCGATATCCTCTCTAAGGACAGTCCATTTCATGGACGCTTCGGTGATTTCTAACCTTATTCTTCTTTTGATTTGTTTGTCGCAATATGTTTTTTGCTTTACTTTCCCTGGATCATGCCCGAATACTTGTTTCAGTTTATTTAATTGGTTCATGTTTGCATGTTATAATCAGGAAATGAATAGGAAACGTATGATTAACATGATCTTATTCGGCATTGTTTCTCTGTTAATTCATTTGGATCCGTTGTATTACTGTTTAATATATGCACTTGTATTCATGTTTTCAACAATCTTAGAGAGGATATACAGAACTATTTTTAAAAACATGTCGGAACGATGTTCAAATCGAGGATAGATATGACGAGTATGCCTGAAAATTCGGTAGTCGGAATTTCAAGCGTTGGCAACAACACATGAAGATCTAGCTAACCACCATAGGATTAATCTCGATGCTTGAAACCGACTATCCTACGGTGGAAAAGGAAAACCCCTCACCCGATAGCCAGAAGGCCCAATCCGCGTGGAAAGAACGCGATCGTATATGTCATGGTTTCATCTTTTTGGCTCTGTCCAACACGTTGTTTGACGTGTACTATTCGTCCATGCAGACTGCGAAGGGGCTATAGGAAGATTTGGATGGGAAGTATAACACTGAAGACCTCGGTATTGAGAAATACTCCATGTCCAAATTCTTGAAAATTTCCATGGCCGAAGGGAAGTCTGTTTCTGAACAGGCACACGAGTTTTTACTCATGCTCCATGGTTTAGAAGATGCCGAAATGAAACTTCCAGAGAAGTTTTAAGTCATGTGCATAATAGAAAAATTTCCCAAGTCGTGGGAAGACTTCGGTATGACCCTGAAACACAGGAAGGGGAAATTTTCTATGGATGACTTGATGGTGACAATTGCCATAGAGGAGGAACAAAGGAAATAAAAGTATGTGCTTCCTGTCGATGTTCAGGCTAAGGTTAATCTCATGACTTCAAAGGGCAAGGATAAGAAGGAAAAGGGTAATAATAATAAAATGAAATCAAAGGGTAAGATCCAGAAAAAGGCAAAGAATAAACAATGCTGGCACTGTAATCAGGTCGGCCATTGGAAGAAGGACTGTCCGTCCTTAAAGGCTCAACCTAAGGTTGCAGACGTGAGTCCACAAGTGAATATGATCACTATGGGACTCGGGACTAGCGAAGGGCATGTCTCTATAAAACCTGAACTATACAATATCCATGATCCAAATGAGTGGCTCGTGGATACGGGAGCCAATGTAAATATTTGTTCTGATAGAATTTTGTTTTCTTCTTATCAGACCTGCAGTGGTGGGACTGTGAAGATGGGGAATGATTCTGCAGCCAGGGTGCTAGGGTCGGGACATGTCAACTTGAGGTTCTCCTCTGGACGTGTCTGGACGTTGCACAGGGTGCTGCATGTTCCTGATATAAAGAAGAATGTTTTATCTGGCTCTATCTTAGTTAGAAATGGTTTTGAATTGAACTTTAAATGTAATAAAGTTGTCATTCTTAGACATGTCATTTTTTATGGAAAAGGCTATTTGGCAGATTTTGATTTGTTATTTGGAATTAGATGTGATTCAGTAAATATTGAAGAAATAAATATTTTAAATTCTGAATGTTCTAATTCTGTGTCTCATGTTATGAATAATCTAGAATCCTGTGATATGTGGTATGGTAGATTGGGACATGTGAATTTAAATTCAATTAAGAGAATGATGAATTTAGAGTTGATCCCTAAACACACTATTAATAAAACTCAAAAATGTGAAATCTGTGTGTAAGCTAAGACACCTAGAAGTCTTTTCAGTTTGTCTCTAGAGATAGTGAGATCTTGGATCTAGTGCACATGGATATCTGTGAATTTAATGGTATGTTGACCCGAGACAATAAGAAATACTTTATCACCTTTATAGATGATAGCAGTAGATACTGCTATGTGTATCTAATGAAAACAACGGATGAAGCCTTGGAGAAATTTCTTATATTTAAGAATGAGGCTGAGACAGAAACAGGAAAAGTGCTTAAACGCCTTAGGTCAGATAGAGGAGGTGAATATACTTCTAACTTATTTGATGAACAATGCAAATCATTTGGCATAGTTCATGAAGTTACGGCCCCATATTCACCGCAATCAAATGGGACAACAGAATAGAAAAAATAGAACCTTAACTGACATGATCAATGCTCTCCTACAGAGTTCTGAACTTCCAACCTATATGTGGGAAGAAGCCTTGAATACGGCTTGCCAAATTCTGAATAGGGTTCCTCCAAAACATATGGAAAAGTATCCTTTTGAACTTTGGAGAAATAGGAAACTGAGCTTAAGATTTCTCAAAGTGTGGGGCTGTCTCATTAAGATTTTAGTTTCAGAACACAAGAGAAAGAAACTTGATCCTAAAACAGTTGATGTGGTCTTCTTAGGTTACTTCGAAAATAACTATGCATATATGTTCTTGGTAATTCGATCCGAGATACCAGGCATAGATGTCAATACCATTGTTGAACTCGGTGATGCTACCTTCTTTGAGGATGTCTTCCCATTAAAAACTGGGATTCCTCAAAATATGACCTTTGAGGACGCCTCCACATCAGGATCTATTCCAGATTAATTTGAAAGGATAACAAATGTGGGGGTTAAGACTCAACTCGAACCAAATGATCTTTCTGAAGAGATTGAGCCAAGGAGGAGTAAAAGATCTCGAATTGCCAAGGATCTGGGTAGCGACTTTGTTGTCTACCAGATTGAGGATGATCCACCAAGTTACAAGGAATCCATGGCTTCATCCGAAGCAAAACAATGGAAGGAAGCCATCAAATCTGAGATGGATTCCATTATGGCTAATAGAACTTGGGAGTTGGTTGATTTACCCAAAGAGTGCTCTACCATTGGGTGCAAGTGGGTGTTTAAGAGAAAGCTTAAGCCTGACGGATCAATTGAAAAGTATAAAGCGAGATTAGTTGCCAAGGGTTTTAGGCAAAAGAAAGGTATCGATTATTTTGATACCTATTCCCCTGTGACTAGGATGACCACAATCCGGATGCTCATTGTTGGACATGAGAGCCCACGGCGAGTCATTATGCAATAAATGTTATTGCAATTCACTCCTTAATCTGAAATAAAGAGTACATAATTTGGATAATAGGTCCCTTAGTACAATTAGGGTTATGTACCATGGCCATCTTAATGATCATACAACTGTTGATTCAATTATTGAATCATAGAGGCTGGTGCTTAGATGAATATCTAATGAGTTAGATTGATGACTCATCAAGCACCGTCAAATGATTATTAAGAGATGATCTCCAGCCTGAGTAGGAGATGGCAATCCTATCTCATTTAGGCTGATATCTGAGCGACCTCTTGATACAGGTCCTCTGCATAGGAATAGAGATTCAGAGGTGTCAGATGAGTTAGGTCAAAGAGTTGACTTAACGAGATCGAGATAACCAAAGTCCTATATCATATGCTGTCACGATATAGGCACGCATCCTCTGACCGGAGACAGATGTATTACTATATGTCTGAGTATGTACATTTGGCAGACCAATAGGTTGATGACCTAATCAAGGTCTATACACCGACGCGCTGGTGTGCATATAAGGGCATATGAGTAATACGATCTCTCAAAGGGATCATACAGATTTAGTTACTGAACCGGAAGACATGAGCTCACTCATTAGATATTGGGAAGAATCAAATTCCATGCGCATGGTTGTCTCGCTTTGGAAGCTTGACTGAATTTGTAGGATTGATATATACTTTTGGAAAGTATATGATCAAGACCTAGGTATGATATATGCTTTTGGAAAGTATATGATCAATACCGACTCCCAATGATCGAATGAGAAACTTACTGATAAAACCATGAAGTAGACAGTGTAAAGTTGATCTAATACTTCGTGTTTAATCTGAGTCTTCCAGTATGCAGGATGTACAGGTATTGGGAATGCCTGAGGGTGATGTGATCATAAAAGGTTGTATAACCATGACGCTTCCATTCCTAGGGAGTGATGAAACGGGTCTGGATTTTAGTGGCTCCTCTCAGTAGAGAAGTAATCTGATCTTAGTCCAAATGTTGGACATTAATCTGAATGTGATTCAGATTCAATGAGAATATTAGATTTGTAGTCTTGATTTAATCAAGCATCTATGGGAGGCCCGAGATCTGGATTTGAGATGTGATCTCAATATTCATGTCACTATACGTGGAATAATACAATCGCCCTGTCCTTATCTCCAAGTATTCACGGAGAAAGCGCATTATCCTTGAAAGAGTTCATGGATAATTCTGTTGTTGATATATGTATCCGAGCATTGAGAAAATGGATAATTAAATGTGATTTAATTATCATGAATAATATGAATTTGATTCATATTATAAGGAGAGTTACCTTAGATAATTAAATGTGATTTAATTATCAAAGATGTAAATAATGTAAATGTGATTCATATTATTTGAGCACATGAGAATAAGTTATTAAATGTGATTTAATTATTATGGAGAAGAATAATGTGGATAGTAATATCTAATTGTTCATAATATATTATAAATGTGATTTATAATGTATTAGAGAGAGCTAATTATAATTTATATTTATTGATTAATTATTAATGTGTATTGGATACACATTGTCTAATTAATTGACAATGTAAATTATATGTTGTTTTGGGTTGTGAATATGATTCACAAATTTTCAATGTCAAGATTGCAATATTCTCAAATATAATTGTGAATTATTTTTGATGAATAAATAACCAACAAAAGTTGTTGGAAATAAATAATGGAGAAAATCAAGGAAGCATGCAATCTAATGGATTTCCATAAGATTGCCCCCACATGCATATTCTCTCCTTATTTCTTGGATTGATTTATATTTTATTTTATATTTTAATCTAAAGTTGTTGGTTTTACCAACAACAATCATGACCATTGGATTGACATAAATCAATCTCATCCATTGATTTTATATGTCCCATGGATTGAGATCCATGGATCCCAAAACCCTATAAATAGAGAGGCATACCATGCTCTCTATTTTACACACAATGCTTGAGAAGCATCTCTCTCTCTTCTCTCTACTCGATAGCCCTCTCTCTCCCTCTCATGTGGTCGTCCACCATGGATCACCTAAGAGAGGTTCTCCATCGCCGCGGCATCGTCGTTATGCTGCCCGTTCTTCTGCTCGTGGATCTCCGTCTCCTTCGGTGTGCCTCGCTCGTGAAGAAGACGTCGGATCTCGTGTATCGAGATCAGGAGATCCGCCGCTTGGATCATCAACATGGATTGCGAGAAGCACGCGGTTCATCCCCACGCTCGCAAGCGTCTCCTCCGTCGGATCGGACTTGAGACTGGAGGTCTCTTCGTTTAGAGACTCGATCGCAACCACGCTTCAAGAGGTAATTCTATTACTTGTTTGTGGTTTAGACGAAACGATCCGAGAAGTGTTCTTGGATCAAGTGATTTTGTCCTATGAAAAAATTTTAAATTCCGCTGCATCGAGCAACTAGTGCGACTAGTCGCTCCTCGTCGTATTCGATACGACGCTCACGCTTCCGTGATACGCTTGAGGATCTAACCATATCCTTCAAGTGGTATCAGAGCCAGGGTTCAGAAATTCGGCCTAGGCGGCCGCATATGCGGCCGCATATGCGGAGGCGGTACATATAGCGAACAGCATATGTCCTGTGCGGTTGTTATGCGCTAAAAGCGCCTACGCGGTCCGCTTAATCCGCATATGCGGCCGCATATGTGATGGAACTTCTCACCCGATAAAATTGGCCAGAACCCGATTAACCCTGAAACCCTCCGCCTAAAACCCTCGCCAACCTCCGATTCTTTTCGCATCGACTCTTCCTTTTCTCCCCCAACCCCTCGCGATCCTCGAATAGCCCTAAACCCTCCGCCTCTCCGCCTCTGGCCTGCTGCGCGGCTGCACCCCTCCGCCTCCGGTGTTCTCCAAGTTCCAACTGCACAGTAGCTTCTCCAACACCTCGTGCAAGCTCCTCCGCCTCCGCCTCGTGCGTGCTCCTCCGCCTCCAGCAGCAGGTATCACCTCCGCTTTCCTGGCAAACTATTGAACACAAGTTGTTGTTTCATTCAGATGATTTGCAGTTCGTTGTTGTTTCATTCAGATGTTGAATATTAACGGTAAATAATTTTTTGTCCAAAAATTACCAACAGCAATATGTATGTGCTTTGTTTCATTCAGATGTTGTTTCATTGCTGACGGACCAAACAACAATATGTATGTGCTTTGTCAGCAACAACACGGTGACGGATAATTTATTCGTTGCAAATTTTAAAAGTATAAAATGTAATTTCACAACGGATAATATTCTTTGTTAACTATATACATTACACATTACAACAATATGAAAAATCAAGTGTGCCAACATTGTTGCTAACTGTGGATTATGGGGCTAACTTTGTTTAGTAGATTTTCTCAAATATCCAAAATCTTAATGAAAACTTTTATTTTGTATAGGTTTTAAAATATTTTTCATGTGTTTAGGTTATCATGGATTCGGAACCAACACATGTTGAGGAACATGTGCTTTTTACTCCACCTGGGTCTACCGATCCGGGATGGAAATATGCTTATCTCATGGAGAAGACCGATCCGAATTCTGTGACATGTCGCTTGTGTGGCAAGGTCTTGAAAGGAGGAATTAATCGAATGAAACAACACCTTGGACACATCAAGGGGAATTGCAAAGCATGTCCAAAGGCTAACGATGAAGTGCAGAAGGAGATACGTGATTACATTGAGGGAATCGTGAAGAAGAAAAACAAGAAAGCTGTCACTTTGAAAGAAATGAGAGAGGAGGTGGCGATTAGAGCTACAGGCTCTTCCACAACACCTTGTGACGGAACATGTCTTGGAAAAAGACCACGATCATCTGATGATGATATTGCGTCAATGCCAATGCGCCAAAGTGTTATAAAGGAAACACTAGCAAAGGAAGAACGCGCACGTGTCAACAAATATGTGGCCAAATTCTTCTATGACTGTGATATTCCTTTCAACGTGGCGACAAAGAGCTCCTTCATATGCATGTGTGAAGAAATTGGCCAATACGGAAGTGGGTACAAGTCCCCATCTTATTATGAAATTGCAGAGCCTTTGTTAAAAGATGAAGTGGAAGAAACAAAGGAGTTTTTGAAAAGTCACAAGGATGCATGGAAAAAAAGTGGATGTTCCATCATGACAGATGCATGGACCGACATGAGGGGAAGAAGCATCATGAATTTGTGCGTTAACAGTAGCTTGGGCACATGTTTTCTGAAGTCCGTGGACGCATCAGCTGATGCACATACCGCTGAATATATATCTGCTTTGGTGGAGGATTGCATCAAGGAAGTTGGCGTAGATAATGTTTTGCAAGTCGTGACTGATAATGCATCTGCTAACATGGCAGTTGGGAGGCTCCTCAAGACCAAATATCCAAAGATATTTTGGTCATCTTGCGCTGCTCACTGCATAGATCTCATACTTGAAGAGTTTGGCAAAGAGCCGAAGGTTAAAAATTGCATAGCAAAGGCCAGAACACTCACTATTTTCATCTATAGCCATGCAAAGACACTCAGCTTGATGCGGCATTTTACCCAAAAGGGAGAGATAGTCAGACCAGGGCAAACAAGATTTGCCACGTGTTTTCTCACGCTACAAAGTGTCTTCGAAAAGAAAGAAAAGCTGAGATTGATGTTTTCTTCTGATGAATGGAGACAATGCAAGTGGTCCAAGACAAGGAAAGGTGAAGTGGTTGGATCAATTGTTCTTAGTCTATCTTTTTGGAGCCAAGTTTCCTTGACCTTGAAGGTCTTTTCCCCACTCGTCCGTCTCTTGCGTATTGTTGATGGGGATCGGAGACCATAATTGAGCTTCGTTTATGGAGGGCTTGAAGATGCGAAGAAGGAGATAAAGAGTCTTTTAAAGACAATGAGCATTCATATAAGCCCTACATAGATGTCATTGATTCCAAGTCAAAAGGGAGATTAGATAGTTCTCTTCACCTTGCAGCTTACTATCTCAACCCCTATTATTTTTACAGGGATGATAAAGCCATCTCAGAAGATAGCTTTGTCATAGGTGGTTTTTTGTACTGCTTGGAGATATTTTACCCTGATTTGGATGTTCAAGATGTCATCACAACAAAAGAAATGGTTCTGTATAAAAATGGAGATGGTCCATTCGGAAAACCATTAGCAATCAAGCAGAGATCCGTCGAGGATGCGTTCGATCCAGGTAGTTACATTATATACATATTTTAAGAATGTAAGGACTAAGAAGTTGACTTCCTAAGTTTTCTTGTAGCTAACTGGTGGTCGTTATATGGTGGTGAGACACCATACATGAAGGCAATGGCGTTGAAGATATTAAAGCTAACATCCTCTTCTTCTGGATGTGAGAGGAATTGGAGCTCTTTCGTAGCGGTACACCCACATTTGTGATTTATGATTATTGATTACCAAAATTGAATGACTGACATTTTGAGTAAATACTTTCGTTGCAGATCCACACTAAAAAGAGGAATAAACTTGAAACCAAGAGATTGAATGACTTGGTTTTTGTGAAATTCAACTCAAAGCTGAAAGAGCGACAGTCGCAACAAGGAAGAGACCCATTTATTTCTAAGGATAGGGCACATGTGGACGAGTGGATCGGACCAGAGGATGGTGAAGAAGAGGTGTTCCAAGGCTCAGGACTAACTTGGAGCTTGGTGGCCGAGGCAAGTGGAGCAGATGAATTGGTGCAGCATAGGAGGAGCCAAAGGAACATGGATGCATTACCGACTGTGGCGGAGGAAGAAGATTTTATCACGGATTCAGACACTGACAGCGATGATGAAATTCCTCCTGTTGTTTTTGACGATTTAGATTAGGAGTTTGATTATTTTTGTATGAACTATGAACCTCTTTTGAGCTGTTATGAACCTTTTTTGAGCTGTCATTCATAGATATTTTGTTGTGAATCTTATGATCCACTTTTAAATCAAAATAGACAACTTTGGAAATGCTTTCGACCTTGGGTTGAAAATCTTCACATTAAAATACTTACATTTTATTTATTTTAAATATAAATTATCTAGTATTTGAATTTTTTGTTATATTGTTCATTATTTTTAATTTAAATAATAGAAACCGCATAGTCCGCATATACTTCCGCATATACTTCCGCCTGCCCGCTTACTCACTTCAGACCGCCTGACCGAACGAATACCGCATACCGACTTTCTGAACCTTGATCAGAGCCTTAGGTCGACGGTTTCGAATATGATTCGCTAATCGAGGACGACTTGGGTTCGTTATGGTTGCGAAAGTTTTTATCGCATTTGATTTTTCAGATCTGTTTAGTAAATAATTTTAGCCATGTTTAAAATGATTAAGCACGAATTATTTACTTGGATTTTGTTCCCCATTAAATAAGGAAATCATAGGATCTGAGTTTGCATAAATCGGATTTCGTTTACTCTAGATATGGTTGTTTTAATGAACATGTATTCACTGTTACGAGAACTGCGATTCTTAAGGTTATTAAGGAGTTAATTACTGTTTAGAGACGCCTCGAAATGCGTGCAAACACATATCTTCTGTTGTAAATCAAGTTAGCAAACTATGGAAACTTACTTTGCTTAATTTGGATTTAAATTGATTGAGATATGCTAATTTTAGTAAGTAGGGGTCACTGCTGAAATTACTTTCCTAATCAAGAACCATGTGATTGTCAATTAGTGAAATTAATTGTTAATTTCATGAAATAATTATAGAAAATATTTGAGAAATATTGGAATATGATTATTTCCTTAATTTACTTGACCTCAACCAATTAATTGATTAGATTTGATCTAGATCATAATTGGAAACACAATCATCAAACTCCTTGTTTGAATAGGATTGGGAATTTGTCTAGCAAATTTCCTTATAATCAAAATTATTTTGATTACTATATGGTATTATTTCGGTTGAAGAACCGATGATCATCTCAAGTACAAATTAATCAATTTGGCATTATCCTTTCCCGAGGCGGATATGGTGTCTAGTCGGGGATCGCTGGGGTGGCGGGTTGCAACGTATGCGGTCCGTCCCACTCCCGCCGGTACTGGCCATGACAGCGGGTAGGGCCGGGATAATGTCCGAGGGATTAAGTTGTATTTTTCTAATTATTAAAATACAAATTAATACGTACTTTGAGAATAATACCATATATATATTCAAGCATAAAAAAATCGAGTTTGATTGATTGAATTGGATTGATAATTAATTTAATATGATTGAATTAATTATATCCAATTAAACCACTCTATTATGAATAGAGTTATTACTTCCCTTGGAAGAATTAATTATGTGAATATGATTCATGATAATTAATTAGAATTTGAATATGATATGGAGGATCACATAAGTGACATTTATGGTCTCCCGTCAAGGCGAAGGGTTTCGTCACCAGATATTATATGTGGGAGATGCCTGTCCGAAGTGACAGCTCCTGCATATGATCCATTTGGATCGGGCCCGTCGCTTCTCGAAAGAGTAAGGACGTATGCGTAGTGACCCTAATATCGGGTCCTCATATTATTGGGGTGATATTGGATTGCGCATAGCGAGTTGTATTCCTGTTGACGGTTGGTTCAATTAATGACAGGTCAACATCACCTTAGGGGTGGTGGGCCCGGGTGTTAAAGACCGAATTGGGAGATGCAAGTTGGACTTGCAAGGCGGAATGTGTTCCTGCTTCTTTTTATCCGAGTTGTAGGTTCTCGTATTATTGGGATGCAAAAAGATAAGGAAGGAGATCCCAGATCTTGCTTGAGATATAATGGTAAGTATATCTCTTACATTGAAAGTGATTAAGGGAATGAACTTTCATTGTTGACATAGCAAGACAACTTTGATGTAAAATTCCTAAACCAAAATAAAATATATATTTATGCAAAATTTCTTATTTCAGATAGTCCTTCATTAAACCCACTCAATATTATACTCAATAATAACCAGTAAAATATCATGGATTGGACCCTTGATCCAGATATTGTACTTGCAATTGGACACATAATGTATGTGGTTGCAATGTGCAAGTTTCCTCATAATAATGAGGAATGACAATTAAATGGATAATAGGACTACAACCCTAGGGTTTGTATGTCTCTATAGTCTTGATCTGTCATCGAATGTACTTTGGAAGTGATATGTCGATGATGATCACAATTGTCAAATAATCCTTATAAAATCAATAAAGATATTCTGGCATACATATGTGCTCTTGACATTTAATCATGAATGACATGGTTCTCTGCTTCATGTAGAATGGTAGCTCTATAAGAGATGATGTATTCAAATTATTTGAGTACCTACCTGAACCTGTGTTTTAAGAGTTTAGATGGATGTAGATGATGAGTGTCATCATTCTACTGTCTGTACTCTAGTCATTCATGAAGCTTCATAATATTCATATTGTATAAATTGGGTGAAGCATGTATAAATGTCAAAATGCTCTTATATTAAATTCTTTTGAATTTAACATAAGAGGTCCTTAGTCTTAAGCAATGGTTGTTTATAGATAAAGGGAGCGCAGTGGAAGCATGGGTTGGACCCAAGCAAGAAGTATAATCAAAGAGTTGACTGTACTTCTATGACTTCCATATGACATCCAAAGAGTTGGATGAATGCCAATACTGCAATATGTTGATGTGTTGATAGTATGACTATCAAATCTATCTAGAATTCTTAGAGAAGGAATTGGATAGTACATCGGAAAATTTACATATAATCATTGAAATTGACTTATTTATTTGATAAGATAAAGTCTAATAATTGTATCTCAATCTTCTAATGACACTTGCAATCGGTTGCATATGTATTAGAATATTAGAAATTTGATCTTAAGGTTTAAATGTTGGAATTGATGCAATTGTTGCAACAATTTCCACTGAATGAATATACTTCATATTTTCAGTGGGAGCCCTTAGTCTTAGAGAATGTCTCTATGACCTAGATATTAGAATACACTTATTGTTTATTACTAAATGTTGGGAATAAACATGAAATCTGGAATAGACCTATCATAAAGAGTTATGATGGAGATATTTCAGATAGTAATCTAACATCTAGCAGACTCCACAAAATTAGACATTGATGAATGGTTCATTAAGATTTCCAATACTGAAAATTAAACCTTTAAAGATCAATAAGAGGACAAAGATCATTTGGCAATGATCTGGCATCATGTTTTGGACATTTGTCTGTTGATGTGATCAATAGACTGATAAGAGATGAACCTTTAGATTGTCTAAATGTTCAAATCTTACATACTTGTGAATATTGTATTCAAAAGTAGAAATGTCCAATACACCCTTCCTTGGTATGGTAAAAGATGTCAAGGTATTCAAGATCTCATACATATTGATGTATGTGAATCATCTATATCACAATAAACATTATGGATATGTGATATCTATTAATGATTATTTGTGATATGAGATTTCTTCTCTTCACTTAGAAAACCTTGAAATGTTCAAAGATTTCACAATTTTGGTTTAGAACCAAAGGTTGAAGGAAGATGAAAAGAATTTGATCTAACCAGGGTAGCTTGTACCTATTAGATGAATTCAAGGAATACCTTATAGAGATGTGAATATCATTCCTATCTCACGCCTCCTAATGAACTTAACTCAATAGAGTTGTAGGGAGATACAATTGATCATGTGCGACATGATTTGATCAATGATTATACCTAGCATAATTATCTCTTAGTTTCCAAGGTATATATATGTAGTAGAGACTACATTATATACTTAATAAGGTTCCATGCATGTAAGCTGGAATCTAGCACTAGAGAGTGCTACTTCATTAGGAAAATAAAGGATGGTATTGTATACCTACTTTATGACCTTGAGATTCTTAAAGGATCTCATCTCTGAGAATGTGATTATTAGAGGATGACTCTCTTAAGAATCAAGATAAAATGAAGTAAAGGAACTCATTTAATCTTGAGAAGATAATGAAGCTCCTGAAATCAGAAACTAAAAGAATAAATAAAGATGAAACACTAATACCTCTTCAAATGAGCTTTAGGATGTATTCCATGTGAAAATGATCGGACTTCATGTGATGAAGCTCCTGAGGATCATGACATGGAAAGGTGGATGTTAGCAATAAAAGTCTAATGTAGACTTCATATACAAGTGTTGTATATGGACCCTCGAGGATCCACCTATATGGGTCAGACCCATTAAGGTGTAAATGGATCTTCAAGAGAAAGAGGGAACCTGATGAGAAGGTAGAGACCTTCAAAGCACGGTTTGTAGTCATGAGCTACACACCGAAGAGAAGACATCGCTCGCGATGAGATTTGCTCTCCAGTGACCTTGCTTTAACCATCAGAATATTGCTAACTATAGCTAAACAACTTGACGATGACATCTTCATGATGTGAGTCAAGATTGCATTCTTCTATGAATACCTCTCTGAGGATATTCATATGAAGTAGCCCCAGGACTTCATGGTTGAGGAAAGGAAGGTGTGCTAGCTGAAGAACTCCATCTTTGGACTCCAATAAGTTTCTTGTAATTGGAACATAAGATTTGATGAAATTATAAATGTTATGATTTCAGATAAAATCTTGATGAACCATGTGAAGCTTAGTAGGAGTGCCATTGTATTTATCGTGCTAAATGTAGATAATATTCTAATCATTTAGAATGATATAAGTGTTTTATAATTTGGTTGTTCCATACCTTGAGATATGATCTCAAGGATACCTCTTAAATCTTAGTTTTAAAGACATTCAGAAGCAAAGAGAAGAGGGTATTGGGACCGTCACATTAGTAATACACCTTGGACTTATTCTATTTTCTGGAAAATTCCAAGAGAGGCTTCCTTCCCTTAAGATGTGGTAGTGACCTGTCTAAAGGGAAAGCACCTCAAAGAGTTGAGGAAGTAAAAGCCAGAACTGCTTGCACTTGTGCATCAGTTACGCGAAGCTGAAGTGTATGCTAGATGTGTACAAAAGCCATATGTCTGCCATGCAGTGGGAGTAGTAAACTGTTACTAATCCTACTCTGGAAATAAAACACTTGGTTGCAGTAATAACAATATCTTCAAAGATGATGAAACTTAGAGATAGTGATCTCAAAGTCTTATCTTCAAAAGTTTAAGACCTTGTAGATAGTGATCTATAAGGGTCTTAACTGTAGATACCTTAGGAGATAGAGATCTCCAGGAATGAAGGTATTCTAATAAGGATTATGGGAATACTGGTTATGATAATTAATAAGATGTAGTGTCAAGGACACTATAACTGACAAAATTGAGTATTGGTTGCGTAGGATGCAACATTCGCATTGGATGCGAGCACTGTTGCTAGGAGATATGCAAGTACCGTAAAAGGACTTGGTATAGTCTCTTGGGAACAGAGTGACTGATCAGCTTACCTAGCTATTTTCTAAATAGCCTATAATTGTCACATGAGTGTGGGTTTAAATGATTAGCCCATTAGTGGCTCTTTGGGCTAGTGGGAGATTGTTGGACATGCGAGCCCACGGCGAGCCATTATGCAATAAATGTTATTGCAATTCACTCCTTAATCTGAAATAAAGAGTACATAATTTGCATAATAGGTCCCTTAGTACAATTACGGTTATGTACCATGGCCATCTTAAGGATCATACAGCTGTTGATTCAATTATTGAATCATAGAGGCTGGTGCTTAGATGAATATCTAATAAGTTAGATTGAGGACTCATCAAGAACCGTCAAATGATTATTAAGAGATGATCTCCAGCCTGAGTAGGAGATGGCAATCCTATCTCATTTAGGCTGATATCTGACCGACCTCTTGATGCAGGTCCTCTGCATAGGAATAGAGATTCGGAGGTGTCAGATGAGTTAGGTCAAAGAGTTGACTTAACGAGATCGAGATAACCAAAGTCCTATATCATATGCTGTCACGATATAGGCACGCATCCTCTGACCGGAGACAGATGTGCTACTATATGTCTGAGTATGTACATTTGGTAGACCAATAGGTTGATGACCTAATCAAGGTCTATACACCAGCGCGCTGGTGTGCATATAAGGGCATATGAGTAATACGATCTCTCAAAGAGATCATACAGGTTCAATTACTGAACCGGAAGATATGAGCTCACTCATGAGATATTGGGAAGAATAAAATTCCATGCGCATGGTCGTCTCGCTTTGGAAGCTTGACTGAATTTGTAGGATTGATATATACTTTTGGAAAGTATATGATCAAGACCTAGGTATAATATATACTTTTGGAAAGTATATGATCAATACCGACTCCCAATGATCGAATGAGAAACTTACTGATAAAACCACGAAGTAGACAGTGTAAAGTTGATCTAATACTTCGGGTTTAATCTTAGTCTTCCAGTATGCAGGATGTACAGGTATTGGGAATGCCTGAGGGTGATGTAATCATAAAAGGTTGTATAACCATGACGCTTCCATTCTTAAGGAGTGATGAAACGGGTCTGGATTTTAGTGACTCCTCTCAGTAGAGAAGTAATCTGATCTTAGTCCAAATGTTGGACATTAATCTGAATGTGATTTAGATTCAATGAGAATATTAGATTTGCGGTCTTGATTTAATCAAGCATCTATGGGAGGCCTGAGATCTGGATTTGAGATGTGATCTCAATATCCATGTCACTATACGTGGAACAATACAATCGCTATGTCCTTATCTTCAAGTATTCGCGGAGAAAGCGCATTATCCTTGAAAGAGTTCATGGATAATTCTGTTGTTGATATATGTATCCGAGCATTGAGAAAATGGATAATTAAATGTGATTTAATTATCATGAATAATATGAATTTGATTCATATTATAAGGAGAGTTAGCTTAGATAATTAAATGTGATTTGATTATCAAAGATGTAAATAATGTAAATGTGATTCATATTATTTGAGCACATGAGAATAAGTTATTAAATGTGATTTAATTATTATGGAGAAGAATAATGTGGATAGTAATATCCAATTATTCATAATATATTATAAATGTGATTTATAATGTATTAGAGAGAGCTAATTATAATTTATATTTGTTGATTAATTATTAATGTGTATTGGATACATATTGTCTAATTAATTGACAATGTAAATTATATGTTATTTTGGGTTGTGAATATGATTCATAAATTTCCAATGTCAAGATTGCAATATTCTCAAATATAATTGTGAATTATTTTTGATGAATAAATAACCAACAGAAGTTGTTGGAAATAAATAATGGAGAAAATCAAGGAAGCATGCAATCTCATGGATTTCCATGAGATTGCTCCCACATGCATATTCTCTCCTTATTTGTTGGATTGATTTATATTTGATTTTGTCAATTATATTTTAATCTAAAGTTGTTGGTTTTTACCAACAACAATCTTGACCATTGGATTGACATAAATCAATCTCATCCATTGATTTTATGTCCCATGGATTGAGATCCATGGATCCCAAAACCCTATAAATAGAGAGGCATACCATGCTCTCTATTTTACACACAATGCTTGAGAAGCATCTCTCTCTCTTCTCTCTACTCGACAACCCTCTCTCTCCCTCTCATGTGGCCGTCCACCATGGATGACCTAAGAGAGGTTCTCCATCGCCGCGGCATCGTCGTTATGCTGCCCGCTCTTCTGCTCGTGGATCTCCGTCTCCTTCGGTGCGCCCCGCTTGTGAAGAAGACGTCGGATCTCGTGTGTCGAGATCAGGAGATCCGCCGCTTGGATCATCAAAATGGATTGCGAGAAGCACGCGGTTCATCCCCGCGCTAGCAAGCGTCTCCTCCGTCGGATCGGACTTGAGACAGGAGGTCTCTTCGTTTAGAGACTCGATCGCAACCACGCTTCAAGAGGTAATCCTATTACTTGTTTGTGGTTTAGACGAAACGATCCGAGAAGTGTTCTTGGATCAAGTGGTTTCGTCATATGAAAATTTTTTAAATTCCGCTGCATCGAGCAACTAGTGCGACTAGTTGCTCCTCGTCGTATTCTATACGACGCTCACGCTTCCGTGATGCGCTTGAGGATCTAACCATATCCTTCACTCATATCATTGGCATCTGTATAGGATCTCTCTATCTACCAAATGGATGTGAAGACCGCCTTCTTACATGGCGATCTTGAGGAAGAGATCTATATGGATCAACATGATGGACTTGTGACTCCTGGGAATGAGGGAAAGGTTTGCAAGCTTGTCAAATCCCTTTACGGATTGAAACAAGCACCAAAGCAGTGGCATGAAAAATTTGACAAAACTATTTTGTCATGTGGCTTTAAGGTTCATGAATCCGATAAGTGTGTCTATTCCAAGGTGAAAGGTGATGAGTGTATTGTCTTGTGCCTATACGTTGATGATATATTGTTGTTCGGATCACATATGAGGATTATTAATGAGACTAAAGCATTCTTAAGTAGCAAGTTTGAGATGAAGGACATGGGTGTTGCTGATGTAATCTTCGGTCTCAAATTGATAAGGTCAGTTGATGGGATTGTAGTTTCTTAATCTCACTATGTTGAGAAGGTACTTGAGAAATTTGGATCAATATTGCAAAGCTGTAAGCACTCTTTTTTGATCCATTCAAAAAGCTATTTAAGAATAAAAGTGGAGCACCTATAGCTCATCTAATATATTCACAAGTAATAGGAAGTTTAATGTATCTTACAAATTGCACGAGACCTGATATTTTATTCTCGGTTGCAAAGTTGAGTAGATACACTAGTTGTCCTGACCGTACTCACTGGGAGGCTCTGGATCGAGTACTAAAGTACTTGAAGGGAATTATTTCCCTTAGTTTGCATTATGGTAGACATCCATCTGTACTAGAAGGATATAGTGATGCAAGCTGGATAGGGAAAAATAGAGGAGTCTGGGAGTAATGGTGTTACTGGGTATGTATTTACCCTTGGAGGCGGTGCAGTCTCCCGGAGATCTGTAAAGCAGACTATTCTAGCTCGATCCACTTTTGAGGCCGAGCTGTGTGCTTTGGACACCACTGGAGTTGAGGTTGAATGACTAAGGGAACTTTTGTCTGAAATTCCCATGTTAGGTCAGCCAGTTCTTGCGATCTCGGTACATTGTGATAATATGACCACAATTGCCAAGATTAAGAGTTCAAAGTTCAATTAGAAAACAAGGAGACACATACAAATTAGACTTAAGACGTTAAGGGATTTGGTGTCTCGAGGAGTGTTGGCTGTGGATTTTGTCGGATCCAAAGACAACACGGCAGATCCGTTGACTAAGGGACTTGATAGATCTTTAGTCTTAAAGTCTAGACTTGGGATGGGAATGAGATCCATTGGGAGTTCTTCTACAGTAGCAACCCAACCTATCTGAGTGGAGATCCCACAAAGTAGGTACAATGTGTTAATAACAAGCTGTTTGGAGAACTGGTTGGCACTCTAATCTTAATGCGTATGCATGAGTGTCTTATCCATGTAAGCTTGAGTGTCATTTAAGCTACAAGTTTAGGAAGAGCATAGGCTCTGAATGGGTTCAAGCCTTTGGGAAGGATGTTAGCTATGCATCCTCGGAGAGCGTCACCTATGTGAGTATTATTGTGGGCGCAGTTAAAGGAAGAGGGTCTTTCATGAATACACTTATAAAACAGGATAAGGGTGCATGGCCTTTAAGAGCACCAACCCTGAAGATTGTACCAAGAACAACGCTTTGTTGTTTCTACCGTATACTTTAACACCAAGGTCTGAAGTTCAAGATGTAGTTCACTTCGTTCCTTTTAAAGTGAAAGTAGTAAACTCAGGTAGAGGTTCAAATCGGAAGGTACCTTTACTGAAAGTAAAGTGTGGCAGTCGAAAGTTGTGTTTTTTTAACTCTTTTTGAATCTCTTTTCAAATTGGTGAATTCGTTGGGGATTGTTGTATTAAGAATTATAATTAGATTTTAATTAGAGAATCTATGTAATTATAATTGGAGCTTATTTGGTTTCAATTGGGAAACCAAATGGCTTGGAGGGAAAGTTGGGAATTCCCAAATTTGAAACATGGAAAAGTTTGGGTGGATGTTTAATACTATACCTTGGAGCTCTAAACTTTTGGTGGGCTTATATATGAGTTCACACCCCAAGTTCTTGTAGAAATAATAGATAGGAGGAATGGAGGACCACACACGCACGCGCGCGCTCAGCTCCGTCTACGGCTCCGTCTCGGGCTCGGGCTCGGGAGAGTTAATTCGGATCCTGATACTTTTGCTATGGTTTTATTTGGTAAGTCAATTAAATTAATCACACGATTAATTTGGTAAGTCGACTAAAATAGTAATTCAACTCGCCGTTGTGGAACGTGCAGTTTCGGGATCCGAAATGACGCGCCTGTTGGGGGGGGGGGGGTTTCGGCACGCTATATATATCTCTTCCCCCACGTCGTGTTTTAAATACTCAAAAGAAACTCTCACGTCGTCTTTCTTTTGTTCCGGTTCTTCCTTGCATGGACGAAGCAGTGCTTCTCTTTTTTTCTCTCGGCTGCAGTTCTGTGAGGTACATTTGAGGACGATCTCGTCGGTGTGCGCGGACGAAGATCGTGTGCCGTCGTATTCTGGGAGCGGATCGCAAGTACCCTACGCACCGGTATTGTGGGGGCGATATCCTCTCTAAGGACGGTCCATTTCATGGACGCTTCGGTGATTTCTAACCTTATTCTTCTTTTGATTTGTTTGCCGTAATATGTTTATTGCTTTACTTTCCCTGGATCATGACCGAATACTTGTTTTCGTTTATTTAATCGGTTCCTGTTTGCATGCTATAATCGGAAAATGAATGAGAAACATATGATTAACATGATCTTAATCGATATTGTTTCTCTGTCAATTCATTTGGATCTGTTGTATTGCTGTTTAATATATGCATTGGTATTCCTGTTTTCAACAGAATTACCTCGTTTCAAAGGTCATGGTGGTAATTTACAAAGTTAATAAAGTTCGTGGGAAAAGTCTCTTAACAGTTAGTAACATATAAGCATTGACATATGGATCGCGCTAAAGATATAGCAACTAAATGCCATTTATTGATAATTTTAAGTATAAAATTTTTCGCAACGAATAATATCATCATTATATATTTAACAACAGACGATATACTAATATAGTTAAAAAATGTAACTCTAGACCCATTTTGTTTTAGTTTATCAAATCGGTTGTATCGTAATGGAATTTTCTCATGCAACGAAATTCAAAAAAAATTGATTAATCCATTATAGTTCGATTTAATTATGGCTTAAAAAATAAAAGACTATTTCCTCATTGATTGTACACTGCTCGGTGCGCGTAGACTTAGCTGTCCGCATCTTTGACCTTGAGAAGAAAACAGAAGAAGGTGATGTATTACTCCTATGTAAATGTCCAACTTGAGTTCCTCATTCTACCCATATAATGCCCGTAATAGGAAATTTCGTGTAATTAGAAAAAGAATCGTATGGGTATCAATCAATGTTTTTAAATCGAATCGGACACCGACTCGGAAATCTTATCGAAATGGACGGATCGAATTGAATCATGTAATCAAACCGGTTCAATCGGACGATGATGTCATCATTATTTAAAATCAGAATAACCAAATTGGTGGGAAAAAGTGATTGAACCGGATAATCAAATCGAAATGAAATAATATATATAAGGGTAAAATTGGGCTGCCCCCATGGGGAGTTAACTTGGTTCCCCAAGTGTCATTTTATCCGATTTTTTTTTTTAAAAAATTTCTTCCGTGGATTTTCATCAATATATACCTATATTATGCCATTCAATTTTTGCGTGAAACAGAAATTCCTACGACCTCCATCCAGAAGAGTCGTTTTTAGCAATTATGTTACAGTTAAAAAATGACAGTCTGGATGGAGGTCGTAGGAGTCTCTGTTTCGCAAGAACGAAATTTGAATAGCATAATATAGGGATACAGTGATGAATATTCACCGAAGAAATTTAAAAAAAATGCAAAATGGTGTGGGGGGGGGGCAACTTAACTTCCCTTAGAGGGCAGCCCCATTTAACCCGATATATAATATACACTTAGATATACTTGAAACATAAATAAATTACATAGACAATATTTATATATATTTCATACTATACATAAAAATTTTATCCTATGCATCATCAGAGGTCATACATATCATATATATGGAGTTATAGTATGAGAGCCAAAACCTATGAAAGCATGAGAACATTGATTTTGGACCACATGATTTAACCAGGAGAGAGAATAAAGAATCATGTGGTTCAGAATCAATGCTCTCATGCTCTCACAGGTTTTGGCTCTCATAGGATCACTCCCTCCATCTCTCTCTCTCTCTCTCTCTCTCCTCTCTCTCTCTATATATATATATATATATATATATATATAGGAAAGGGAGCATACTTTGTGAAGCAGGTAACTTACCTACTTCACATTTCATTTTTTTTAAATTTTTTTATTTTTTTTGAAAGATACCACCGTAGATTTTCATAATTATATCCCTCTAATATGCCATCAAAATTTTATCACACAGAGACTCTACGCCCTCCATCCAGACAACCATTTTTTAACGGTCACGATTTGCTGTATTTTACCTGTTCTGGATGGAGGTCATATGAGTCTCTGTTTCTGATAAAATTTGTATGACATATTAGAGGGATATAATTATGAAAATCCACGGTGGTATTTTTCAAAAAAAATAAAAAATTTACAAAAAATGAAATGTGAAGCAGGTAAGTTACCTACTTCACAAAGTAGGCTCCATTTCCTCATATATATATATATATTATTTGAACTAGTTGCTTTATAACATAACAATAGTTTAATATATTTAAAATAACGTTATAATCCAAAAGTTATGTTGGAGTAGTTGTAGGAGTTTGAATTTGATAATTAAAGGTCATGTGTTCAACTCATACTATTAGTGTTATTTTTAAATAAATATAAAATTAAATGTGGTTTAACTTTATTTGAACATGGTTAACCCGGATTAAAAATAATAAGTTGAACCGGATGAGTTATTTAAAATTTGAAATTTGAACTGAATTGGCAATAACTGGTTAACCGTATTGGTCAAGGCTCGAGCCCAATCCGGTTCGATTTCAAAAACATTAGTATCAATGAAAAAAACCTTCATAAAATTAAAATTGTTTATTTTAATTTAATTGCACGTGAGCCATCGTGTAAGTCAGGCGGCCTATTGATCATCTTCTACGCATGAATTCAGTACGACGATAAATATGCAGAACCTATAGGGTGCATTTGGTTCGTGGGTTATCTGGAGGAGGGTAACCCGTTTTTGTGTTTTAGTATTTAGTTAGTGTGTTTAGAGTTGGAAGGGTTTGTGTGATGTGATTGTATTGAAATTTGAAAAAGCAGACAGTTATTATGATATGATTGTATTGAAATTCGAAAAAGTTGGTAGTTGTTGTGATGCGATTCTATTGAAGTTTGGAATAATGAGTAGAAGTTGAGTAATTTATAATTTTTAGATGATATGATGGTATAATATATTTTTTGATGGAAAGAGAGTGAGCTCCACTAGTGGGTTAGAAATATGGGTTTTGAGGATAACCCCCAACCAAACGGGCACAATATGGATTTATCTGTCTGGTCCCTCACCGTACCGTTATATATATATTGACATTTTTGTCTATATCCTTTTAAATAAATACGGATAAGGCTTTTACTTTGATATTTAAAATGTGTATCTATATCTGTTTTCCTATATAATTATGCTCGACCCAGCCGGTTACCCGGCCCGTAAAAACCCGCCCACGACCCAAGCCCGCAAAGAAATGGGCGGGCCTAGGCCAATAATGAGGCCCGATTGAGTTAAGGGGCCGGGTTCGGGCATAGTCGGACCTGAGCCCGAAGCTTGCGGGCTGCCCGACTTACGGCCCGAGCTCCGGCCCAATAGACCTGGCCTGACTCTAAGCCCGGCCCGACCCTAAGTGCGGCCCGATAGACCCGACCCGACTCTAAGCCCGGCCCGACCCAAAAAAAACCTAAACCCGATAGCCTTGCGCCCCCGCCCCTCCCCCCCATTGCCCCACCCCAACCCGCCGCAACCCCCGACTCCCCCAACCCCCGACGCACCCAGCCCCGCACGCCCCCGCCCGCATTTGCCCGACGGCCATCCGACCTCCGACCTCCCCCGCCCTTCCGACCTCCGACCTCCCCCGCCCCTCCAACCTCTGACCTCCCCACCTCCCTCCAACCGCGACCCCATCTCCTCCGACCTCCGACCTCCATCCTCCCTCCAACCGCGACCCCACCTCCTCCGACCCAGCCCATACCCACCACCACTCCCCGCGACGCCGCCCAGGCCCGCCGCGACGCCGCACATGCCCGCCGCGACGCCGCCCAGTGCGCCCACCACTCCCCGCGACCCAGCTCGACCGTCTCCTCTTCTTTGACCGCCCATACCCGGAGGTATACCTTGCTATTTCTCCTCTTTGATATATATTTTTTGGATTTATATTGTTGAATAGTATACGTGTAGGATGTGTTGAATATGTTGATGTTTATCGGAATTTTTCCAATGAAATTCGCTTATTAGATTACGAATTATATTCATAAATGTTGTTGTATGATTGTATGATTTGTATCCAATGAGACATTGTGCATGTCGTTGACTCGTGGTTGTGATGTTATTATCAATGTTAGTAGATGTCGAATACACAAAATGAGCATGATGTCGCCCCTCCTGCAATAGAGGATGAATTTGTGAGAGAATAAGAACAAGAGAAAGATGACTTGGTTGAACCAGAAGGGCAGAACAAACGTTCACGACAATCTCAGTCATGGGTTTGGAATCATTTGATAAAGATAGGTACCATTGATGGAAAGGAAATGTGCCGTTGTAATCAATACAAGAAACTATTATCATGCCAAACGAAAAGTGGGATAAGTCATCTAATGCGACATTTAGAGAATAAATGTCTCTACTACAAGAAGATGGGAAAGGTCAAACCTTGTTGAATGTGCTTACATCTGATGAAGGGAGTACAATTTCTTTTTGGAAATTTAATCCAGAACATAGCCGCTCTGAACTTGTCAAATGGATAATCTCTGGAGAAATACCATTTACAATTGTAGAAAATCCCAAGTTTCGCAATTTTGTTGGAAGTCTACAACCTAAATATAATGTAATATCTCATTTTACACTGAAAAGAGTCTGCATGAAACTGTATGAGATCGAGAAGAAGAATTTGTTGAGCCTCCTCAATAAATCAGATGCGAGGATTTGCATAACAACTGACATGTGGTCTTCAATTCAGAATTTGGGGTATATGGTCATCACAACTCATTTCATTGATGATTGTTGGAAGTTGCATAAGAAAATTCAGAGTTTTTCAGCACTAGCTTTACGTCATACTGGTGATAACATATCAGATATGATGATTACCAAGTTGGCTTCATGGAATATTACAAAATTGTGCACGTTGACAGCAGATAATTCGTCCACCAATGATGTGGTGACAAGGAATTTGGTAGACCATTTTGCGACAACCAGCTCACTTTTACTTAGTGGTCGTTTTTTTCGTGTTCGATGTTGGGCACACATTCTAAACCTTATTGTGCAGGATGGTCCGTCTGAGGTTGGCGAAATAATTGGAAAAAATCCGCACCATGGTGAAATGCATTAAGTATTCTACCCGTCGTCATCAGGACTTTCGTGATTACGCATGTCAGGAACGCATTCCAGTGACAAAGTCCCTAAAGTTGGATGTAAGCACACGATAGAATTCGACATTCCTAATGCTTCAATTTGCAACATTGTATCAAATGAAGACTCGAGAATTTCAGTTGATGGATGTCCCGTCACCCTCCGAGTGGAAGAAGGTGGAGCTCATAAAGGGAATTTTAGAAAATTTCTATGTTGCAACTAACTTCTTTTCTGGTCAGAAATATGCCAATCTATTTTTTTGTTTGATTTTTGAGATAGAGAAAGAGTTGATTTCCTTACAAAACAATGAACATGCTTCAATCCGAAGTATGGCCACAAAAATGTTCATTAAATTTGACAAGTATTGGACAGACAAGGAGGCTATGTTGCCTCTAGCCATCGCAACTGTTCTAGATCCACGTTACAAGTTTGAGTTTTTGCATTTCTCTTACTCAGAACTGTACTCGCCAGAGGAGGTAGCTGAATATGTGGGATAGGTGGAAGCAGTTTTCCAAGCATTATACGATGAGTACACTTTGAATTTTAAGGGAAAGGAAGGTGCAGAAAATGCAATGCAAATGCCTGTTGAATGTGATCCATGTGAACCACGAGTGAAGGAGGACACCAGATTGAAGTTCTTAAAACAGAAGAAAGTCTTGAGATATACAGAATCAGGAAAATCTGAGCTACAATTGTACTTAGAAGACAACTCTGCTGACAATGTTGGTGATCCCACCTTTGATATTTTATTGTGGTGGCAACTAAATGCAAGCAAATAAAGAATTTTGTCACACGTGGCACGTGATATTTTGGCAATTCCAGTCTCAACTATTGCATCAGAGAGTGCATTCAGCACCGGAGGGAGGATCCTTGATGCCTATAGGAGCCGCCTTCATCCAAAGACTGTCGAAGCTTTGATTTGCACTCAAGATTGGATACGTAGTGAAGTGAGTGACTCTGCGGATGATGAAGAAGAGGATGACGATACAGAGTCTACTAAAAATCCATCTGGTTAGTATTCACTTGATACATTTCTAAATATTATCTTTTTTCAACCTATGAGTGACAGACGCTGATGTAGGCCTATAGGCCTAAGTGTTGACAATCTTCGGATTTGATTGTAAAATATTTGCACTTGCATTGCAGGTTTCTGATGAGGATCATTGGAAGAAAATATCAAGACTCGAGAATCATGTCAAGTCCTGTGCCTTTCTCTCTTTTTTTAGGAAACTTTAAAAATATTGTAATGAAGGCGAACGATATTTTGTTTTTGGGACTTCCTTCTAGAATCTAGTCTTCTACTTTATTTGTTTGGGGCTGCAAGAAGTGGCTTTACGTTGTCAGGCTAACTACTTCACTGCATTAGTGCATTAGGTGTTTTTATGAAATTAACAATGCAATCTTAAGAGGTCGAATGATTAAGATATACTTGCAGCTAATCACAACTTAATCATAAATGTTGTAATGATTTATCTTTTATATTTTGGCTTTTTGTTTGAATTTTTTATGCAAACAGCTTTAGTACAAAATTTATGTGATATTGCCATCTACAATTGCATCTATTCTCTAGAGCACTTCAACAATCAAGCATATATTTAGAATGGAAAGACACCAATATCAAGCATGCAGTGGGCCGGCCCGACCCGACCCGGCCCATAGACTTGCGGGCCAGGCTCGGGCTTGGACACCAATATCAAAAAAATCGGGCCCAGGCCCAGCCCGCCAGCCCGCCAATATGAACCGGGCTCGGGTAGGGTTGGGTTAGGCCCGGCCCTGCCCGATACTCATGCCTAGCATAGACTTAACTATCCGCATCTTTGACCTTGAGATGAAAACAGAAGAAGGTGATGTATTACTCCTACGTAAATGTCCAACTTGAGTTCCTCATTCTACCCATATAATGCCCGTAATAGGAAATTTCATGTAATTAGAAAAAGAATCGTATGGGTAACAATCAATGTTTTTAAATCGAATCGGACACCGACTCGGAAAACTTATCGAAATGGACGGATCGGGTTGAACCATGTAATCAAACCGGTTCAACCGGATGATGATGTCATCATTATTTAAAACCAGAATAATCAGATTGGTGGGAAAAAGTGATTGAACCGGATAATCAAACCGAAATGAAATAATATATATAAGGGTAAAATTGGGTTGCCCCTATGGGGAGTTAACTTGGTTCCCCAAGCGTCATTTTATCCGGTTTTTATTTTTTTTCAAAAAAAAATTCTTATGTGGATTTTCATCAATATATACCTATATTATGCCATTCAATTTTTGCGTGAAACAGAGATTCCTACGACCTCCATCCAGAAGGATCGTTTTTAGCAATTCTGTTACAGTTAAAAAATGACAGTCTGGATAGAGGTCGTAGGAGTCTCTGTTTCGCAAGCACGAAATTTGAATAGCATAATATAGGGATACAACGATGAATATTCACCGAAGAAATTTTCAAAAAAAAATGCGAAATGGCGCGGGGGTGGGGGGGGCAACGTAGCTTCCCTTAGAGGGCAGCCCCATTTAACCCGATATATAATATACACTTAGATATACTTGAAATATAAATAAATTACATAGACAATATTTATATATATTTCATACTATACATAAAATTTTATCATATGCATCATCAAAGGTCATACATATCATATATATATATAGGAGTTATCCTATGAGAGCCAAAACCTGTGAGAGCATGAGAGCATTGATTTTGAACCACATGATTTAACCAGGAGAGAGAATAAAGAATCATGTGGTTCAGAATCAATGCTCTCATGCTCTCACAGGTTTTGGCTCTCATAGGATCACTCCCTCCATCTCTCTCTCTCTCTCCTACTTTGTGAAGTAGGTAACTTACCTACTTCATATTTCATTTTTTTTGTAAATTTTTTATTTTTTTTGAAAAATACCATCGTAGATTTTCATAATTATATCCCTCTAATATGTCATTTAAATTTTATCACCCACAGAGACTCCTACGGCCTCCATCCAGACAGTCATTTTTTAACGGTCACAGATTTGCTGTATTTTACCTGTTCTAGATGGAGGTCATAGGAGTCTCCGTTTCTGACAAAATTTGAATGACATATTAGAGGGATATAATTATGAAAATCCACGGTAGTATTTTTCAAAAAAAAATAAAAAATTTACAAAAAATGAAATGTGAAGCAGGTAAGTTACCTACTTCACAAAGTAAGCTCCCTTTCCTCATATATATATATATATATATATTATTTGAACTAGTTGCTTTATAACATAACAACAGTTTAATATATTTAAAACACGTTATAATCCAAAAGTTATGTTGGAGTAGTTGGTTAGGAGTTTGAATTTGATAATTAAAGGTCATGTGTTCAACTCATACTATTAGTATTATTTTTAAATAAATATAAAATTAAATGTGGTTTAACTTTATTTGAACCGGGTTGACCCAGATTAAAAATACAAAGTTGAACCGGATGAGTTATTTAAAATTTGAAATTTGAACTGAATTGGCAATAACCGGTTAACCGTATTGGTCGAGGCCCGAGCCCAGTCCGGTTCGATTTCAAAAACATTAGTATCAATGAAAAAAACCTTCATAAAACTAAAATTGTTTCTTTTTATTTAATTGCACGTGAGCCATCGTGTAAGTCAGGCGGCCTATTGATCATCTTCTACGTATGAATTCAGTACGACGATAGATATGCAGAACCCATAGGGTGTGTTTGGTTCGTGGGTTATCTGGAGGAGGGTAACCCGTTTTTGTGTTTTAGTTTTTGGTTGGTGCGTTTAGAGTTGGAAGGGTTTGTGTGATGTGATTGTATTGAAATTTGAAAAAGTGGACAGTTATTATGATATGATTGTATTGAAATTCGAAAAAGTTGGTAGTTGTTGTGATGTGATTCTATTAAAGTTTAGAATAATGAGTAGAAGTTGAGTATTTTATAATTTTTAGATGATATGATGGCATAATATATTTTTTTTGATGGAAAGAGAGTGAACTCCACTAGCGGGTTAGAAATATGGGTTTTGAGGATAACCCCCAACCAAACGGGCACAATATGGATTTTATCTGTCTGGTCCCTCACCGTACCGTTCTGTATATATTTTGACATTTTTGTCTATATCCTTTTAAAATAAATACGGATAAAGCTTTTACTTTGATATTTAAAATGTGTATCTGTATCTGTTTTCTATATAATTATAGTTGTAGACTTATTCTTACACATATGTAATATAATTTTACTGGATTTTAACATAATTGTTATGTAATAAAATACATTTTGTATATTATATTATATTACATTTTGTATATTATATTACATGTGTATCCGTTTCTAAAGGACATGACATATCTATCAGTATCTGCATCCATACTTGTATTTAAAAACAGGTAGAACTATAGAAATGCATACATCCATATCTTATTCGACCATTTTGCATATCTAAATACTAAGCATACTTAAAATATTTGAAGTTTGAAGCAGGGTTCAAAAATCAGATCGGATCGACCGATTGGACTGGTTGGACTGTGAATCGGTCCCGACTTTGTCGGTCGTAATTTGGTTTTAAAAAAGGATGAAAGTAAAAAAACTAGGTTCGTCGGTGGTTGGATCGGGTTGACCTGGGTGATCAGATCGAACTGATCTAATTTTGATGATTAGGTAAAATTTCAAAATATAAAGGCTTAAATAATTAATAATAGGATGTTTATCACTTGTACCCTTCTTAACTTCTGCAGCACCAGTTACGTCCCTCTCTTTTTTTTAATATCAGTTATGCCCCTACCTTCTTAAAATTATTTTCTAGAAGCAACTACCGAAGACTGATCGATTCAATATTCGGTCCGATTGTTAAAACCTTTGCACTCTTTGAAGTAACGTTGACTACAGTAGAAGGAGTCAGTATATGTAAAGGCAAATGTCCGGATTGTGGTATGAACAACAGCGTGCACCTTTGTATCAGAATAGGCATGACTGGTCTTGGGAAGACCGTATTCGTCGTATTCCGACCTTGGCGAAGGGGTAGTAGTCGTATACCGACGGACGAGGAGACCTGACTCGTCGAGAAAGGAAAAGGAACGAGAAGTAACAGATTGGCGACCTCGACGTGCACGTGCTGAATCCTTTTGACCAATTGACCGCGCATCGAAGTTTTGAAGCTCATCAAGGCGTCGTATGGCATATTAAAACCTAACGACTTAGACAACGGATGCCATATTGATTTGAAATAAATAAATAAAAAGTTGACACGTTGCATTCTTTTCTTTGGGGCTAGAGGCCGTATACTAGTACGGTTGTGGCTATCAATTCATTTGTAAGAATAGGCTATTTAAAGGTGCACGAGGATCGAATAAAATACTGATCTCATGACATCGATCCGATGTTATTGGATAGGATAGGTTTGATTTTATATAAAGATCAGATCGGGAATCTCTCGACCTGCCAGCAACACATTGTCATTGTAGTGTGTTCTCTACATCGTCGCGACCATTGCACCTCCATATGCTTAGTGTGATCCAAGCGCCATTCTCCCCGTCTCCGCAGCGACCCCACCTTCTTCCGTTGCTCCACCATGTTACCGTCCATTGCCCCAACATCCTCCCATGTTGTATCCGCCTCCATCCATTCTCAAACTTTTGTCGTCTAAATGCTATTTGTATATACTTTCACTATAATTAAGAATGAATGTCATGTTCGTTGTTAAAGTTTCATATAATAAATTTTTTTCGTTGACTTATTTCGCTAAAGATTGCACCGATCATTGCTAATTTACCAATGATTCGAAGAAAACCTCAACGGTATAACCGTTGTCATATGATTCGGTACTAGAAACATAACAGTGATACAATAACCATTGCAAATTTAAAGAAGTAAGTAACAAATATTATTCGTTGTTATAATTTAAATAAGGATGATGTGACAACGAATGTTGAATTATTCGTTATCTTAGGTCAATTTTGTTGTAGTGCTTATTCGATTTATTGAATTACATGTGGAGCAACTTTCGAAGCAGATTTCCAAGCTTAATTCTTTTCTTATTTTTTTAGTTATGTTTTTATTGGATCTTTTGGTTCTCTCCCTTGTAGGTGAAGTTGATTATGCAATGGATTTGGATGGGTTTGGATTAATTCAATTAGGTTGACAAAATGTCACCTATCACTTGACCAAATTAGATAAGGTTGAGATGTTTGGTGAGCGGTTCCATGTGAAAAATGGGGTTAACACAAAGTCAAGTAGTGATGAGTGTGACAAAGAATGCCAAACTATTGCTTTTAATGCCCTGAAGTTTTAAAAGTAACATAGTAGTACATTGTCTCTTGATTTTGTAACAATGTGGTCTTCTGTTACCAGGTCCTCTCACCCCACCGAAATGCGACAGAATGGTGTCCGGCACCCTTCGAGGGTGGCGACTATGCAGTTCTCGGAAGGCGATTGTGTTCAGACGCTCGAAGCAAAATAGGGAGCACTCGCCACTTGATGAGCGATGGAAGGATCCTCGAGGGTGGCAGCGATGCAGCGAGGGGCAACGACGGATGGAGTCAGAAACAGTGGAGAACTACCGAGGGTGGCGGCAGTCAATACCACTCTGTCTCCAAGACGTGGTAGTGAAAAAAAATTGAGCTTAGGCCCCGTTTGGTTACCATTTTAATCCCTCCTTTAGGAGGTTTACCTCCCTTAACCGCTCTTTCTCTCTCCAATGTAAACCCCACATATTCTCTTTTTTAATACAATAAATAAATCAATTTCCTTTCATCCACTCCATCAAAAATATTATATTATACCATCATATCATATAAAAATTATAAACTACTCAACTTCTACTTATTTTTCCAAACTTCAATACAATTACATCACAATAACTATTTTCATTTTTCCAAACTTCAATACAATCACATCACAGTAACTATATTCACTTTTCCAAACTTTAATATAATCATATCACAACAAATCCACAACAAATTCACCCACCGTTTAACCATCTATCCAAACACCAAAACACAAAAATAAACTACCTTCTACCGGTTTAACCCACTCAAACCCGTGTACCAAATGCACCCTTTAAGGAATTCGTTGCAGAACAAAGGTCCTCAGGTATAGAATACCATCAAGAAGAGGAGTGATGGTGAATGTATGGGCGATAGGAAGTAAGAGATCGAAAATACTGGATGAATTACAAGTGTTTAGGCCGGAAAGGTTTATGAATTATGGGTGAAGTCGAGATTGTTGATTCTTGTCTTTTGTTGTCCTTTGGATTCTATTTGACTCTGCTTTGAATATTCAAGCTGCTTCTGGCAAGGATGGATTCTAACAAGCAGGGGCGGAGGCACAAAATTTTTATAGGTGGGGCCAATATGTGTGTGAGTGTGTGTGCGTGTGTTGTGATGTGTGTGTGTGAGTGTGTGTTAGTGTGTGTGCATGTGCGTGTATGTGATTCATGTTCACATCATAAAATGAAATCATCTTATTTGTGTCCGACTCACAAGGCACATTATGAGTCTCATTATATGATTGAAAAAGTTAATTACAAAAATAACAAAAAATGGTCAATACGGTATACTGGTATGCCAACTATGGAGATGAAAAGTGCAGTTAGGAGCACAATCATTAAAAAAGATATTACTATGAAAAATACAAATGCTATATATAGAGAGAGAAAAATGGGCTTGCTCCATTGGGGACAAGATAACGGGTTGATCCCGCACCAACTTTTGACAACTTTTTTTTATTCTTGTTTGAAAAATATCTCCATGCACTTTTATCAGTAAATCCCTCTAATATACCATCAAACTTCGTCAGAAATAGGGACTCATATGTCGTCCATCTATAACATATCGAGTACAGCTAGGGATGCAAACGGTCGGATACGGATATGAATATAGATATTACCATATCTTTATCCATTTTTTAATACAGATATAGATGCGGATACAGATATTGACGGATATTAAAATTGTCTTACCATATCCTTAGGGCCCGTTCGGTTCGGGAATAAGCAGGAATAAGGATGGGGAATAAGGAGAATAAAAGTCTATTCTTTGTTCGGCTGGAGGATAGGAATAAGGAGAATAAGGTGAAATAAAGGTATGTAAGGTGGGATAAAGATAGGAATAAGAGTGAAATAAGGTGGAATAATGGGGAATAGTCGTACCACTGGGAGCCGTGTCGGGAGGAGAATTGGCTCCTTATTCCAGAGCTTATTCTCCTACCAAACAGGGCCTTAAAAAATGGATACGGATGTAAAACGGATACTATCGAGTAATGTAAGAAATACTCTATAGAATCGACTTAGATATATAAGAATTGGATGAAAAATACATGATATTAATTTACTAAATGTGTTCGTACAGTAAAGTTATATAAATATGTTAAAAGGAGGTATAGAATTACGTTATATACGGTTAAAAATAAATCTATGACTATATTTATATACAGAAACAGATATACGTGTTTGCAGATATCAAAATGATATCCATATCCGTATCTATTTTAAAATGGAACAGATACGGATGTCAAAATCTGTATAAAACGGATACGGTGATGGATCGGATACGGATATGTCCATAGCCGTTTGCATTACTAGATACATCAATATTGAGACTGTTAAAATTACATGTTCTATATAGAGGGTACGAGAGTATCTGTTTCTAACGAAATTTGAATAGTATATTAAAGGGATATAGTGATGAAAGCGTGGTAATATTTAAAAAATAAAAAAATTTACCAAAAATTAGGATGGGAGCATCCCGAGAAACCTCATTTTTCTCATACGGATACGGATATCACTTTGATATCCGTAAAACTATGTATCCATATCTGTTTATTCATTTTCATATATAAATATAATCATAGACTTATTTTTAAGTATATATAACATAATTTTATACATTCTTTCACCATATTTAGTATAATTACTATGATATAAACAAATATAATGCATTCATATGATGTGCATCTATCCAATACATGTATATTTAAGCTAATATGTATAATTATTCTAATAATATTCATACGGATAAATATATGGTTTACATCCGTATCTATTTTTTAAGGATATAATATCATTGTATTCATATCCGTCAATATATGTATTTGTATTTACAAGTAGACAACGATATAGTAACACCTATATCCATATCTGTTTCTTTGCATGCTTGATAGAAATAACAGACTTTTATGAAAATTTGGAAAATGAAGAAAGGAATGGTGGTGGTACTTTATGGAAGTTTCAAAAATAGAAGAAAGGTATTGTGGCCCTTTTAAGAAAATTTCAAAAATAGAAGAATTGGTGCTGGAAATGGAAAATGATATGGCCCATTGGGGAGGGGGGGCCATGGCCCCTACCCGCCCCCTCCTACCTCCGCCCCTGCTAACAAGGGTGGCGGTTGACTCTATCACACGTTGTCGTCGAATAATTTAAATATCAGTTGATATATCTTTCGATGTTAAAGTTATAACAACGAATATTATTCGTTGCCGGATGATTTTTTGTACTTGTAATTAGCAACGAATGTTATATTCATTGTTAAAGATTCATATAACAACGTTTTTTTCCGTTGAATTATTTGTTAAAATCCACTCTAATCATTGCAAAATTTAGCAACGATAAGAAGAAAACGTAAACGAATAACTGGTGTTATATGATTCGTTGCGAGGAATATAGAAACGGATACCATTATTCGTTAAGAATTTAAATATGTAAGTATCGGATAATATTCTTTGTTATATATTTAACTACGGAAGATACGACAATTAATATTAAATTATTCGTTGCCATATGTCACTTTTCTTGCAGTGATCCTCTAGTCGTCAAGTAATGGGTGCTCGCCAGGGTTTAAAAAACCAGACCAACCGGTCGGATCGGGAACCGGCCTCGACTCGGTCGGTTCGGCCGATTTTTTGTAATTAATTTCAAAAACAAAGAAAAATAGAAAATCTGGTCGAACCGAGTTGACCCGGATGGTCAGACTGGGTTGACCCATGTTGGCCCAATTTTGATGGTTTCAAAAAATAAGGGTTTAAATAATAAAATAATAAGGTTTTATCACTTGTGTCCTACTTAACTTATGCGATATAAGATATGTCCCTCTCTTTTTTGGAATATACGTTGTGTTAATACTTTCTTAGAGTAATTTTCTAGAAGAAACTATAAATAAATGATTACAATATCATATTCACATATAATTCTAGAAAATGTGACTAGCTTTTGTAGAGTTTTACTCGAAATAGGAAAACATGTTATTCTATTTAAAGATTCGACATTTTAAACAATTATTTCACTGATATATAAATATATACTTACATATATGTATCTGGTTTTATTTGTTCAAAAAAGCCAGTTCGATGACCAGTAAATTACGCCCGGTCCGATTTTTTCTGAGTCGATAGGAATGATGATGTCATGCTGACGTTATCACCGGTCCGACCGGTTTGGACCGATGGCCTGACCTGATTGGACCAAACCGAAGATTAATCAGTTAAATGTCCGATCCGATTTTTAAAACCTTGGTGCTCGTCACTCCACCTCAAGCAACCATGCACAACCTCCTTAAGGTGCCGTTCGGATCCCAGTTTAACCCCCCTCCCCCTCGGGGTTTACCTCCAAAACCCTCATTTTCTCTCACTTGTGGGGCCCACTCTCACTTCTTTATTTAAACATTAAATAAAATATTTTTTCATCCATTCCATTAAAAATTAATATATTATACAATCATATCATCTAAAAATTATAAACTACTCAACTTCTACTCATTTTTCCAAACTCTAATACAGTTATATCACAATAACTACTCACTTTTTCAAAATTCAGTACAATCAAATCATAACAAACACACTCAATCCCTAACTCTATATCCAAACATCAAAACACAAAAACGATTTACTCTTTCTCGATTTAACCCGAGCTAACCTGATAACCAAACGCACCCTAAGAGAATCGTGTTGTCGGCACCCTTGTGGACCACAACAATACCCACCATCACGTCGTCATCCTCGGGACTAATCCATATTTGAGTGGGGTGAGGGAGGGGTGAATTCTGGGAATTTTCACTTACCTTGAGGGGCATTTTGGTCTGCTGAACCTAACTGTTTGGTTGCAGGGTTGGGTAGGGTTGGCCCAACCCTGGTTACTATTCACAAGTGTACTTCTTCCTCACAGATTAGTATTCACCTAGCCCAACCCAGCCCAAGCCAACCCCACCCAACCCTGCAACCAAACAGGCCCAAAAGATAACAGCAGTCGTCTACTCCGATAACGAAAGATCTCGTTGCTACAAAATCAAGAGATATTGTACCGTTTTGTCACTTTTACAAGTTTAGGTACCGCGTTGAAATTGGAAGTAACGTTTTTGGATTTATGTCTAATTTACTCTTACTTCTTTAATGTATTGCATATACATTTTATGTGTAGTTAAGGCTAAGTATTTTTAAGGAAAAACTTGAGTCACATGAGGTGAATTTGGATAGGAGCATAATTGTGAGGCAACAAGGTATGCTCTAAGTTATTGGGAGGATAGACAAGTTATAATGTGTATTAAATATGTTGAGGTCACTAGAGTAAAATTAGTGTGAGTCATAACACATAATAGCAATGGATATAAACTTGAGGACAAAAGTTTGGATACCAAGTCGAGAGCTTGGATGAGAGATTTTAATAGTAGTCCCATTAATTTCAGGGGTCCGGAGCATCCCTTTGGATTTGAATCGGATTCCTTTAGGGTGTGTTTGGTACGCGGGTTAGGGTGAGTTAAACTGGTAGAGGGTAATCCATTTTTGTATTTAGTGTTTGGATAGAGGGTTAAACTGGGGTGGGTTTATTGTGGATGTGTTGTGATATGATTGTATTAAAGTTTGAAAAAGTGAGTAGTTATTGTGATATATTGTATTGAAGTTGGAAAAGTGAGTAGAAGTTGAGTAATTTATAATTGTTATATGATATGATGGTATAATATATTATTTTTTGATGGAATGGATGAAAGAGTTGATTTATTTATTATATTAAAAAAGAGAAAATGTGGGGTCCACATTGGAGAGAGAAATAGTGGGTTAATGGAGGTAAATCTCCCAAAGGAGGGGTTAAACTTGTAGTCGAGCGGGGCCTTAAGGTGCATGCACACTGCACTATCACCAGACCACTCTTTGGGTTCTGCTTTGATGAGAGATTTAGAGTTAATAATTACAGATGTATTAGGGTTTAGAATTCTTAACATTATTTATTGAATATATATTTATTGGGTAGGATGGGTCCATACTTTGGATTACACGAAGTAATAGTTTAAGTTATTTGGGTGGGTTGGGTAGAACGTATTAGATGCACAGTGCACTGGCCAACCCAATTTTCGTAATAGTTTAAGTTATTTGGGTGGGTTGGGTAGAACGTATTAGATGCACAGTGCACTGGCCAACCCAATTTTCATTCAGAGAAAATTTTTTGGGTCCGATCCGGTTCAAAACTCGAATAATCCGATTTATTTGACTCATTTGTAATGATTTGGTTGAGTTATTTAGCTCAACTCAAATAATACTCACCCCTTGTGGAATTTTTCACCCCTTTAGTTATTGCCTAATGGGGTAAAAAAGATCAGTTCCGGAAAGAGATGAGATATCTTGTTTTTTAATTTGAATAAAAGTTTTATACGAATATAATATCGACCGAAAAATCATATCCTTGGAATACATGGATTGATATTTGGTAAAAAAATATGTATTATCTTAGAAGTTAAAAATATCATGTACTTGTAACTTTTTCATACTAAACTGCGTGATGTTAAAAACATCAAATCAAATTAATAAAGAAATCATAAAAATGTGACAACTATATAATATAACAAAAGTAGCTACTACAATAAAATTAACATAAGACAGTAAATAATATAATATTCATTGTAATATCTTATTTAGTTAAATATATCACAAAGAGTGTCATTCATGACTTGTTTTTAAATTCATAAAGAATATCATATGTGTTGCTTGAAGGATATTGAGAATCCTCAAGCGCATCACGGAAGCGTGACGATCGCATCTTATGCGATCGGGGCGGCTAGTCGCACTAGTCGCAAGATGCAGCGTAATTTAAAATTTTAAATCATATGATGAAACCACGTGATCACAAGAACGTTTCTTGGATCATTTCATCAAACCACAAAGTATTAGAAATACCTCTCAAAGCGTGGTTGCGATCACGAGATCTCTAAAGCAAGAGATCCTTCTGGCTCAAGTCCGATCCACGAAGACAACACTTGCGGGTGCGATGATGAGACGTGTCACTCCCGCAATCCTCGACGAAGATCCAAGGTTCGAATCCCCTGATTTCGTCCAACGAAATCCGTCGTCTTCCTCTAGGGCAAGCAGTCCCAAAGAAGATGGAGATCCTCGAGTAGTCGAAGGCGAAGGCGAGAAAGTCTCTCTCAACACATAAGATGGACGACCACCTTATAGAGAGAGAGAGACGGTGAGAATGAGAAAGAGAGAGTAGACGTATACTCTTGATCTACCTTGAAGTTGCAAGGGTTGCCCTCCTTATATATTAGTTTGGGATCCAATGGATCTTAATCCATGGCATACATATATCCAACATCTAGATTGATCTATGCATCAATCAACGGTCATGATTGTTGTTGGTTAAAAACCAACAACATTAATTTACATCAAATCAAATATATATTGCATTATCATCAATACAATTTAATTTAACATAAATCAATTATTAAGAGATAACAAGATAACAAAAGAGAGGATAATTAATCACCCCCCAAAAAATAAGGGCGTCATCTATAGGTGACGCCACCTAATTTTGTGGTGATTATTTCCTCTTTATTTTATCCTATTATTCCTTAATAACTTGCAATAACTATTATTGCAAAAATATCCACCAAATTAATTCCAAATTAATTTGTGAATATTTCAATCATGCTATTGAAAAATATGTGAATCATATTCACAACCCAAACTAATTTGTAAATTACATTTCTAATTAAATAATTAATGTGAATCCAATCCACATTAACAATTAATAAATGCTATTTACAAAGTTTCTCTCTCTTTGATATATATATTATAAACCATATTTATAATATACACAGATATTATGGGTAGCACTATCCACGATCTGCTTTTCCTTGATAATTAAATCTCATTTAATTATCTTGGACAATCATTCTCACAATATGAATCTTATTCATATTATACTTGATAATTAAATCTCATTTAATCATCAACACCTTGTTTCTTGGATACTAAATTCATCATAGGAATTATTCTTGAAGTCCTTCAAGAATAATGTGCTTTCTCTGCAATACTTGGAGATAAGGACAAGGCGATTGTATTGTTCCACGTATAGTGACTTGGATGTTGAGTTCTCATCTCAAATCCAGATCTAACGGACCTCTCATAGATGCTTGATTAAATCAAGTCCTTATACTTAATCTTCTCATTGCATATAAATCTCATTCAGATCAATGTCCAACATTTGGACCAAGATCAAGTTACTTCTCCACTGAGAGGAGTCACTAAAATCTAGACCTGTTTCATCACTCCCTCGGACTGGAAGCGTCATGATTATACAATCGTTTATGATCACATCACCCTCAGGTATTCTCAATACCTGCACATCCTGCATACTGGAAGACCAATGATCAACTTGAAGATGAAGATCAATTTTGCACTGTCTTTTTCAGGGTTTGATCACCAAGTTTCTGAATCTTGGTCATTGGGAATTGGTATCGATCATATGCTTTCCCAAAGCATATATCATACCTTCAAATTCTTGTCATGCTTCCAAAGCACGACGACCATGCATGGAATTTGATCGGTCCCAATACCTCATGAGTGAGCTCATGTCTTCGGTTCATAAGTGAACATGTATGATCCCTTTGAGAGATTGTATTACTCATATGCCCTTATATGTACACCAGCTCGCCGGTGTATAGACCTTGGTTAGGTCATCAACCTAATGGTCTGCCAAATGTACATACTTAGACATATAGTAATACATCTGTCTCCGATCAGAGGATGCGTGCCTATGCTGTGACAGCTTTCAACATAGGGATTAGGTTGTCTCGATCTCGCTAAGTGATGACACAAAATCTCGAGCGACTAAGGCAATCAGGTAACTGAAACGGTCGTTGCGACCTCAATCACTCGGATGTGTACATCAAGAAAAATATCAGACCACTCGAAACAAATAAAATCAATCAAGCACGAAGATAGCGGTCCAGCTATGAGTTTAACCTGGTATAGCACCCAGGGTCGAACTCGAGGAGCACGGGTTGGCCAAAGGCCTACGAAGTAGTAAAAATGAAATAAAATAAAGACAAAATATTTTTAGTGATTTTTAATGATTTTTTTATTTTTATGAGTTTTTAATATGTGAAGAAAACAAAAGAAACACCAAAGCAAGCATACTTTAGCTAATTATTTAATGTGTCAAAAATCAAGCAAAAATTCAAATAAAAATATTTTTATGTTTTTAGTGTTTTTTAGTGTTTTTGGTTAATTTTTGGAATTTTTATGATACGTATTTTATTTTCTAAAAATCAAACAGTAGCAAAGAAACAAGGTATTGTCCAGCCAAGCCTAAAGTCCCTAGATAAAATATCTAAGAACCTCAAAAGGGCCTGGAGGTATTTTTCCTGTAAACTAGGTAAAACAAGGAAACTTAGAGTACCAAAATTATTGTTTTTGGGTTTTTAGATTATTTAATAGAATTTTTATGGGTTTTTAGGTGTTTTTAAGTTTTTATGGTTTTTAATCAGTGAAAAATAGCCAAAATTGGCTAGAAAATAAAGGAACACAAAATAAACAGTACCTAATTTTTATAGAATTTTTGAGGGGGTTTTTATATTTTTTGGGGGTTTTTAAAACTAGACAGTGGCTAAAATGATGGTTTTTGAATTTTTAAAAATAACAAATAAACTCAAAAATGTCCTAAAAAATTCTCAAAAATCCTACAACATGGCAGGAGCCATGTTTCAAATTTTCATCGAATTTGGAGGTGATTTGATATTTTATTCAAAAATCACAAGAGGGCAATGTGCACAAGGACTGAAGTGCAAATACCCTAAGTTCTGGGGGTCCAGGTGCAATTAACCCAGCAAGTCACGCGCGCGGCGTGTGCCTGGGGCACTCAGGGACCTATCTATGAAGAAAACAAGTCCCGAGGACCTATTGGTAACTCATACCAAAAGTCCAGGGGGCTATGCTGCAAATTACCCACAAATAGACGCACATGCGAAATTAAAACGTTCACAGGGGCATAGATGCAAATACTAAAAAGATTTCATTCATTCATAAACATCCAGAACTACAGGGGTGTATGATGCAAATAACCCACAAATACATGTGACGAAGCACGTGACTCACACAGACAGGGGTATAAGTGCAAATAAACTAAAGCTCATGGTCCATTGTGCAAATTAACCTCAAACTAAACTACGAAATTAAATATTTACAGGACTAAAACTAAAAGCATAAAAGCAAAGGGGGCATAAGACAATTTACCCCTTATTTAACGTCGAGGCCGGATGAGTGACGCGTGGCGAATCTGACGGCTAAGGACGAAGGCGCCTTTGTCTTTGAAAACGTCGGCCTGATCGAACGACTGAGGGCTCTCCACGTGGCTATCGGACGGCTGTGGTGCGCTGGTGGACGAAACCCTCGAGTAGCTAACGGCTGAGATCGATCCTCGGGAGATCTGGCGGTTGCTGCAGCTCCGTGGATGGACGGACACGATGTAATCTGGAGCGCCGAGGTCAATCCGACGATCGGCGAGGATCCTGGAAGAACAAGTCACCGGTGACTTTCGCCGGCCTCGTACGAGCGCTGGGATCCTCCCCTGCTGCCTCTGGAGATCGGAGAAGGTCCGCGATGAAACTCCGCAGCTAACGGTAGGCTCCAATGGCCCAGCCGAGCCCTGGAGGGCTCCGGCGAGGTCGGCGGAGGCGAAGCTCCTGGCCCGGAAGACTCGAGCCCTCAGATGGGCTCGCAATGACCTGCAAAGGGAACCAGGAGACTCGCGGGTCGAGGGCAAAGTGCCTCGACCCGGTTAGGCGTCGTGGAGGTGACCGATGGGGCGAGATGGGCGAGCTCCGGCGAAGCGATGGACGGAAGAGCTCGAACCCCAGCTCCTGTGCGAGCTGGGTTGGATGGGGGTATGGAGAAGGTGCGCGGAGGGAAGGCGGAGGTGATGATGGACTCCGATGATCGAATGGGTGCGTGAGGTGGTCGGAATCGACGAAACACGGCGGCGGTGCGATTTGGGGCAAAATGGAAATTGAACGGAAACGTAGAGCTACGGGATTACCTGGGTGGTGGAGTAGACTGGGCTGGAGCTGGGGAAGCTCCCGGTCGTAGCCTCTAGGGTCGTCTGGGCCCGAGGCTCAGAGCTCGCACCAATGGCGGAGCTACGGCGGAGCTACTCGCCGGATCAGTGGTCCGACCACTCTCTCCTCGCTGCGACACGGCCAACCTGGAGCTGTCACCTCGGGGGTAGCTGTGGAGGTCACGGGACGAAGAATGGAGAGCCAAAGATGGAAGAATTTGGTGGCGGAGCTCGCTTAAGTAGGTTGGGGGGATCCGAAAAGAACAGCTCGGGTAGGGTCACGGTGGCGCGCGGACCCCGAGATTGACGCCCGGCGAGGGTGTCGGATGTGGAAAGTGTCAAACGGAGCCGGGGTTTGGGTGATTGGGAATCGGGTCAAGCGGGTACAAATCCGAGAAAAGGGGTCCGGCGCTCGCACCCGTGAAGAGTGGTCCTGGGGGGGTCAGTTGACCGGGCGGTCAACATCCCCAGGGCCAATGGCTGAAGGCCACGTGGCTGGATTAAGAAGTGACAAATACACATAGCTAGGGGCCGAATCAGCAAAAACCCAAAACATGAAATATTTTTATTTTATTTTTTTCTATTTTTTTGGTGATTTTTAATTAATTTTTGGAAATAAAAATGAGGTATTTACAATATATAGCTATATATAGGTATATATACAATATGTAGGCTTTTGATTTTTGATTTTTAATTATTATTTTTGTACAATTTTATTCCTATTTTATATTTTATTTATTTATATTATAAAGTAAGGAATAAAAGAGTATTTTTATTTGGTTTTTATTATTTATGTATATAGGTAAAATAAATAGATATATACATCTATATACATGATATATATATATATACAATGTATTTTTATGTTTTGAATTTTGTAATTTTTATTTGATTTTTGTTTTGATTCTTTTCATTTTATTTATTTACAATATATAATATAGGATATTTACAAAAAGTTTAGAAAATAATTTTATTTATTTATAAGGTTGAATAAATATAGGAGTATGGTTTATGTACCTGGTGAAAGGGGCATTTTTGAACTTTTTGATTTTCAAATTTTTATTTTGTTTTTAATATTTTCTAAATATATACAAATATGTACAAGCATATTTTTGGGTGAGGAAAATATAATCTTATTTATTTACAACAATATTTACACATGAGCCCCTATCTCCCTCTACTTTGGCTTTTATGCGGTCAGGCCCATGCTGAGCCCTCCCTTGGGTTAGGTTGCTCAATATTTATTCTAAATATTTCCCTCTTTTTCTTTTTCATCTTTATTCTTTTATTTTTGCACAAAAACATGCTAATTATAAGTTTTTACACAATGCATGCTTTTGCTAATTATTCCTATTTACACATATCTACATGCATTTACATAAGGTTTTTGTAGCTAAAATATAAGAATAAAGAGTGATGAATGGGTATTCATCACTAAGTCAACCCATTGACCTAACTAATCTGGCACCTCCGAAACACTATTCCCATGCAGAGGACCTGCATCAAGAGGTCGGTCAGATATCAGCCTATGTGAGAAAGGATTGCCATCTCCTACTCAGGCTGGAGATCATCTCTTAATAATCGTTTGACGGTGCTTGATGAGTCCTCTATCTAACTCATTAGATATTCATCCAAACACCAACCTCTATGATTCATTTAATGAATCAACAACTATATGATTATCAAGACGGCCATGGTACATAACCCTAATTGTACAGAGGGACCTTATAGTGCATTCATTCACTTAATTGCAGAAAGGGAGTGAACAATCAATAACTTTTATTGATAAAACATATTTATTACAATAACATTTATTGTAAGAATGGTTCGCCTTGGGCTCACATGGCTAACATTGCTATATTCCTAGCGATAAGTAATATAACAACAATCATTCATTAAATTTTTCTTCTAATCGTTGTTAAATTAGCAATGATCAATACAAAATTTAATAAATAAATTTATGGATGCATGATCGTTTTATGAACCTTCAGCAACAAATATGACGTTCATTAGAAATTACAAGAACAAAAGTTCTGGTGAAGGCGGTCTTAGTCGCAATCCCAATCTTGTATATATCAACCAGACTTCTGCCAACGGGTGTTCGGAATTGGCTGGAGAAGATTATGAGGTGGTTTTTTTGGGGGCAGGACTGGAGCAGATGGCCAGACTATGCACTTGTTGATTGGGAGACGATGTCATTACCCAAGGAGTATGGGGGACTTGATGTGCCGAGATTGGAGACGATGAACCGTGCTCTTTTGTTGAAATGGGCATCAAGAATTTGGGCTGATAAAGAAGACGTGTGTTGTAGACTCATTTGTGGTATCTATGGGGTCGATGCGCACTCTGTTTGTGATTTTCGTCAAGTGCAGTTTGATTCGGGATTGTGGAAAGGTATTCGTGTTGTTCTGCCACATCTTATTCGTCTATTCAGGCCACGTCTAGGGGATGGCAGTGATTTCTTCTTCTGGACAGATGACTGGATGAGAGACGGGACCCTGGCATCTCGCTTCCCGCGTTTATTCGCCTTGGTAGAGGACAAAAATGCCCATGTTGCTGATTCATGGGCTAATGGTATGTGGAGTCCTTCCTTTGCTGCTGGCTCATCTGAGCGACGTAGACAAGATACTCTACATTTGATGGAATATATGGCTGGGGCTAAGGGACCAACTATTGGTAGAGACCACTGGATTTGGTCATAGGGCGAATTCACTGTCAATAAGACCTACAATCTTTTGATCGATAGAACGACTCCGCCTCAAGGGAATCTAGTTAGGGATTGTAGAATCATTTGGGAGTTGAAGATCTCGGCACGGATTAAAGTTTTCATGTATCTCTTAAGACATGGGAGACTGCCCACAAGGGAGAGACGGGCTCGCATCCTCTGCTTGGAGGATAGTTCTTGTGCTCTCTGCAGGTCAATGGAGGAGTCCACTGAGCACTTGTTTCTTGGCTGTGAAAAGGCGAAGGAGCTTTGGCTGGCAATGGATGTGGCTTGGATTGATCATAGTAGCATTTCTTCCTTCGGGAATCCCTCCACAACTCTCGATTCCGACCAACTATGGAGATACTTGTACCGATTGCAGGATTATGGGCTTTATGGCTTGCCAGGAATTGGTTGATTTTCTGCTCTGAGAGATTCTATGTTGAAAATGTAGTCCATCATGCTCGGACTCTCCTTGAGTCCTGGATGTTGTAATTATATATTTTTTAATCTAATGGGGTGAACACCTACGCGTGTTTCCCCCTTTTTCTGATTAAAAAAAACAAGAATAAAAGTTAATTTGGCAACAAATAATATTCGTTGTTATATTACTAATATCAAAATATTTGACAATGGATATTCATATTATCCGTTGTCTTAGGTCAATTACATTGTAGTGAGTGATGGAAATGAATAATTTAATATTCGTTGTCATATCTTCAATAGTTGAACTTATGTCAACAAATGTAATTTGTTGCTTGATTCATTAACATCACATGGAATATTGTAGGGATATTTACACCCATAACTCTGAGTAGTTTCGTAATTAGTCCAGGAACCTTCAATAATCACGAATTACATCCAGAACCCCGAATAATGCTTAACCTTTAAATTGCATAACCCTATGTGAAGTTCCGTCTAAATTCTCTGTTAACTACGACGGAAAAATTTATATATTTACTATTTTGCCGTTCAAAACACATCATATTAATAATATGATGTCATTAGTAGATCAAACAAAAAGATACCCCTCCCCCAACAAGCCTAAAGCCTCCTCCCAGTACATCCTCGACAAGCAGCACCCTCTATCTCTGGCATTCCACCTCCGGCAAGTAAGCTCTAGCCCTCCCCCTCTCCGTGTCTCCACCTCTGGCACGCAGCTCTCGGCCCTCCCGCTCGCCAAGCTGCATCCCCCGCCTGCGCCCCTGCCCGGAGCCAAAGAAGCCCCCCCAAGGCCGAGTTCCTCCTGGAAACCCCCCTGCGGGAACTCCTCAACCCCCCCTGCTCGATGCTCTGCATCCCTCCCCCGGCCGAGCCAAGCCGAGTCCCTCCTCCGTTCCCCCACGCGCCCAACCGTAACCACCCCCCTCCCCTCAGGCTGAGTTCTTCCTGGAAAGCCCTCCCCTGCGGGAACTCCTGAAGCCCCCTGCTCGATGCTCCGCCTCCCTCCCCCGGTCGAGTTCCTCCCCTGCCAAGCCGAGTCCCTCCCCCGTGATGACCGATAAACCCACCAAGACCCGGGTGAAGGTATAAAAACACGGGTCGTTACGACCCGGATCTCGGTGACTCAGTCAACAAGAAGATAAGACCACCAAATAAAATGAAATAATCAACAAAATCAAAGAGCGGTCCTCGCTATTTACTTAACCCGGTATAACGACCAGGGTCAAACTTAAGGAGCACGGTTTGTCCGGATCGGCCTACAAAGTAGTTAAAAGGAAAATAAAATAAAAAAGAGATATTTTGGTGGATTTTTATATATTTTTAATTTTTATATATTTTTAATTATAAAGAAATAGTAAGAAAAGGGTAAAAAGCACACAAAGCACAATTTATTCAACACATCAAATAAAGCCAAAAAATCAAATAAAATTGTTTTTGTGCTTTTTATAATTTTAAGTGTTTTTGATAATTTTTTCAGAATTTTATGATTTTTAGTTGATTTTATAAAAATCGAAAAATGCAAAAACAGTGAAGTAATGTGCAATCAGATTTTAAAGTCTAATTAAAAATATATAAAAATCTGAGGCAATTTTTTATAAAAAGTAAAAATAAAAACTAAACTACAGAAACCGAAATTGTATTTTTTTTATTTTTATATATTTTTAATAATTTTTATAAGGTTTTTAGGTTTTTTTTAATTTTTATGGTTTTTATAAATCCAAATAATACAAAAATTGGATAGAAGCTCAAAAACAACGAAACAAACAAGTCCTATTTTTTTAGAATTTTTAGATGAGTTTTTATATTTTTAGTTGATTTTATAAAGCAAACAGTAACAAAAATGAAGGTTTTTGCTTTTTTTAAATAGTAAAAAGCAACTAAAATGTCCCAAAAATTTAGTGAAATTTTTGCACAGTGGTAGGAGCTACGTATCCAAATTTCACTTGATTTGGAATTAATTTGATATTTTATTCGACCAATACAAGACACACGGCTCATAGGGACCCAAGTGCAAAGAAATAAAGTTCTGGGACCAAATAGATAACACCTATAAAACCTCAGGGTCAATAATGCAAAAAGTCCAAATATGCATGAGATATGCACGTGATGAGCACACATAGGGGTATTTATGTCATTCCTATTTATAAAATACCAAATAATAACAACCAAAACTAAAGGATGTAATATGCAATTGTTCCACAACTCACGTGTCAAAGCATGTGTTCCACGCAAACAGGGACTATTTTGCAAATAAAATAAACACAGGGCCCAAGATGCAAATGTTCCAAAATAAAAACAAATAAAACTAATATTTACATGACTCGAAAATAAATGCAAAGGTAAAGAGGGCCTAAATGATATTTACCCTCATTATTGATGATCCACGGCTGAGGGGGTGCCACGTGGAAGATCTGACAGTGTAGAACTTACGACGCCCCTTCGTTGATCAACGCTCCAGATGAGATCTGGAGCTCGATCCAACGACTGCAAGCTCCCCAAGCACGAACGGTGATGATCAAAACTGGTACGGGGGCTCTATCCAACGGCGGAGGAAGATCCTCGAAGAACAGGTCACTGACGAGGTTCGTCCGGTCGATACTCGTGGTAGAAGGCTCCTCCGGTGCTGCTCTGAGAGGGGAAATGAAGCCTGAAGTCGTCCGCAGCTCCTGCTGGTCTCCGATGAGGCCAAGGATGCCCGAGGGTCCTCGGCGGTGTGAAGCTCCTGGAGTACCTGTGCCAACTTGGTTGGACCTCCAGACGAGGTTGCTTTGACCTTCAAACCTGTACAGAATGAATCCTTGGTCGAGGGCAAAATGCCTCGACCCGGTGAAGGGTGGAATGAGTGGATGTAGGAGGTGGGGCGGCGCTCTCCGGCGAGGCAACGGCGGAGGAGAGCGAAGGTCCTGCTCCGGGGCGAGCCAGGGGGAATGAAAGGGTGTAGAAGGCAGAGCGAAGTCTGGCGGATGTTATAGGGTGGTCGGAAAACTGAAATGGTGACCGGAGTGGCGTGGATTGGCCGGCGAAGGCCGGCGTAGCGAAATATAAAAATCCAAAATCAAAGGAAACTAAAGAGAATCTAACCTAATGGGTGGCTGAGATCGTCTAGGCTGGAGGTCGTAGACCTCCGGGGTCGTCGCCTCGATGGTTCGACGGGACCAGAGGCTCAGGCTTGCCTGGTGGCGGAGCACGGTTGTGTGGCCGCCGGATCAGTGGTTCCCGGCTTCTCGGTCCTCTCTTCAACTCTCACGCACGTAGATGTCACTCAGGTGATGAAGAGGAGATCATCGGAGGCGGTGATGAATCCTTATTCATCACTCTTTATTCTTTTATTTTAGCTAAAAGCCTGTGCAAAACACCATGTAGATATGTGTAAATAGAATAAATTACCAAAATGCATGCATTGTGTAAATAGCAATAATTAGCATGTTTTGTGCAAAAATAAAAGAATAAAGAAATAAAGAAAAGAGGGAAATATTTAGAATAAATATTGAGTGACCTAATCCCAAGGGAGGGCTCAGCATGGGCCTGACCGCAAAAGAAACCAAGTAGAGAGAGATAAGGTCAATCATGCTTGCACATACACCTATGTATAAAAATAATTTTACTTTCCTCTAAACAAAAATATGTTTTTCAATACTTTGTACATATTTATAAAAAATATAACTAAAATAAAAATGGGAAAAATAAAAGAAAAATAAAAATAAATAAATCCTCTCTCATCAGTGTACATAGACCATGTATATAAAATAAAATACCTATGTATTTTCTCCTTGTAAATAATTTAATAAAAACCCAATAAAAATATATTCCATATTTTATGGTGTAAATAAATAAAATTAAAAACAGAAAAATAAAAATAAAAATAATAAAATTCATTTCCCACCTGTATATATACCATGTACATATGTATATAGATCTATTTATTTAACTAATGTAAATAATTCATAAAAATAAAATAAAAATATATTTTTATTCCAAATTTTATGTTATAAATAAAAAATATAAAATTAGAATAATTTTGCAAAAAAAACAATTAAAAATAAAAACAAAAAATCCATTTGTAGATATACCTATATATAATAATTTAATGTAAATACCTAATTTATTTTTAAAAAATAATAAATAAAAATCACTAAAAAATTCTTTGAAAATAAATAAATATTTTTTATTTGTAAATATTTTGAAAGAAGGCCATTATCTATTTTATTTCGATTTTTCAAAATCTTTTCCAATGGTATTATCCCATTGGTCCACAGGGGATTGTTGACCCCCGATCAACTCTCCCCCACGACCACCTAGTGACGGATCCTTGCCCCCGACCTGACTTCGCCTATTTTTTCAAGCATGATCCGATCACTAATCATCCAAACCCCGAGCCTCGATTACACTTGATCCATCTCTGATCCACGCATGGTGATCGTCCTTAGGGATCCGAGCTCCGATTTGCTTGTTCGACCCCATCTTCTCGGACCCCCAGCACTATAAGACATCAGCTCCGCCGCATTTTTCCTGCATCTTTGGACATCGTCTTCCACCCCCAGGACCTCCATCCTTCTCCCTAGAGTGACAACTATCGAGTGAGGGTTTCACAGCGAGGAGGGAAGGGCTGCAACCACTGATCCGGCGACCTTTGTCGCCGTGCTCCGCCACCGAGCGAGCTGAGCCTCTGGCCTCGACGAGCCATCGAGGCAAAGACCCCAGGAGCTTCCTTAGCCCCAGCACGGTCGACTACGTTCATCAGGTACCCCCGATACCCCTTAGGTTCGCTTAATTTCCATTTCCCCCAATTTGCGCCGCCGGCCTTCGCCGGTTGATTCACCTCACTCTGTTCACCCATTCGATCATCTGACCTTCGATTCACGTTCACGAGACTCCTCTCCACGTTCTCCGCACTTCCGATCATCTTGGTTCGCCCCGGAACCAAGGCTCGAGTCTCCTCCGTCGTCGCTGATGAATACCCATTCATCACTCTTTATTCTTATATTTTAGCTACAAAAACCTATGCAAATGCATGTAGATACTTGTAAATAGGAATAATTAGCAAAAGCATGCATCTTGTAAAAACCTATAATTAGCATGTTTTTGTGCAAAATAAAAGAATAAAGATTAAAAAGAAAAAGAGGGAAATATTTAGAATAAATATTGAGCAACCTAACCCAAGGGAGGGCTCAGCATGGGTCTGACTGCATAAAAGCCAAAGTAGAGGGAGATAGGGGCTCATGTGTAAATATCCATGTAATTAAATAAAATTATATTTTCCTCACCCAAAAATATGCTTGTACATATTTTGTATATATTTAGAAATTATTAAAAACAAAATAAAAATCTAAAAATCAAAAATTCAAAAAATGCCCTTTCACCATGTACATAGACCATGCCTCCTTATGTATTTAACCTTGTAAATAAATTTATTTATTTTCAAAACTTTTTGTAAATATTCTATGTTATATATTGTAAATAAAATAAATAAAAAGAAACAAAACAAAAAAATCAAATAAAAATAACAAAATTAAAACAACAAAAATATATTGTACATATGCCATGTACATAGTTGTACATAACTTTTTATTTCTCCTATGTATATAAATAATAAAAATAAAATAAAAATATCCTTTTATTCCTCATTTTATTCTATAAATAAATAAAATATAAAATAGGAATAAAAATGTATAAAAATAACTAATTAAAAATCAAAATTAAAAACCCTATATTGTACATATACCTATATATAGCCCTATTATGTAAATACCTTATTTTTATTTTGAAAAATTAATTAAAAATCACCAAAAAATAGAAAAAATTAAAACAAAAATATTTTATGTTTTGAGTTGTTAATAATTCAATCATTTCCTTATTTATTTCGAATTTCTAAATCATTTATGTCGTGGCCTCTCCTGATTGGTCCACGGGGGATGTTGACCCCCCGGTCAACTCCCCCCCTTGGACCACAGAGTTGCGGATCTGAGTTTGGACCCGTTTTCTCGGATTTTTACCCGCTTGATCCGACTCCTGAATCTGCTAACCCCGGGCTCTAATCCGAGCTTGTTCTTCCCTGATCCACGCCCGGGGTGGGTTATGGGGATCCGCGCTCCGAGCTTCACGCCCGACTCCCATCTAGCCGGACCCCTAGCCGTATATAGTCTGAGCTCCGCCCCCATTTTCATGCATCTTTGGCTCTCCACCCTTCATCCCGTGACCTCCACAGCATCCCTTGAGGTGACAGCTCTCGATTGCCCGTGTCGCAGTGAGGAGGGGGTGGCCGGACCATCGATCCGGCGACGTAGCGCCGCCGTGCTCCGCCCAGTGCAGGAGCTCGAGCCTCAGGACCAGACGACCTTCGAGGCCACGACCGGGAGCTACCTCAGCTCCAGCCTAGTCTACTTCGCCACCCAGGTAACCTTCTAGCTTTCCCATTTAGCTTAATTTCTTGGTTGCCCCAAATCGTAGCTCTGCCGAGTTCCGTCGATTCCGGCTATCTCGCATACTCTTTCGATCATCGGAACCGACGTTCACCATCGCCTTTCCCCCACGCACCTTCTCCGCCCCTTCGTTCAACCCAGCTCGCACAGGAGCTGGGGTTCGAGCTCCACCGTCCGTCGCTCGCCGGAGCTCGCTCATCCCGACGCACAGATCACCTTCACTCCGCCTAACCGGGTCGAGGCACTTTGCCCTCGACCCGCGACGCTTCTGAGCTACTTTGCAGGTCCATAGGAGGCCATCTGAGGCGTCCCTACATCCAGGCCAAGAGCTTTCCTCCGCCGACCTCGCCGGAGCCCCTCCAGGGCTCGGCTGGGCCATCGGAGGCCACCAACAGCTGCGGAACTTCATCGCGGACCTGTTCCGACCTTCAGAGGCAGCTGACGAGGACCACCGCGCTCGCACCAGGCCGGCGAAGCTCGCCGGCCAACTGTTCTTCCAGGATCCTCGAGCACCGTCCGATTGCCCTTAGCGCTCCAGTTCGCATCTTGACCGTCCATCCACGAAGGAGCAGTCACCGCCCGATCATTCAGAGGGGCGATCTGGACCGTTAGCGCAGAGAGAGAGACACCAGCACCTGAGGCCGTCAGATCTTCCACGTGTCTCCTCCACTGACGTCGATTGGGCCCACGTGCGGAAGGAAAGAGGCGCCCGCGTCCACAACCGTCCGATCAGCCACGCGTCCATCATCTAGCCCTCGACGTAATAAAGGGGTAATTTACCGTAGGCCCCCTCTTAGTTTATGTTTTTAGATTCAGTCTTGTAAATATTTTATGCCTTTTATTTACGTTGGGTTATTTGCACATTGGACCTTATGCTCTAGTTTATTTGCATTTATGCCCCTGTTTGTATGAGCCACGTGCTTCGTCACGTGTAGTTTTGGTGTATTTGCAACTCGTGTCCTGTAGTTCTGGATGTTTATGATTGAATGAAAACTTTTTGGTAATTGCATGTATGCCCCTGTGAGTGTTTAATTACGCATGTGCGCCTATTTTGTGGGTTATTTGCAGTTCAGGCCCTGGACTTTTTGGTACGAGTTACCAAAAGGTCCTCGGACTTGTTTTTCTTACCAGAAGGTCCCTGAGTGCCCCAGGCACGCGCCGCGCGCGTGACTTGCTGGGAAAATTGCACTTGGACCCCCAAAACTTCGGGTATTTGCACTTCAGTCCCTGTGCACAGTGCCCTCTTTTGATTTTTGAATAAAATATCAAATCACCTCCAAATTCGATGACACATGGCTCCTGCCATGTTGTAGGATTTTTGAGAATTTTTGAGGACATTTTTGATTTTATTTGTTATTTTTAAAAATTCAAAAACCTCTATTTTAGCTACTGTCTAGAATTAAAAATCTCAAAAAAATATAAAAACCCTCTCAAAAAATCCACAAAAATTAGGTATTGTTTCTTTTGTGTTTCTTGATTTTCTAGCCAATTTTGGCTATTTTTCATTGCTTAAAACACCCTAAAAACTCAAAAACACCTAAAAACTCATAAAAATGCTAGTAAATAATCTAAAAACCCAAAAACAATAATTTTGGTGCTCAAATTTTCCTTATTTTCTCTAGTATACAGGAAAATTACCTCCAGGTCCCTCTGAGATTCTTAGATATTTTATCTTTGGATTTTGGTCCTGGCTGGACAGTACCTTATCTTTTTAGTACTGTTTGATTTTTAGGAAATAAAATACACCTTATAAAAATCCCAAAAATTCAGCAAAAACACTAGAAAACCTAGAAAACATAAAAACATTTTTTCTTGAATTTTTGCTTGATTTTTGATGCATTGAATAAATTGCTAAAGTGTGCTTGTCTTTGCTTTCTTTTATTTTCTTCACATTTTAAAAATACAAAAAAAATATAAAAATCATTAAAAACCACTAAAAATACTTGTCTTTTATTTTATTTTATTTTTACTACTTCGTAGGCCTTTGGCCAACCCGTGCTCCTTGTGTTCGACCCTGGGTGCTATACCAGGTTAATCTCATAGCGGGACCGCTTCACGTTTTGTTTTGATCTTTGATTTATTTAGCGGTCTGATTTTTCTTGATATACCTATCCTCTGAGATCCGGGTCGCAACGACCCTTGTCTTATTACCTTCACCCGGGTCTTTGGGAATTTTGGGTTATCAGAATGGCGCCGTTACCGGGGAGCACGGCTTAGTAGTTCATTTTGTTTTTATTTTCGCGGCTTTTCGCGGCTCTTTGGAGCTCGCGGCTTTTCGCGGCTTTTGTATCTATTTTCTTTTTGTTTTATTTTGATTGTTTTTTTTCATTCTCTTTTATTTTTATTTTTGTTTTATTTTGTGTGTTTATTTTATTTTCCATTTTTGCATATATACCCTCACTTTTATTTTCATTTCTTTTTCTTCATTATTTGATTAGTTTTGCCGGTCTGACCACTCTTCTCTTTGTCTTGCGAGGGCCCGAGGACCGCGGAGGCGACTTTCGAGGAGCCGGTGCAGCCGAGGAACTTGGAGGCGGCTTCCTTCTGTACGAAGCCGCAGGAGAGAGCGAGAGAGAGAGTTGAGTGGGTGAGGTTAGATTAGGATTTTATTTTTTATTCTATTATTATTGTAATAATACAGGGACATTTGGACTGTTTGGACTTGGACTTCTACCGTAGCGGGTCTGTTTCGCCGAGCACCGGTGTGCTCGGGGGACCCTTTAGGACTTGCGTGGTTTTTCGCGGTTTTCTTCGCGGCTTTCTTTTTCTTTCTTACTGTCTTTTCCGGTTTTTCGCGGTTTTTGCTCGAGCCCCTAGACTTAGGATTTTCTGGTGAATGTGCCGTAATTAGTAGGATCCACACACCTAATTGCATATCTGTTCCTATAGATCGTAATTGGACCTACTTAAAATCAATAATAAAAATAACCGACTCGCTAGCCTCCGTAGCCTACGTGCCGTAGCCCGTCCTGTAAAGCGCTTTCTCCTACCCCCGATTTGTCAGACAGAGGAGGGACGGGCCAAGACCGGACTCTTTGGCTTGGAGGTCGGTGACCGGTTAGACGGTTCTTCGCTAAAAGTTGCTCGTCTAGGACTCGGCTTTACCGCTGCATCATTTAGGTTGGTTTTATTTCTGTCTTTTATTTTATGCGCGGATCATATTGCATGTAGAGAGCTGGAGCAAGGTACGCATTTCTGACTTTGCATGCATCATTGATTTCTCGTGCATCGGCTTTTTCGACTTCTCCCCCCTGTTTTGGACTTAATAATCAGGAGAATCGAAAAATTCGTTAGGCCATTTGTTTGTTTGAAAAATACTAAAAAAGTGAAATCATAAAATTGGGACTGCTAAGATTATTGATCTTAAAATCCGCTCACCCTAAAAATTTTGTCTTGGGGAGAGCAACCCCCTCATTGTTTGGTTTGGATGCGCGAGAGAGTGACCCGCACACTAGGTAGAGCCCCCCGTTGCTAAACCCGACTGATTACCGACTCTTCCGTGCGGGCCAGTCGGTTGGGTTAGCAGCGGATATCCCAACAGGTCACGTAAGCGCTCTGATATTTGTGTGTTCTCCAAAATAAAATCGACAAGATAATTTGACCGAACTTTCACGGTCTTCAGCTCGCGTTGCGTTGGTGAACCGGGGGTTTGTTTTCAGATCATAATTTTTCCAGATCTCATCCGCCCTACTCGCCAGATCAAGATGATGGGTAGACGGTCTCTTAGGCAGCCTCTGGCTGCACCTCTTTCGGGCGCGTCTACCTCATCATCTAGGTTGGCTCGCGAGAGCTCAGACCCGCTCTCCGAGCCCGAGTACGACTCCACCATGTTCCCCCTCGATCCCCTTTCTGATCTACCTGAGAGACACGAGCCCGAGGAGAGATTGAGACATTTGACAGCACCTGAGTTGGGCTCGTTTGATTTTGCAGACGTCGACATGGCCGGAGCCGGCAGTTCAGACGATCACTCCCGTCAGCCAGAGCATATTGTACTAGACCAGGGAGCGATCAACTCCACCCTGATCGCATCACTCGATACAGTCTAGCAGCAGCTCCGCGATCAGGGGGCATTTATGATTGAGATGAGGAGAGAGTTGGAAAGGCTCAGAGCAGAGCGAGACCAACAGAGCGAGCCCGAGGAGCCCGATGATGCACAGGCACGAGCCGCAGCAGCAGCAGCAGCCGCGGCCGCCGCCGCAGCGGCAGCAGCCGCGGGAGGAGCAGGACCACCTAGACCGATGCGGGAGTTGCACAATCCCGGATCTACACTGATGCACCATTGGGTGGTGGTACTGGCTATCGTGGGGGACTTCAAGTTCCCCCCGAACACCCTGCAGATGCTACCCCGCTTCCACGGACTCGCCACTGAGGAGCCCCACCTTCACCTCCAGGAGTTCCTGATGATTTGCAGCACTGTCCACGATTGCCACGTGGACCAGGATACGATCCGGATGATAGCCTTCCCCTTTTCACTGGCAGACAGAGCAGCCACCTGGCTGAAACACTTGGGGAAGTTTGTCTACACCTGGGAGCAGCTCCACACCGAGTACTTGAACAAGTACTATCCACTTGGGCGGACGAATGCAGCGAGGGCCCTGATCAGCAACTTCTCCATGTTCCCCAACGAGCAGTTTCACGAGGCTAGGGAGAGGTTCCGAGAGCTTCTGGACAGATGCCCGCACCACGACATCACGAAGCCGAACCTTGTGCAGAGCTTCTTCAGCGGGTTGTCACCAGAGCTACAGGGCCTGGCGAATGCTTCTTGTGGCGGGTCCTACTTCGCCAAGGACCACGACCAGGTCTGGGCCATTTTTGAGGAGATGGCAGAGAACTATATGGTGATGTCTCAGACCAGGCTCTATACTCAGAAGACCCAGCCACATCAGCCAGGACCCGTGCAGTACCAGCGGATAGCACGGGTAGATGCAGGTCCATCCAGTTCGTCCGCAGCCGCAGCAGCACAGGCAGAGTCATCAGCTGCGGACATGGGTATCATCAGCGAGAAGTTGGACCGCATGGAGCTGATTGAGAAGAAGCAGTGCCAGAGTATCACGCAGATGGAGCAGATGGCACAGGTCTTGAGCGACATGAAGACACAGCTCATGTGTCTCCAGGAGGAACAGACGGCTTCTCAGCCCCGTCTTCAGTCGCGAGGCGACGCCGGCAGCAGCAGCAGCTCGTCCCAGCGCTCCAGCACCCCAGTGCAGCCTAGACAGGTTCACCTTGTACATGCGGAGCCGTACCAGCAGCCGCAGCCCACCTACCAGTCCCCACCATCTTCAGAGATGCAGATGGTGGTCTACCAGCCGGACCAGCCTCTGGCAGTACTCCCGCCAGCCCCCTATGATGCTGAGCCGTTGATGGATGTCAACGGGATTTGGTACGACCGTCCCCAGCCTGGGATCCGACGAGACCATCCCGGATTCAGGTGGGGGAGTGGTGGTGCCCAGCCCCAGCAGCAGCCGTCAGGACAGGGAGGGCAGTACCCCCAGCAGAGAGACCATCACCAGCCGCAGCAGCAGCCCCCAGCATATCAGCAGCACCAGTCATCCTACGGTCCTCGTCCCATTCAGCAGCAGGGACAGTCATGGAGACGTGAGCAGCATGCTCACCAGGGATATCAGCAGCACCCTCCATCCTACCCCTCTTACCCATCACAGCAGTTCCAGCAGCCTCACCCACAGAGAGGCCACCCGTCGGGCTCCCACGAGAGCCCCGCTTTGGATGACATCGCCCGCCTCCTCACGGACCAGCAGGCCACCTTTAGACGGGAGATGGACGAGTTCCGCCAGGAGATGCGGGACCTGGTGAGAGGGAAGGCCGCCATACCAGCCCAGATAGAGCCGAACCCGAATAGCCTCAAGCGAAAATCTGAGCAGGTAGTACATACTGAGTTAGCCACTCCTAGTGATCCATTTGATGATACTTCTTCGGATCTATTTGATGCTGATTTTGTCACACTTAGGAGCGGTAGGACCCCAGCAGGCGGCGGTGCCTTATCTGAGCTTCATCCCGAGGCGCCACAGGAGGAGGAGGAGAGCGGTACTGAGGCCGCTCCAGACGATGACGGTGGTACTGAGGCCACCAAGGATGCTGATCCCACCGGCGGTACTGAGGCCGCCGCTTCACCAGATCTAGGAGGTGGTACTGATGCACCCATTCAGCCGAGCCAGCCAGCGGTACTGATGCCGCACGACGTCTACCAGCAACAGCAGCAGAGCAGCCAGCCCGTGGTGGTACTAAGGCCACCGGTGTTTGTACAGACAGAGATGTTGTTTTTCCTCGTGTTCATGTATCTCGGAACTCTGCTATGAATAAAGGAAAAGGTTTACTTTCTTCTGATCCCACTGTGGTGCATGATGTATGTGTGGATCCGGTTCTTGAACCGCTTAGACCTTTTCCTAGTACTTCATCTGAGAAGGACCCAGTGATCCCCTTCCCTAGAGCCCTTCAGATGGGGAAGGGGAAGAAAAAAGAAAATCCCAAAAAGAGAGAGCTTGAGGAGTTCAGCCAGAGCATGATTGATCGATTCCATATCCAGCTGACCCTCCAGGAGGCTTTGCAGCACATCCCCCTTCTCCAGCGATCTTTGAGAGAGAGGACTACAGTCAGGAGGAGAAGGAGGAACCACACTTCAGAGATCCATGTGCTGACCAAAGCCACGTGCTTCGCGATCCAGAACCGACTGCCAGCCAAGAGGCCAGATTCAGGGGCCCCGTATGTCAGATGCCAGATTAGTGAGCAGTGGTTCGACCGTACTCTTCTAGATAGCGGATCGTCGATCAACCTTCTTCCGGCAGCCCTTCTCGACCGCTTCGAGTTGGGCACTCTTCGACAGAGTAGGACAGTCCTTCAGTTCGCTGATCGATCTGTCAAGAGGCCGAAGGGGTTATTACGAGACGTTATCGTCACGATTCAGGGCCTGCAATTCCCCGTGGACTTCGTAGTGTTGGACATGGAGATCCCTGAGTCAGTGGCCGATACCCCCATCATCCTTGGTCGTCCGTTCTTGGCCACAGCCAAGGCGGTGACTGATCATGATAGCGGGAAGGTGTACTTTCACGTCCAGGGCGAGAGTATACAAATAGAGACGGTCGAGGACTACAAAGCCAGATTCACAGCCATCTCAGATGCGAGTACAGACTCAGAGCAGCTGACAGACGCAGAGCCAGACATCCACCAGGACTGTGATTTTGTGATCACAGATGATGAGGCAGCCTGGGCAGACCTTGAGACACAGACCACCCTCTCACTTTCAGACACAGCTGATGCAGAGATGACAGCAGAGGAGAGTCTGGAGAGCACAGACCTGGTTCAGGATACTATTGAGGCAGCAGAGCCGGTCCTCGATCGCAGCACGATGATTAGTGATGGTGGTGCTGAGGCCACCCTGTTTTCCGGTGGTACTGATGCCACCGTTTATGATACAGATCCCTCGGATTCAGAGTCTGATTGGGCCGATTGCTATGATCAGATGCCAGACCTGAGTCCATCTGAGCCTATAGATGAGGAGGAGGTAGATGCAGAGCAGAGCAGAGACAGTGCAGTAGAGCAGCCTTCTCCCGATCCAGTTTGCGAGAGTATGCTTTCACTTTCCCAAACAGATTTGGCCGACCTTGCAGCTTTCACTCAGTTTCTTCCGCAGCCAGATTTGCCGGCATCCAGCATTCCAGAGCTGAAGCCGCTCCCTACTTCGTTGAAGTATCGATTCCTTGCGGGCGAGCCAGAGATGTACCCAGTCATCATCTCCGCCAAGTTGACTGGAGAGCAGGAATCCCGTTTGATGGGGGTTCTTGAAAAGAACCGCAAGGCGATCGGATGGAGCGTAGCAGATCTCCATGGGATTAGTCCATCAGTGTGCTCCCACCATATCTACCTCGAGGAAGGGGCGAAGCCGTCACGTGAGTTCCAGCGGCGTCTGAACCCCAACCTGAGGGAGGTTGTGATGAAGGAAATATCAAAATGGTGGGGTGCAGGTTTTATTTATCCCATTTCCGACTCCAAGTGGGTCAGCCCCTTGCATGTGGTGCCCAAGAAGACGGGCATCACGACTGTGATCAGTGAGTCGGGAGAGGAGATCGCTACACGAGTACCCACCTCTTGGAGGGTTTGTGTTGACTACAGGAGACTCAACCAAGCCACCAAGAAGGACCATTTCCCCCTGCCTTTTATTGACCAGATCATTGAGAGACTGGCAGGGAAGAGCCATTATTGCTTCCTGGATGGGTACTCGGGCTACAACCAAGTGGCCATCGCTCCTGAGGACCAGGAGAAGACCACCTTTACCTGTCCCTTCGGCACATACGCTTTTCGACGCATGCCATTTGGGCTATGCAATGCCCCTGCGACTTTTCAGAGGTGCATGCTATCGATCTTCTCGGACATGGTAGGAGAGTGTTTGGAGGTCTTCATGGACGATTTCTCGATCTACGGCGACGGATTTGATTCTTGTCTTGACTGCCTAGATCGAGTACTCCAGCGATGTATTGAGTATCACTTGGTGCTATCTTGGGAGAAGAGTCACTTCATGGTGACTCAAGGGACGGTGCTTGGCCACATCATCTCCAACAGGGGCATGGAGGTTGATCCGGCCAAGGTTGATGTCATTAGGAAACTCACATCGCCGTCCAATCTGAGGCAGCTACGGTCATTTCTGGGGCACGTTGGATTTTATAGGAGATTCATTCAGGACTTCAGCAGGATTGCCCGGCCGTTGACTGACCTCTTGACGAAAGACACCGAGTTCCTTGTCGATGACAAGTGTCTCTCGTCGTTTGCTACTCTCCAGCAGTGTGTGATTGAGGCTCCTGTCATCCAGCTGCCTGATTGGTCTCTCCCATTCGAGATCATGACGGACGCCTCCGATTTTGCCGTAGGGGTAGTGCTGGGACAAAGGAGGGATGGAGTGCCATTTGCTATACACTATGCTAGCCGCACATTGGATTCCGCCCAGCGGAATTACACGGTCACAGAGAAGGAGATGCTAGCCGTAGTGTTTGCCCTGGATAAGTTCAGATCATATATCATCGGATCTAGAGTGACTTTGTTTACAGATCACACCGCCATCAGGTACCTCATGGCAAAGAAGGATGCCAAGGCCAGATTGACTAGATGGATCCTTCTACTCCAGGAGTTCGACATTGAGATTAAGGATAAGCCTGGAGTCAAGAATGTGGTGGTGGATCATCTCTCCCGATTAGAGCAGCCTGAGGATTCTGAGCAGATTGACCCTATTAGAGATACCTTCCCAGATGAGGCGATCCTTGCTATCGCCTCACTCCCATGGTATGCCGATATTGTGAACTTTCTCGTTGTTGGGAAAGTCCCACAAGATTGGCCCAGGCAGAGGCTTGAGACCTTCCTTGCGAAGGCCAAGTCCTACCATTGGGAGGATCCCATCCTTTACCACGAAGGAGGGGATAGCGTCTGGCGTCGGTGTATTCCTCAGGAGGAACACCATAGCGTCCTCACTTACTGCCACAAGCTTGAGGCAGGAGGACATCATTCTGGGAGGAGAACGGCACAGAAAGTGCTCCAATCCGGCTTGTGGTGGCCTACCCTCTTCAAGGACTCAGATGAGTTCGTGAAGAGGTGTACTGACTGTCAGAGGATGGGCACTTGTGGACAGCGTGATATGATGCCGATGCAGCCCATTCACTTCTGTGAGGTTTTTGACGCATGGGGCATCGATTTCATGGGTCCATTCCCTAAGAGTCAGGGATTTGAGTACATTCTGTTGGCCGTAGATTATGTGAGTCGTTGGGTGGAGGCTATCCCCGCCCGAGCCGCTGATGCGAGGACAGTTTGCAGATTTTTGAGGAAGCATATCATCACGCGGTTCGGGGTCCCACGAGTTCTTATTTCTGATGGGGGATCTCACTTCATCAACGACCAGGTGAAGGCACTTGCTAGCGAGTTCGGCATAGATCATCGTGTTGCTACACCGTACCATCCACAGACGAATGGTCTAGCCGAAGTGTCGAATAGGGAGATCAAGACTATTCTGCAGAAAGTCGTCCGCCCTGACCGAAAGGATTGGTCACAGCTTTTGGACTCGGTCTTGTGGGCATATAGGACGTCTTTCAAGACACCTTTGGGCACATCTCCCTTTCGCCTCGTGTATGGCAAGCCATGCCATCTACCTGTTGAGCTGAGGCATAAGTCACTTTGGGCAGTTACAGACATACTTATGGATCCAGATGGTATGGGAGACCAGAGGAGGGCAGAACTAGCTGCCCTGGAGGAGCTCAGAGATGCAGCTTTCTCGAGCAGCCTACATTATAAGGAGAAAGTCAAGGAGTGGCATGATTCTCATATCAGCCACAAACATTTTGAGATTGGACAGAGAGTATGGCTGTTTGATGCGAGGCTTAGATTATTTCCAGGGAAGCTACAGAGCAAATGGAAAGGACCTTATCTGGTTCGGAAGGTACACGACAACGGTATCATCGACATATCTGAGTTGTCTTCTGAGAGTACCTTCCGAGTGAACGGCCAGCGGCTCAAGCCATTTCTAGATCATGAGCTGCGGGTTGTTGATATTGCCCCTATTCATTTTGCGTGAGATGTGGTCTTTGACTCACATCTAATGCATCTCACGCCTGAGTTTCACTGATCTTCCGCTGTATATAGATCCAGATGTCCATATCATCACATTCTTTAGTCCCACATCCCTTTCTCCATCTTGTGATTATGTTATACTTAGGGTGCACTTTACCCTAAGTATAGGGGGGATGTGAGACCTTTCGGGTATTTCTTTTGTTTCTGTCTACCCCTGTTTTGCTGCCTATACTTAGGGATATCTCACCCTAAGTATAGGGGGGGCAGACCCTGTACATTCTGCACTCAGGTTTTCCTTTAGTATACAGCCTGCTATACTTAGGATTACTTAATCCTAAGTATAGGGGGAAGACCTGAGTCCCTCTTGACTTTTCATTTCCCTTTTGTATAGCCTTTCTTTTCACTTCCCTATACATAGCACGAGTTATGTCTTCTTCATCGCTCTTGACTCTGAGGACATCGTTCGAGCTAAGTATAGGGGGGTGTGTATATATTTCATATATACTTTAGCCATAACTCGTACTTTGTGTGAGTGTGCTAATAAATAAAAATGGCTAAAAACCACAAAAATTAAAAATTTTTCATGTACATAATCTTCTTTTATTTGCACATACATAGCTAGTGTACAAATTATTTTTGTAAAAATGATTTCAAAAATCTTTTGTGTAAAGCTTGTGTAAATATTTTTGTATCAAAATTATGTATATAGTACAAAATTTTTCCAAAATGTTTTGAAAATCAAAAAGTTTGCAAAAATCTTGTGTAAATGTGTGTAAATGTCTTTTTGCAAAACTTGCACTTCATGCATCATCATTCATGATTTCAAAACATTTTTCAAAAATTTTGCATGATTGTAAAATAGTGTGTAAATAAGCATCTTTTTGTACATATGTATATAGTTTTTCTTGGATGATAGTTGACACTTAAACTAGCCTGGAATCAAATTGAGAAATGGAGCTTGATTAAGATCTTAATCCACCTAATTTCTAAGAGGAACCTTATAGGGCTTAGGTTTAAGGCTTTTCAGGTCCATGGTGACTTAATTCTTTGAGTCCACTAGGCTATGATCACATGTCATCTCAATGAGCCTAAGTAGAGCACTTAACAACAACACATGACTCATATAGATTATGGCCTTACTTGGACAACCGCACTATGCACCAAGCTCTCTACGGATGAGATGGTGAGGAGGCAGTCTTCCTTGACTTGGGGTAGCATATGAGGGTAGTACTTCTAGGCGGAACCTCTCTTCTTCTTATAGTGAAGGAAGTGCGTCTCAACTTGGTCTGGTTTCCATGAGGTCTAACGACGGGAGTTGTGGGTTGCAATAAAGCTTCAAAAGAGGGATAGTCTACTGGCTCAAGAGGAAAAACTCCTTGTATATATGCTGCACATGTATATGTTGTATAGATGCACTCGAAAAAAAAATGTGCAAAAAGAAAAGAACTCCAAAAAAGTGGTGGGTCTGAGAGAAAATGATAATCCCACCGGAGTATGTGTATAAGTGCAATAAGCAAAGCTTGGTTTCATGATCCACCTGTTGTAGCTTGCAGCAGGGAGACTTGGCTACACTGGTCAAGCTCCCAAGGGTACTTGGCTACACTGGCCTTGACCCATTCTCTTCTTCCCACTCTTCTTGAGTCGGTTGTACTTGAACTTAGAAGGGAATACCCCGCTCCTCGAGGAAAGAGTGGCCAGATTGAGGTCATAGAGTTACCTTGTTAGGGAGGGTTGTCAAGTTGCCATTTCTGAGGTGGAGAGCTTAGACCTCACTTTCACAGGACAAGGAAAGATTCATGGTCTTCAGGGTTTGTGATTGATGACTTGTTCTGATCTGGAGCATTGAGGAGTCTTGACTATAGATTAGTGGAACTTAGAGGCTGTTAGGTTTTAAGCTTAAGTCTAAATAAGGTTCCGACACATTAATAATCCAAAGATCTGATTAAGCTCCATACCTCAATTTAATGAAGGCAAGTTTAATAATCAACCTTGATCCATGTACATCCTCTTTTTCTTTTTCTTTCTTTCTTTTCCACTTCTTTTTCAAATAAGTGTTTGCTAAGGGACTAGCAAAGTATAGTATAGGGGGGTGATGAATACCCATTCATCACTCTTTATTCTTATATTTTAGCTACAAAAACCTATGCAAATGCATGTAGATACTTGTAAATAGGAATAATTAGCAAAAGCATGCATCTTGTAAAAACCTATAATTAGCATGTTTTTGTGCAAAAATAAAAGAATAAAGATTAAAAAGAAAAGAGGGAAATATTTAGAATAAATATTGAGCAACCTAACCCAAGGGAGGGCTCAGCATGGGCCTGACCGCATAAAAGCCAAAGTAGAGGGAGATAGGGGCTCATGTGTAAATATCCATGTAATTAAATAAAATTATATTTTCCTCACCCAAAAATATGCTTGTACATATTTTGTATATATTTAGAAACTATTAAAAACAAAATAAAAATCTAAAAATCAAAAATTCAAAAAATGCCCTTTCACCATGTACATAGACCATGCCTCCTTATGTATTTAACCTTGTAAATAAATTTATTTATTTTCAAAACTTTTTGTAAATATTCTATGTTATATATTGTAAATAAAATAAATAAAAAGAAACAAAACAAAAAAATCAAATAAAAATAACAAAATTAAAACAACAAAAATATATTGTACATATGCCATGTACATAGTTGTACATAACTTTTTATTTCCCCTATGTATATAAATAATAAAAATAAAATAAAAATATCCTTTTATTCCTCATTTTATTCTATAAATAAATAAAATATAAAATAGGAATAAAAATGTATAAAAATAACTAATTAAAAATCAAAATTAAAAACCCTATATTGTACATATACTTATATATAGCCCTATTATGTAAATACCTTATTTTTATTTTGAAAAATTAATTAAAAATCACCAAAAAATAGAAAAAATTAAAACAAAAATATTTTATGTTTTGAGTTTTTAATAATTCGATCATTTCCTATTTTATTTCGAATTTCTAAATCATTTATGCTGTGGCCTCTCCTGATTGGTCCACGGGGGATGTTGACCCCCCGGTCAACTCCCCCCCTTGGACCACAGAGTTGCGGATCTGAGTTTGGACCCGTTTTCTCGGATTTTTACCCGCTTGATCCGACTCCTGAATCCGCTAACCCCGGGCTCTAATCCGAGCTTGTTCTTCCCTGATCCACGCCCGGGGTGGGTTATGGGGATCCGCGCTCCGAGCTTCACGCCCGACTCCCATCTAGCCGGACCCCTAGCCGTATATAGTCTGAGCTCCGCCCCCATTTTCATGCATCTTTGGCTCTCCACCCTTCATCCCGTGACCTCCACAGCATCCCTTGAGGTGACAGCTCTCGATTTCCCGTGTCGCAGTGAGGAGGGGGTGGCCGGACCATCGATCCGGCGACGTAGCGCCGCCGTGCTCTGCCCAGTGCAGGAGCTCGAGCCTCAGGACCAGACGACCTTCGAGGCCACGACCGGGAGCTACCTCAGCTCCAGCCTAGTCTACTTCGCCACCCAGGTAACCTTCTAGCTTTCCCATTTAGCTTAATTTCTTGGTTGCCCCAAATCGTAGCTCTGCCGAGTTCCGTCGATTCCGGCTATCTCGCATACTCTTTCGATCATCGGAACCCACGTTCACCATCGCCTTTCCCCCACGCACCTTCTCCGCCCCTTCGTTCAACCCAGCTCGCACAGGAGCTGGGGTTCGAGCTCCACCGTCCGTCGCTCGCCGGAGCTCGCTCATCCCGACGCACAGATCACCTTCACTCCGCCTAACCGGGTCGAGGCACTTTGCCCTCGACCCGCGATGCTTCTGAGCTACTTTGCAGGTCCATAGGAGGCCATCTGAGGCGTCCCTACATCCAGGCCAGGAGCTTTCCTCCGCCGACCTCGCCGGAGCCCCTCCAGGGCTCGGCTGGGCCATCGGAGGCCACCAACAACTGCGGAACTTCATCGCAGACCTGTTCCGACCTTCAGAGGCAGCTGACGAGGACCACCGCGCTCGCACCAGGCCGGCGAAGCTCGCCGGCCAACTGTTCTTCCAGGATCCTCGAGCACCGTCCGATTGCCCTTAGCGCTCCAGTTCGCATCTTGACCGTCCATCCACGAAGGAGCAGTCACCGCCCGATCATTCAGAGGGGCGATCTGGACCGTTAGCGCAGAGAGAGAGACACCAGCACCCGAGGCCGTCAGATCTTCCACGTGTCTCCTCCACTGACGTCGATTGGGCCCACGTGCGGAAGGAGAGAGGCGCCCGCGTCCACAACCGTCCGATCAGCCACGCGTCCATCATCTAGCCCTCGACGTAATAAAGGGGTAATTTACCGTAGGCCCCCTCTTAGTTTATGTTTTTAGATTCAGTCTTGTAAATATTTTATGCCTTTTATTTACGTTGGGTTATTTGCACATTGGACATTATGCTCTAGTTTATTTGCATTTATGCCCCTGTTTGTATGAGCCACGTGCTTCGTCACGTGTAGTTTTGGTGTATTTGCAACTCGTGTCCTGTAGTTCTGGATGTTTATGATTGAATGAAAACTTTTTGGTAATTGCATGTATGCCCCTGTGAGTGTTTAATTACGCTTGTGCGCCTAATTTGTGGGTTAATTGCAGTTCAGGCCCTGGACTTTTTGGTACGAGTTACCAAAAGATCCTCGGACTTGTTTTTCTTACCAGAAGGTCCCTGAGTGCCCCAGGCACGCGCCGCGCACGTGACTTGCTGGGAAAATTGCACCTGGACCCCCAGAACTTCGGGTATTTGCACTTCAGTCCCTGTGCACAGTGCCCTCTTTAGATTTTTGAATAAAATATCAAATCACCTCCAAATTCGATGAAAATTTGACACATGGCTCCTGCCATGTTGTAGGATTTTTGAGAATTTTTGAGGACATTTTTGATTTTATTTGTTATTTTTAAAAATTCAAAACCTCTATTTTAGCTACTGTCTAGAATTAAAAATCTTAAAAAAATATAAAAACCCTCTCAAAAATTCCACAAAAATTAGGTACTGTTTCTTTTGTGTTTCTTGATTTTCTAGCCAATTTTGGCTATTGTTCATTGCTTAAAAACCCTAAAAACTCAAAAACACCTCAAAACTCATAAACATTCTAGTAAATAATCTAAAAACCCAAAAACAATAATTTTGGTTCTCAAATTTTCCTTATTTTTTCTAGTTTGCAGGAAAATTACCTCCAGGTCCCTCTGAGATCCTTAGATATTTTATCTTTGGATTTTGGGCCTGGCTGGACTGTACCTTGTCTTTTTAGTACTGTTTGATTTTTAGGAAATAAAATACACCTTATAAAAATCCCAAAAATTCACCAAAAACACTAGAAAACCTAAAAAACATAAAAACATTTTTTCTTGAATTTTTGCTTGATTTTTGATGCATTGAATAAATTGCTAAAGTGTGCTTGTCTTTGCTTTCTTTTATTTTCTTCACATTTTAAAAATACAAAAAAAATATAAAAATCATTAAAAACCACTAAAAATACTTGTCTTTTATTTTATTTTATTTTTACTACTTCGTAGGCCTTTGGCCAACCCGTGCTCCTTGTGTTCGACCCTGGGTGCTATACCAGGTTAATCTCATAGCGGGACCGCTTCACGTTTTGTTTTGATCTTTGATTTATTTAGCGGTTCGATCTTTTTCTTGATACACATCCGAGTGACTGAGGTCGCAACGACCGTTTCAGTTACCTGGTTGCCTTAGTTGCTCGGGTTTTTGTGCTATCAGTCGCTTCGCCGGAGACCCCCGCTTCGCCTCATTCCGACCACCCCTTTGCCCGCTAACGGGTCGAGGCAGTTTGCCCTCGACCCAGGTTTCTGGAGATCGGGTCATTCGAGCACAGCAGCTCCGAGCCACCTTCGTCGTCGGAGCTCTCCGGAGCTCCTTAGCCTCATGGGAGCTACCCACCAGCTGCGGACCAGCGTAGGCCTTCTTCTCCACATCTCAGCAGCTCCAGAGGACCTCTCCACCGCGTGCATTGGGCCGGCAAATTTCACCGGTGAAGAGTTCTTGGAGACCCTCCAGTTACCGTCCGATCAGCCCCCTTCATCCAGATTAGATCGCGATCGTCCATCAATGAGAGATAGCTACCGTCCGATCCCTCAGGGGTTGTATCCAGACCGTCCATCGACGAAGGGGTAGCCACGCATATCAGCCGTTGGATCTCCACGTGGCGACCCCTCGTCTGTCAAATCGTAATAATAGGGGTAATTTCACTTAGGCCCCTCTTTTTATTGCATTTATATTTTAGTCCTGTAAATATTTAGTGTAGTTGTGTTTATTTAGGATAAATTGCACTTTAGACCTATGTTTACTTTATTTGCATTTTAGTCCCTATCTACGTGGAACACGTGCATCGTCACGTGATATTTTGGACATTTTGCATAGTGAGGGCCTTGGTTTTATGCTATGTTATGGAATGAAATTAAGTTTCTGATATTTGCATTTATACCCCTGTGCGTGCTTTTAATTGAACATGTGCGGATTGTATGTGATTTTTGCGCTTTAAACCCTAAGGTTTTTGCAAGGGTTATTATTTAGCCCCCCGAACTATCTTTTCTGACATATAGCTCCCTGTATGCTGTAGCTCTTTTATTAGTTGAATAAAATAGCAAATATGGCTCCTACCACTGTGTAAAAATTTCCCTAAATTTTTGGAACATTTTTGAGGCTTTTTGTTATTTTTTAAAAAAAATCAAAAACATCGATTTTTGTTACTGTTTGGAAAAGAAAATCAAAGAAAAATATAAAAATTCTTTTAAAAATTCCAAAAAAAATTTGTGTTTGTTGATTTTGTTGTTTGTTAGCTTCAGTCCAATTTGTGTGCTGTTTGGATTTATGAAAACCAAAAAAAATAAAAAACTTATAAAAATTCATAAGAATTCTATAAAATTCAAAATTGCAAACTCTTTTTCTTTAATTTAGTTTTTGCATTTACTTTGCATAAAAAATACCATCAGATTTTTATAAGCAAATTATATATTTTTAATTAGTCTTTCAAATCTGATTGTACATATTACTCATGTTTTTCTCTTTCTTGATTTTTATAAAATTGGCTAAAAATCGAAAAATTTTGAAAAATTCACCAAAAATACTTAAAAATATAAAACACATAAAAATACATTTATTTGAATTTCCGGTACATTTTTTAGTATTTAAATAAATTGTTGAATTTGCTTGTTTATAATTTTCTTATATTTTCCTTATTATTTAAAATACAAAAAATGAAAAGAATTAAAAATCCACCAAAAAGATTTTTGTTTATTTTATTTTTAGACTACTTCGTAGGTCGTCTCGGCCATCTCGTGCTCCCTGAGTCCGACCCTGGTTGCTATACCAAGTTAATAAAATAGCGAGGATCGCTTCGTGTTTTATTGATTTTATCTTTGATTTTGGTGGTTCCTTTATTTTTCTTGTTGAATCCGAGTCGAGAGGTTGAGGTCGCAACGACCATTGATATCTATCTCCCTTAGTCTCTTGGATACGGCTCATCAGAATGGCGCCGCTACCGGGGAGCACGGCTTAGTAGTCTTGTTTTTCATTTTTATTTGATTTTGTTTTTCGTGGCTTTTTCCGCTGCTTTTCAGTTTTCTGCGGCTTTTCATGGCTTTTTGATTTTCTCTATTTTCTTTTTATTTTTCATTTTATTTTATTTCTTTTATTTTGTTTTTGTTTGTTTTTATTCTATGTGAATATTTTATCTTACTTTTGCATATAGTTTGTCTTAGTTTCCTTTATTGCTTTTCTTTTATTTTTATAATAACATGGTTTGACACCTCTGTTTGTTTGCTTGCGAGGGCCCGACGACCGAGGCGGCTTTTTCGGAAGCCGAAGCAATGCGGGATTCGGAGGTGACTCCCTTCTACATGGAGCCGCAGGAGAGCGTGAGGAGCGAGCAGGAGTACGGGAGTGTAGCGTAGCTTAGATTAGGTTCCTTTTTAGCACCATAATATTGTAATAATACAGGGACAAGACTTGGACTTTGGTAATTGCGGGGTCTGTTTCGCCAAGCACCGGTGTGCTTGGGGGACCCCACCGCTGTTTTGTTTTGACTGCTTTTCTTTTCTTTGATTTCACGTGGATTTCTGTGCTTGAGCCCTTAGACTTAGGTTTTTATTTTCATTGAGCCAGGTAGCCTTAGGTTCACAACCCTAATAAGAATATCTGTTCCTATAGCTCACGCTTGGACTTAGGCAAATAAAATCAGTGCTTCACGATAATAGGAGCTTCTGTGTAGGACGGTTCTCGCATTGCATCCATATAGGTAGTTTAAATTTATGCATGGATCATAATTACATGTAGACTGCCGGAGTCAAGTACGCCTTCTATCTCGTGCATGCATCATTGATTTTGTCGCGCATCGGCTTTTCCATTTTTCCTCCCCTTGTTTTTCTGGACTTAGGAATAAAAGGAAATCGGAAAATTCGTTATACGATGTTTGAAAAATACATAAAAAGAAAAATAATAAAATCGGGACTGCTAATCACACTTGACCTAAAAGACACCTCATTTAAAAATCTGTCTTGGGGAGAGTAACCCCCTCCTTGTTTGGTTTGGATGAGAGAGAGAGTGACCCGCATCCTAGGCTAGAGCCATATCCGATTTCTTGACTGACTACCAGCCTTTTATTCGGGACAGTTGGTTGAGAATATTGGATTCCTATCAGCTCACGTAATCGCTCTGAAAGACTGACTTAATCACTTAAAAAAATTGACAAGATAATTGACCGATCCCTTACGATCTTCAGCTCATTGTTGCATAGGTGAATCAGGGGTTTGCTTTCACGTCTTGTGTGTTTCCAGATCCCTCCCACCTTCCCATCTATCTTTCTCCCTCCCACCCTCCCTTCAGTCTTTTCTCTTCCTCTTCTTTATCCCTTGATGATGGACCCCCTCACTTCTGGCCGACTCTTGCTGCTTCTTCTCCATCTTCTGACCATCAGTACAGTCCATCTTTGAGGGAGGTCGGATCCCCGACCAACCTCCCGTTCCCTCACATCCCTTTCACTACTCTAGGCATGCTGCGCTAGACGTCCGCGGAGATCAGATAGAGTAGATGCGAGACCCGGATGATGCCATTGCTGAGTTGAGAGTGCACTCCATTCGCGATCATAGAGAGCAGATGCGAGTATCAGATGTCTCCCATCCCAGTATGGTGGATGAGCAGATATGACTGGGAGCTCAGTCAGCTTCTACATTAGGACCATTTATCCTGGACTTGGAGCTTATTCAGAGACTGCTGATATTTTCAGGGGACGTGCACGAGGAGCCCTATCTTCACCTGTCTGAGTTCGAGGAGCTTTGCAGGACACGGATCTATTCGGATATCACTACAGAGGAGATGATGCTGAAGACCTTCCCATTCACACTTCAGGATAGAGCCATGAGATGGCACCACCGATTGGGAAGGAGATTCGCTACGTGGGGAGAGCTACGCCGAGAGTTTCTACAGAGATACTTTCCCCAGCATAGAGCAGAGATGATGCGGTCCTTGATCACAGAGTTTTCAGTAGACCCCAAGTAGCCATTGCACGATGCATGGCCGAGGTTTCTTGACCTCTCGAGGAGATTTCCCGACCACAGACTTCCACTGATAGACCTTATTGAGATCTCCATACTGGGGATGACCGCAGAGCAGATAGCACTGGTGATTACCTCATGTGGCAGTTCACACCGTAGTTCCGACATTGACTTAATAGATACCATCTCGATGTTTCTTTCACAGAGACCATCTTCACAAGATGTCGTAGTCGGGACAACACATGAGGAGGTTGCAGTACCAGTGGGGTGTGTCACACTACACGAGGATACAGTTTCTACACACCAGCCCGAGGACTTGGATTCTGCAGCACCACAGAGTACAGAGGAGATGACTGTTACAATGGAGATTCTGACCCAGAGTCTACTCGAGTTCTCATTGGTCTTCCAACTAGAGTTCGAGTCAGCCCCAGAGTTCTCAGTTGACGATTCTTGGATATCAGATCTTCTGATACCCCAGGAGATGGAGGAGTTCCCGCTACTACAACCATCGATCCAGCTATTCCAGATTCTAGTCCCGGATGATTCAGACTGACACTTCTCGGAGTCAGATAGATACCATGACTCAACCAGCAGCCACAGATTGATATGGGACACCACTTCGAGAGACCATACATCGAGAGTCCAGTATTCGAGCCTTTTGTCCTCCACCTTGTTGAGACAGATACAGTAGCTGAGGACCATATGGTAGCCAGCATTTCCGCAGAGCGAGAATCAGCCACATTGCCAGCCTCCGCAGTGTTGACCAGTACCTTCTCCTGCTTACAGATTGCCAAGAGCCAGACTTCAGATGATGATGCAGCCTGGTGCACAGAGTGGGTGCTTGATGATGAATACTCATTCATCACTCTTTATTCTTATATTTTAGCTACAAAAACCTTTGCAAATGCATGTAGATATGTGTAAATAGAAATAATTACCAAAAGCATGCATTGTGTAAAAACCTATAATTAGCATGTTTTTGTGCAAAAATAAAAGAATAAAGATTAAAAAGAAAAAGAGGGAAATATTTAGAATAAATATTGAGCAACCTAACCCAAGGGAGGGCTCAGCATGGGCCTGACCGCATAAAAGCCAAAGTAGAGGGAGATAGGGGCTCATGTGTGTAAATATTTATGTAAATAAAATAAAAGTATTTTCCTCACAAAAATAGGCTTGTAAATATTTGTATATATTTATAAATATAAAATCAAAATAAAAATTTAAAAATTTAAAAAGAAAACGAAAACACCTCTTGTACAGTCATCATGTACATAGAACCACCTTTATATTTATTTAGCCTTATAAATAAATAAAATTAATTTCTAAAATTTTTGTAAATATTCTATATTATATAGTGTAAATAAATAAAATTAAAACAATTAAAACAAAAACAAAATAAAAATAACAAAATTAAAAACACAAAAATATCTTATAAATATACCATGTATATAAATGTATATATTTATTTATTTCACCTATGCATATAAATAATTAAAATAAAATAAAAATGTCTTTTTATTCCTCATTTTATAATGAAAATAAATAAAATATAAAATGAGAATAAAATTGTATAAAAATAACAATTAAAAATCAAAAATTAAAATCCTTTATAGTGTACATATACATATATATAACATATTATGTATATACCTTATTTTTATTTCAAAAAAATTTTTAAAAATCACAAAAAAATAGAAAAAAAATAAAATAAAAATATTTCATGTTTTAACTTTTCCCTAATTCGGCCATTTGGTATCTTGAATTTCACTTCCAAAATCCAGCCACGTGGCCGCTACCCATTGGCCCTGGGGACTGTTGACCGCCCGGTCAACTGCTCCCCCCCAGGACCACTTCCCACGGGTTAAGGCGCCCGACCCGATTTCTCCCTAATTCCGCGCCTAAACCCGACTCCCTATCACCTAAATCCTGGGTCCGAATTCTTCCTACCACATCCGGGACCCTCGCCGGAGTATCCGCATCGGGGTCCGCGCTCCACACTGCCCTACCCGACCACTTCTAGCCGGACCTGCACCCATATAAATCTCGAGCTCTGCCACCTCATTTCTCTTTCTTTGGATCATTTGCTTTCCATCCAGTGACCTCCACCGTCTTGACGAGAGTGACAGCTCACCCCTGAGGGTATTGCAGCGAGGAGAGAGCAAGGAGCCATCGATCCGGCGAGTTTCCGCCGTCGCGCGCCGCCTGGAGGTAGCGCCAGAGCCTCGGGCCACGACGACCCGTGAGGCAAGGACCTAGAGCACCAGCTGCTCATCCCCAGTCGACCCATCCACTCAGGTAGCTTAGATTCTTTCCTTTGTTCTTTAATTTCTAGTTTGCCCCAAATCGACCCTTCGCCGTTCTGCACCGATTCCGACCACCGCACCCATCGCCTCGATCATCGGAATCCCCCATCACGTTCACCCGTCTCTCGCGCACCTTCTCTGCCCCTCCGTTCAACCCAGCTCGCACAGGAGCTGGGGTTCGAACCCCTTCGCCGTCGCATCGCCGGGGTTCGCCCGCACCACCGCGCCGTCCATCCTCACCACCGCTGACAGGGTCGAGGCATTTTGCCCTCGACCCAGGAGCTCTTTGGTTACATTTTGCAGGTTCCAGGAAGGCTATCTGAGGTCTTCCCACTCGATCACAGGAGCTCCACCTCCGTTGGAGTCGACAGAGCTCTCAGGAGCTCCGTTGATTCATCGGAGACATCCCACAGACGCGGGAGGCTAAGGCGAAGCTTCCTCGGTCATCAGAAGCCCCCGCGGAGGCTCGGAGCGCGCGTACTGGGCCGGCTAAGTTCGCCGGCCACTTGTTCTTCGAGAACTGATGAATCCATGATTCATCGCCTTTATTCTTTCATTTTGGCTAAAATCCTTGGTAAAATACATGTAAATATCCACTAATTCCATTTAATTAACATTCTAACCACAAATATTAATATTAATATTAACAATTAAATTATCCAAAATAAAAGAATAAAGAGAAAAAGGAAAATAAAAATAAAAGAAGGTTGTATATGTAATATACAAACTGATCCTAACCCCGAGACCAGGTCAATATTGACCGGGTCGACAAGAGAAATAAGTAGGGGGAGATAAGGATCTTAACTTATAAAAATATTCAGAAAATAAAGACCAAAAATACAAATTAACCATTTTCACCATAAAAATACTTCATCTATTTTATTTATCATCAAAACCACTCCAAACTAAAATACTTCCTTTGTAAAAAGTGTTCACAAAAATATGTAATATTTTATAAAAATATTAGAAAAATATTTCGGCGCAAAATAAAATAACCGCAATGAACCGGAAAAGCCGAAAAAGTCAACTTCCGAGGTTCATATCTATTTATAGAAAACTCCAAAATGACCAAACTCACTTTTAAAATCAGTTTTGTATATAATACTATTTACTAAAAAATCAGGAAAATAATCGGATAAAACTGGTGAGTTTCGGCTTTTTGGACCCGTTGTCTATATGTACAATATGTAGAAACTTCCGGGATTTTTAATTAAATACCCGTAAACCGTATTAACTTAATTCTTTTTTTAAAAATCATCTAAAATTTTATATAAAAATAGAAAAATAAAAATAAATTAAAATATCGAAAAAAATCCGGAGGCCCGAAGCCGCTACTTTTTTCGTCCGAGCCTCATAACTCGGCCGTATGAACTCCGAATTGAGCAAACTCTGTCCCTAAATTTTTATTTTTCAATTATCTACATTTTTTCAATTATCTACTCCGAATTGAGCAAACTCTGTCCCGAAGCCGCTACTTTTTTCGTCCGAGCCTCATAACTCGGCCGTATGAACTCCGAATTGAGCAAACTCTGTCCCTAAATTTTTATTTTTCGCTAAAATCGGAGTTAATGCGAAAAACGCGGTTTGCAGGGTCCGTATTAGTATATTTGTACAATAAGCCGTAACTTATATTATTATTTAATACATTAATCCTTTATTTTTTACTCAAAAATAAATAATACTTTATTTATTTATTTATTTAAATTATTTATTTATTTAATTTATTTAGTTACTTAATTACCTAATTAATTATTTAATTAATACTTAATTATCTCATTATATCCTTAATTACTTAATTAACTATTTAAGTAATTTATTAATCATCTTTATTTATTTATTAAATATTTAATTTCGAAATTACTAATTTAATTAATTTTATTATATTATATTATTGATTTATTTTTTTCCTCTTTTTTCTCTCTCATCCCATTTTCTCTCTCATACTTTACCCTTTTCCATCTTCTTCCACGATAGATTTCCCCTTCCACCTCTACTCCGTCGGCGTCCTTCTTCTTCCCAACCGCACCAACGGCCAGGCCGTTGGCCGGTACTCCAACAGTCCCTTGGATCCGGTCACCACCGGCGGTGACGAGCCGCATCATTCCCTATTTATAGGTCGTTGACTCCTCCGATTTGGGATCATCCGCCATTTTTTCCTCCTCCACCCAGAGCTCCGAGAGAGAGATAGGACGAGCTGTGACAGGGCTCCGGCATCCTTCTCGTCGAGCGAGAGAGAAGGAGATGTGCGCGAGATCAACGCCGGCGTGAGCTCCGCTGCCGTCGCGATTCCAGCCTCCACGTCGCCGCCGCCGTGTAGAGGCAACAATCCCGGAGCATTCGCTCCGATCACAGGCGACAATCTTCTGTTCAACACTTCAGGTTAGATTCCTATCATCTCTTCCTATTTTCTCTTCTCTCCCCCTTATATTCTATCTCTCCCAATCTCATCTCTGATCTCCCCTCTTCTCTGCTATTCTCCCAATCGCATCTCTGATTTCTCCTCATCATCCCGATTTCACCTCGAATTTGACTTTCAAATCCCTCTGGACTGCTCAATCCATTTCGATTCAAACCGGTGCTACGTGTATTCTGATCATCTGACGCCATCTTCTAGATGGAGTAGATAAAAAAAACTCGTAGATCAACTTCCTCGTGACATATAGAACCGAAGCTCCTATCATTTCATCTGTTTATGCATAGATCGAAATTGTTCCTCGAAATGCTTCATTCACTCCAGGCATAGGTGAACTACAAGTATAAACCGCCCAAATCCCAGCAGCATTCGCCGATTTTCGTCATGCACCACCTCGAAATTGGATAGCCTCGACCGGAGAAGCAGACAGTTAAACAGTTATAACTGCACTTCGGTTCCATTCTCTATACACTATAGGAACCCATTAGTTGAAGCATGTGCCTGTTTCACCCTTTTCTATTCTCATATTACACATCTTAAAACGAAGTAGAGAAGTGCTGCTTTCAATATTGGACTCCATTGAGAAGCACGATCTGGATTTCTACCCCATTGGAAATTGGAGCATCACTTGTAACGTGTGCATTGAGTATATTATAATTCCATCATATCATCTACCTTTCATGATTATTTGATCTAACATAAGTTGTCATCTTCGGTCGAGACTCGACGCTCGAGCCAAATCTCTTATTTGCAGGTCATTGATCTATCTTCTCAGAGCCATAGCAGCGAAGCCTCGGCACCGAATCCGATCGTCATCGTCTTTCTCTACAGACTACGCCACCGAGAATCAGCTTCGGCGTCGTGCGTGGGAATCCTCCGCATTCCAGATCCGAGCCAATTTGATCGCTGTTCACAAAGGAAGAACAACGCCCCTGGACGTTGTCCTAATTTTTGAGGGCGAACTCACATAGCAGATGCCGTCCGATTGTTATTATCGGGTGATCTAGATTGAGCGACGTGGACTGATCTAAACCCCCTGCCGTTTAATCTCATCAAGCCACGTGCCGAGCTCAGCTTTACGCCACCGCTTAGCAACTAAAGACTTCTCAAGTGTAAGGCACTTAAAAAAAATCCGTTGGAACTTTTTGGAGATTTTGCAGGTTCTCCCTCAGAAGTGGCGGTTATAATAATTAGGTCCTAGAAGGCTGCAACACGTGGATCGGAGAGCATTTTGCGCGAGACACCCTGCGAGTTTCTGAGTTTTTACATCACACACCCTTCTATTTCCAGTGTATTACATATACTCCTCTATTGTATATATAACTACCTACACACCCCCATACATAATAACAAAATAAAAAATATATATAAAAACAGCTCTAAAATCCTATAAAAAAATTACCTATATCATATTTTATCATATTTTGCATAATAACCCAAAATAAAATAAAAATCAAATAATAAAATCAATAAAAAATATAAAACACATAAAAACTTCAAAAATTCATAACTAACTCAATAAAACTCTCCTAAAAATGCACAGCCTATCATTTTGAAGGTATTTTCCTCTGCTTTCTACGAAAATACAATAAAAAGATTTTGTTACTGTTTGCTACCTTAAAAATAAAAAATACGTCCCTGTTTTCAATAAACATTTTGTTTTCTACCTTACAAGTTAACCAAAACCTATAAAAATCATAAAAACCATCTAAAATCCATAAAAACAGTAAAACACCCTTAAAATATAAAAATAACAAAACTAAAATCAAATAAAAAAATTAAATATTTTCTAATAATAAAAAAATCATAAAATAATTAAAAATTACAAAAACAATATAAAATTCGTAAAAATCAAATAAAAATTCAGAAAAATTATTAAAAATAAAATAAAAATTAGGGAACCCTTAGTCTAAGTTTTTCTACCGATTTCCCCTAGTCTAAACAGTTTGCCTCCCTGAGTTCGACACTCCCGTACGAATCCACTATACACATTTGTTTAGGAGTATAAATAAAATAAAAAGAAGATTAATTCACCTTAATCTTTTCTGATAAAACTCACCTGGTCGATACAACGACCGAAATTCTTCTTTTATGATTCTTTTGCAGGTTCAGAAGACAGCAGATCAGGTGGTGTTTTTCAGATGGCGCCGTTGCCGGGGAGGCAGCGCTAGGAGGATCGCGGAAACCTTAGGATTAGATTTCATTTCCGCGATTTTATTTCTCTGACCTAACAGTTTCTTGTTTTTGATTTGTGCAGCACAGCTCGAGTCGTGCAGCTCAGAACCGCGAAACCAAGTAGTTTAGAATTCTTGTAATTTCTTGTAAAAAACATATAAAAATAGTGTCGTAGAAAGGGGCCTCGTAAAGGCATCCCGACTTGTATCTTCTCGGGATCTGTTTCACCAGGGCTGTACTCCTGGGGGAGCAGGGCACCCACCGCGGCTTTTTTCGATCGTGATTTTCTCGACGGTTTTCCGCGGCTTTTCCGAGATAGGTGCTTGTTAGGTGTTTTACGACTTTTTCCTTCTCTGCGCATCGTAGCTTAGCTTAGCTTAGATGCTTGCATAGGATTCGACATCTAGGTGCTTGTATCTAGGGCCAATCCCAAAAAACAAAAATACGTTAGACGTTTTCTCTGAAAATATCCAAAAAAGTGAAAACCGAAAACTAAAACATGGACTGTTAACTTCTATTGGACCTTAAAAGAAACGTAAGGACTCCACTTGTTTTGGGGAGAGCAACCCCCGAAGTGCATACTCAGATCTCAACTTCAGACTTTGCGAGAGAGAGACGACACATAAGGTAGAGCCAGAGTCTGAGCTTCTATCGAAATACTACTTAGTTCACGCCTTTATTCACCTTATCTTCAGTGGGTGCTCTCGGGTAGCTGGAAACGGTCCGAGTTCACTTAGCAGAGTGGAAGGTTTAGAGGACACTGCGTAAGGCTCCGTCCTCAAGTAACACGGGTAGCCGGAAACGGTCCGTACTTACTTCCATACTGGCTGAGATTAGGTGAGTTCTGGTGAGAACTCGGGACAGTACGACGTTGAAGTTTCGGGCACCTATCTAATCTCACCAATCTGAGAGAACGTTGTTTGCCAAACAACCTAAAATCGAAAAGATAAACAACCGAACTCTTACGGTCATCACCAGGGTTGAGTTGGTGAATTCGGGGTTTGCTTTGTGTTTGATTTGCGGTGAGAGTCCTTTATCTTCCAGATCTCTGATCTTTGAATCATTAACAGTCACCTTCTTTTCCAGTTCCCACCCTCCCTCCCTTCATTCTTCTTGTATTCTTCCATCTGACTTATGATGATGAGCTGTATTACAGTTCAGCCAGGTCTCGCGGCATTATCTGTTGATTCTCATCATCCGGGTTCACCGTCTTGTGAGGTCGGAACTCTGACTGACTTCCTAACCCAAGATTTGTTTGCTTCAATCTGGCAGGTCAACGATCTCTTCGATCTTGACCTGGATCTTTTTGAGAATGTTTTCTCTGAGACGGTGGACGATTTTTCTCTGACTTCGAGAAAGAATCCATTATTCGAGTATGATCGTTCGTTCTCTTTCTCGAGTTTTTCTTATTTGTCACATCTCCCCGAGGGTTATCTGCAGGAGATGTGTTCTCTTTACTCGATCCCATTCTATGGATATACATCTGATCTGTCGGATGTCGAGATCGAGTATGAAGATTATTTTGAGTATCCTGATTCGTCCGATCTATCGGAATATGAGTTTTCTCTCCTCGATGACGCTCGCGAGGATGAGCCGATCTTTGAGATATTCGATGATTTATCTGATCTTTCTACCATAGGAACATCGGATACCTATTTTCATAGTGAGTCACTTGATCTAGACCTTCCATACCTTATCGAGACGGTGATTAACGTGGAAGATTCTTTCATTGATCCTTCTTTCTCCACGTTCGATTTCTTCGGCTCAACCCTTTCACTATATTCTGATATTGAGCCGACAATTTCTTTTGTGCTACCAATCCTTGATTTTATGATCTCTTATCTTTTCTCGGTAGCCAACACCTGCCTGATCGATTATTTGGGTGTCTCTTCTAACTTTGTTGAGTTCGTTGTTGGTCTCGCATCGAGACTGCAACGACAGTATGGCATTCGCATTACAGATGCCATCCTAAACCTCGACACTGCGTTGTCCTAGCCTTTGCGCCCAGCTAGGGGCGTAAACTCTAGCGCTCGTTGAGAGGCACCTCAACACTGTCTGCTTTGTATATACGTGTTTTCGATACTTGTTCATTCTTCCTTCCGTTTGTCTTACACCCTTAGGTTAATCTAGCTTTGCTATACTTAGGATGTGCTTTATCCTAAGTATAAGGGGGTGTAGACATCGTGTTGTTCGTCGTCCTGTTCGATCACTCCTGTTGTTGCTTATACTTAGGGTGTGCTTTACCCTAAGTATAGGGGGGGTGATCTCGCTCATTTCCCTTTTGATCGTCGTCGTTTTTGTCTCGTCTGCTCCCTCACTTGTCCCTCACCTTTTGATTTTCGTCTCTATACTTAGGGGTATTTTACCCTAAGTATAGGGGGGACAAGCCGAGCCGTTGAGCTGTGTACATTCTCTTGACCTCGATCATCTTCGGTTTTGAGTCTGCTATCCTTAGGATCACTTGATCTTTGGTATAGAGGAGATGATCGACTTCTATTCATTTTATTTCGTTATTCTTTGAGTCGTTGTAGTATACTCTTCTTTTCATTGATCTATACTTAGCCCGAGTTATGTCTTCCTTTGCCGCTTCTTTGGTCACTATGAGGACATAGTTCACGCTAAGTATAGGGGGGTGTCGTATATATATGTTATATATACTTTAGAAGCCATAACTCGTACTTTCTCGTATTTTTAATAATAAGGCTTCTTAAAAGTATAGTGTATATTTTGGGTTTTTAAAAGCTGCAAGAAAACCGTAAAAATGTTTTAGTAAAAAAATGGCTTAAAAATTGTAGATAAAAAAGTTGTAAAATTCTTTGATAAAATCCTTAAAAATTTAAAAAATAAAATCCTCATAAAAATCTTGTATAAAAGCCGTATAACTTGTATATAAAACTTGCATAAAATTCATTGTAAAATACACAAAAATCCGTGTAAAATTTGTGTAAATCGAATTAATCCACTAACTTGTACAAAAAGACCCCTAAAAATTGAAAAGTTTTAAAATCCAATAAAAATTTGCAAAATTCTTTAAAATCCACTTAAAGCATTTAAGCCGAAAAATATACCTCATAAAAAGTTGTTGCATCCATTAGCATTTTTCAGAACAAGCTTGATTCTTGAACCGCATGGATCTAAGTCCGAAAGATGGAGCTTGGTTTATGCCTTAATCCACTTAATTCAAAAGGGACTTTATTAGGATCGGGAATTAAGACTTTTCAGGTCTTGTAGACTTAATTCTTTGGGTTCCATGAGACCGTGTTCGGAATTCAACTTGAAAGTGCTTAAGTAGGACACCTGGTGTCATCCGTTGAACTCTTCTCCATTTGAATCAATTTTGAACTCAAGTACTCTGCACTTAGCTCGACCTGCCTGGGGTTGCGAAGGGCAATCCATTTCGGTGGTACGTTTCCATCCTTATCTAGTGGTGGTGATGTCTAAAGACGGGAGAGATTGGGGTTGAAATAAAGCTTCGGATGAGGGAAGGATCTGCTAGCACAATTTTTCTAAGACCCCAAAAATGGGCGGAATGAAAAGATGCTATATCCGTCGGGGCACAAAAGACCGATGCGGTGCAACAATCATTACTACCAAAGAAGCCAAATACACCAAATTCCAAAAATGACCACAATGGTCCGAGCTTCAGAAAAGCCTGCATGTCTTCGTTGAGACTTGGCTAAACTGGCCAGGCTTCACCGGAGATGTGATTACACTGATCACACTCCAGTTCTCTTCTCCTTCTTCTACCTTCTCTCTTACTCGATTGTGGACACAGCACGACCTGACCTCAGAAGGAAATACCTCCCTCCTCGAGGACTGAGTTGCTGGATAAGGGCCCAATGGAAGTGTGTAGCTGTATGGGCGGTTTCTTCGCTTCTCTAAGCGGGAAGAGCTAAAACTTTTCACACACAGTACAAATTGTTTTCAAAGCCGAAAAGTTTGCGTGATGGATAGGTGGATCTGAGCTGGCTGTTGAGGTGGATCTGGATAAGGATTTGTGGAACTTGAGGGCTGTCGAGGCTTAAATCCTAAGTCTAATAGAGTCCCGACACACTATTAATCCAAAGGTCTGAATCCAGGCTTCAAATTTTAGACGAAGTAAAATTCGGTTTAAAGAAACAAGCATGTTCTAAGTTCTTTTATTTCCCTTTTTCTTTTTCTTTTTGCTTGCACTTATTTATAGAATAAGTGTTTGCTAAGGGACTAGCAAAGGTAAAGTATAGGGGAATGATGAATCCATGATTCATCGCCTTTATTCTTTCATTTTGGCTAAAATCCTTGGTAAAATGCATGTAAATATCCACTAATTCCATTTAATTAACATTCTAACCACAAATATTAATATTAATATTAACACTTAAATTATCCAAAATAAAAGAATAAAGAGAAAAAGAAAAAAAAAATAAAAGAAGGTTGTATATGTAATATACAAACTGATCCTAATCCCGAGACCAGGTCAATATTGACCGGGTCGACAAGAGAAATAAGCAGGGGGAGATAAGGATCTTAACTTATAAAAATATTTAGAAAATAAAGACCAAAAATATAAATTAACCATTTTTCACCATAAAAATACTTCACCTATTTTATTTATCATCAAAACCACTCCAAACTAAAATACTTCCTTTGTAAAAAGTGTTCACAAAAATATGTAATATTTTATAAAAATATTAGAAAAATATTTCGGCGCAAAATAAAATAACCGTAATGAACCGAAAAAGCCGAAAAAGTCAACTTCCGAGGTTCATATCTATTTATAGAAAACTCCAAAATGACCAAACTCACTTTTAAAATCCGTTTTGTATATAATACTATTTATTAAAAAAATCAGGAAAATAATCGGATAAAACTGGTGAGTTTCGGCTTTTTGGACCCGTTGTCTACATGTACAATATGTAGAAACTTCCGGGATTTTTAATTAAATAACCGTAAACCGTATTAACTTAATTCTTTTTCTAAAAATCATCTAAAATTGTATATAAAAATAGAAAAATAAAAATAAATTAAAATATCGAAAAAAATCCGGAGGCCCGAAGCCGCTACTTTTTTCGTCCGGGCCTCATAACTCGGCCGTATGAACTCCGAATTGAGCAAACTCTGTCCCTAAATTTTTATTTTTCAATTATCTACAAAATGACATTAGTTTCGCTAAAATCGGAGTTAATGCGAAAAACGCGGTTTCCAGGGTCCGTATTGGTATATTTGTACAATAAGCCGTAACTTATATTATTATTTAATACATTAATCCTTTATTTTTTACTCAAAAATAAATAATACTTTATTTATTTATTTATTTAAATTATTTATTTATTTAATTTATTTAGTTACTTAATTACCTAATTAATTATTTAATTAATACTTAATTATCTCATTATATCCTTAATTACTTAATTAACTATTTAAGTAATTTATTAATCATCTTTATTTATTTATTAAATATTTAATTTCGAAATTACTAATTTAATTAATTTTATTATATTATATTATTGATTTATTTTTTTTCCTCTTTTTTCTCTCTCATCCCATTTTCTCTCTCATACTTTACCCTTTTCCATCTTCTTCCACGATAGATTTCCCCTTCCACCTCTACTCCGTCGGCGTCCTTCTTCTTCCCAACCGCACCAACGGCCAGGCCGTTGGCCGGTACTCCAACAGTCCCTCGGATCCGGTCACCACCGGCGGTGACGAGCCGCATCATTCCCTATTTATAGGTCGTTGACTCCTCCGATTTGGGATCATCCGCCATTTTTTCCTCCTCCACCCAGAGCTCCGAGAGAGAGATAGGACGAGCTGTGACAGGGCTCCGGCATCCTTCTCGTCGAGCGAGAGAGAAGGAGATGTGCGCGAGATCAACGCCGGCGTGAGCTCCGCTGCCGTCGCGATTCCAGCCTCCACGTCGCCGCCGCCGTGTAGAGGCAACAATCCCGGAGCATTCGCTCCGATCACAGGCGACAATCTTCTGTTCAACACTTCAGGTTAGATTCCTATCATCTCTTCCTATTTTCTCTTCTCTCCCCCTTATATTCTATCTCTCCCAATCTCATCTCTGATCTCCCCTCTTCTCTGCTATTCTCCCAATCGCATCTCTGATTTCTCCTCATCATCCCGATTTCACCTCGAATTTGACTTTCAAATCCCTCTGGACTGCTCAATCCATTTCGATTCAAACCGGTGCTACGTGTATTCTGATCATCTGACGCCATCTTCTAGATGGAGTAGATAAAAAAAACTCGTAGATCAACTTCCTCGTGACATAGAGAACCGAAGCTCCTATCATTTCATCTGTTTATGCATAGATCGAAATTGTTCCTCGAAATGCTTCATTCACTCCAGGCATAGGTGAACTACAAGTATAAACCGCCCAAATCCCAGCAGCATTCGCCGATTTTCGTCATGCACCACCTCGAAATTGGATAGCCTCGACCGGAGAAGCAGACAGTTAAACAGTTATAACTGCACTTCGGTTCCATTCTCTATACACTACAGGACCCCATTAGTTGAAGCATGTGCCTGTTTCACCCTTTTCTATTCTCATATTACACATCTTAAAACGAAGTAGAGAAGTGCTGCTTTCAATATTGGACTCCATTGAGAAGCACGATCTGGATTTCTACCCCATTGGAAATTGGAGCATCACTTGTAACGTGTGCATTGAGTATATTATAATTCCATCATATCATCTACCTTTCATGATTATTTGATCTAACATAAGTTGTCATCTTCGGTCGAGACTCGACGCTCGAGCCAAATCTCTTATTTGCAGGTCATTGATCTATCTTCTCAGAGCCATAGCAGCGAAGCCTCGGCACCGAATCCGATCGTCATCGTCTTTCTCTACAGACTACGCCACCGAGAATCAGCTTCGGCGTCGTGCGTGGGAATCCTCCGCATTCCAGATCCGAGCCAATTTGATCGCTGTTCACAAAGGAAGAACAACGCCCCTGGACGTTGTCCTAATTTTTGAGGGCGAACTCACATAGCAGATGCCGTCCGATTGTTATTATCGGGTGATCTAGATTGAGCGACGTGGACTGATCTAAACCCCCTGCCGTTTAATCTCATCAAGCCACGTGCCGAGCTCAGCTTTACGCCACCGCTTAGCAGCTAAAGACTTCTCAAGTGTAAGGCACTTAAAAAAAATCCGTTGGAACTTTTTGGAGATTTTGCAGGTTCTCCCTCAGAAGTGGCGGTTATAATAATTAGGTCCTGGAAGGCTGCAACACGTGGATCGGAGAGCATTTTGCGCGAGACACCCTGCGAGTTTCTGAGTTTTTACATCACACACCCTTCTATTTCCAGTGTATTACATATACTCCTCTATTGTATATATAACTACCTACACACCCCCATACATAATAACAAAATAAAAAAAATATATAAAAACAGCTCTAAAATCCTATAAAAAAATTATCTATATCATATTTTATCATATTTTGCATAATAACCCAAAATAAAATAAAAATCAAATAATAAAAATCAATAAAAAATATAAAACACATAAAAACTTCAAAAATTCATAACTAACTCAATAAAACTCTCCTAAAAACGCACAACCTATCATTTTGAAGGTATTTTCCTCTACTTTCTACAGAAAATACAATAAAAAGATTTTGTTACTGTTTGCTACCTTAAAAATCAAAAATACGTCCCTGTTTTCAATAAACATTTTGGTTTCTACCTTACAAGTTAACCAAAACCTATAAAAATCATAAAAACCATCTAAAAATCCATAAAAACAGTAAAACACACTTAAAATATAAAAATAACAAAACTAAAATCAAATAAAAAAATTAAATATTTTCTAATAATAAAAAAATCATAAAATAATTAAAAATTACAAAAACAATATAAAATTCGTAAAAATCAAATAAAAATTCAGAAAAATTATTAAAAATAAAATAAAAATTAGGGAACCCTTAGCCTAAGTTTTTCTACCGATTTCCCCTAGTCTAAACAGTTTGCCTCCCTGAGTTCGACACTCCCGTACGAATCCACTATACACATTTGTTTATGAGTATAAATAAAATAAAAAGAAGATTAATTCACCTTAATCTTTTCTGACAAAACTCACCTGGTCGATACAACGACCGAAATTCTTCTTTTCTGATTCTTTTGCAGGTTCAGAAGACAGCAGATCAGGTGGTGTTTTTCAGATGGCGCCGTTGCCGGGGAGGCAGCGCTAGGAGGATCGCGGAAACCTTAGGATTAGATTTCATTTCCGCGATTTTATTTCTCTGACCTAACAGTTTCTTGTTTTTGATTTGTGCAGCACAGCTCGAGTCGTGCAGCTCAGAACCGCGAAACCAAGTAGTTTAGAATTCTTGTAATTTCTTGTAAAAAACATATAAAAATAGTGTCGTAGAAAGGGGCCTCGTAAAGGCATCCCGACTTGTATCTTCTCGGGATCTGTTTCACCAGGGCTGTACTCCTGGGGGAGCAGGGCACCCACCGCGGCTTTTCTCGATCGTGATTTTCTCGACGGTTTTCCGCGGCTTTTCCGAGATAGGTGCCTGTTAGGTGTTTTACGGCTTTTTACTTCTCTGCGCATCGTAGCTTAGCTTAGCTTAGATGCTTGCATAGGATTCGACACCTAGGTGCTTGTATCTAGGGCCAATCCCAAAAAACAAAAATACGTTAGACATTTTCTCTGAAAATATCCAAAAAAGTGAAAACCGAAAACTAAAACATGGACTGTTAACTTCTATTGGACCTTAAAAGAAACGTAAGGACTCCACTTGTTTTGGGGAGAGCAACCCCCGAAGTGCATACTCAGATCTCAACTTCAGACTTTGCGAGAGAGAGACGACACATAAGGTAGAGCCAGAGTCTGAGCTTCTATCGAAATACTACTTAGTTCACGCCTTTATTCACCTTATCTTCAGTGGGTGCTCTCGGGTAGCTGGAAACGGTCCGAGTTCACTTAGCAGAGTGGAAGGTTTAGAGGACACTGCGTAAGGCTCCGTCCTCAAGTAACACGGGTAGCCGAAAACGGTCCGTACTTACTTCCATACTGGCTGAGATTAGGTGAGTTCTGGTGAGAACTCGGGACAGTACGACGTTGAAGTTTCGGGCACCTATCTAATCTCACCAATCTGAGAGAACGTTGTTTGCCAAACAACCTAAAATCGAAAAGATAAACAACCGAACTCTTACGGTCATCACCAGGGTTGAGTTGGTGAATTCGGGGTTTGCTTTGTGTTTGATTTGCGGTGAGAGTCCTTTATCTTCCAGATCTCTGATCTTTGAATCATTAACAATCACCTTCTTTTCCAGTTCCCACCCTCCCTCCCTTCATTCTTCTTGTATTCTTCCATCTGACTTATGATGATGAGCTGTATTACAGTTCAGCCAGGTCTCGCAGCATTATCTGTTGATTCTCATCATCCGGGTTCACCGTCTTGTGAGGTCGGAACTCTGACTGACTTCCTAACCCAAGATTTGTTTGCTTCAATCTGGCAGGTCAACGATCTCTTCGATCTTGACCTGGATCTTTTTGAGAATGTTTTCTCTGAGACGGTGGACGATTTTTCTCTGACTTCGAGAAAGAATCCATTATTCGAGTATGATCGTTCGTTCTCTTTCTCGAGTTTTTCTGATTTGTCACATCTCCCCGAGGGTTATCTGCGGGAGATGTGTTCTCTTTACTCGATCCCATTCTCTGGATATACATCTGATCTGTCGGATGTCGAGATCGAGTATGAAGATTATCTTGAGTATCCTGATTCGTCCGATCTATCGGAATATGAGTTTTCTCTCCTCGATGACGCTCGCGAGGATGAGCCGATCTTTGAGATATTCGATGATTTATCTGATCTTTCTACCATAGGAACATCAGATACCTATTTTCATAGTGAGTCACTTGATCTAGACCTTCCATACCTTATCGAGACGGTGATTAACGTGGAAGATTCTTTCATTGATCCTTCTTTCTCCACGAAAATGTCTCCAAAATTTATAGAAAATTTTACATCATGGCAGGAGCCATGTGTCCAATTTCCATTAAATTTGGAGATGATTTGCTATTTTATTCAAAAATAAAGAGGTGGCACAGTGCACAAGGACCAAAGTGCAAATACCCAAAGTTCTGAGGGGTCCGGTGCAAAAATCCCACGAAATCACGCGCACCGCGCGTGTCTGGGGCACTCAGGGGCCTAAATGCAAAGAAATTAAGTTCCTGGGCTAAATAATAACAAGTATTAAAAGCCCAGGGAACTTAATGTAATTTACCCACTAAAATCACGCATATGCGCAAATAAACCACGCACAGGGGTATCAATGCAAATAACTAAAAAGTTTCATTCATTTCATAACCATCCAGAACTACAGGGTAAAGAATGCAAATATCCCAAAGAGGCACGTATCGATGCACGTGCTACACCACAAACAGGGGCATATATGCGAATACAATAGAGCTCATGGTCCAAAGTGCAAATGTACTGAAAATAAAACAACTAATCTATGTATTTACATTACTAAACTCGAAATAAAATAAAGAGCAGGGCCTAAGGGTAAATTACCCTTTATTAATGAAGAGGCTGGATGGAGGGCACGTGGCGCATTCGACGGTGGAGAACAGCGGCCGCTCCACAGCTGGGCTCCTTGGGTGAATCCGATGGCGAGGGTTCCTCCACGTGGGCGATCGGACGGTGTAGGGCGCAGGTGGCTAACCCTTGTGCATCGGATGGCTGGGATCGGTCCTCCTGAGATCGGGCGGTGACTGCTGCTCCTAAGATGGACGGTCCCGATGAAGTCTGGAGCTGGAGGGCGGATCGAACGGAGGAGGAGGATGCTCGAAGAACAGATGACCGACGAAGTTCGCCAGTCCAGTGGCCTCGCTCCGAGGCTCCTCTGCTGCGCCTGAAGGTCGGAGAAGCTCCGCAATAGTGTCCCGCAGCTGGTGGTAGGCTCCGATGATCCAGCCAAGCTCTGGTGAGCCCCGGCGAGGACGGCGGAGGAAGAGCTCCTGGTCTGAATGGCCCAACCCCTCAGACGGGCTGGGGAGTACCTGCAAAGTGGACCAAAAGACTCACGGGTCGAGGGCAAACTGCCTCGACCCAGTTAGGCGGCTGACGGTGGTCGGTGAGGCGTTATGGGCGAGCTCCGGCGAGGGGGATAGACGGAGGAGCTCGAATCCCAGCTCCTGTGCGAGCTGGGTTGAATGGGGATGTGGAGAAGATGCGCGGGAAGACGGCGAAGGCTATGGCGATGCCCGGTGATCGAATGGTGGTCGGAATCGGTGGGAATCGACGATGGATGGCGGCGGAGTGATTTGGGGGTAACTAGAAATTACTGAAAAAGAAAGGCTAACGGAGCTACCTGGGTGGCTGAATGGGCTGTGGGCGAGCTTGCGCAGCTCTGGGTCTTTGCCTCACGGAGCGCCGACGTCCGAGGCTCGATGCTCCTGCTGGTGGCGGAGCAACGGCGGCGAAGCTCGCCGGATCAGTGGACACGCCTCCTCTCCTCGCTTCAACAGCGCCAAACGCGGGCTGTCACTCTCACGAATACGTTGGAGCTCACAGGGGTGGATTCGAATGGCCAAAGATAGAGAAATGAGGAGGCGGAGCAACGACTAAATATGGGTGCGGGTCCGACTAGACGAGGTCGGGTAGGGCGTGGAGGCGCGCGGATCCCGATGTGGATACCCCGGCGAGGGTGTCGGATGTGGCAGGAGTGAAACAGACCCGGGGTTTTGGTGGGATTCAATCGGGTTTAGGCGCTAGAAATTAGGGAAGTCGGGTCGGGCGCCTAAATCCGCAGGAGGTGGTCCTGGGGGGGGGGGGGGCGGGGTAGTTGACCGGGCGGTCAACAATCCCCAGGACCAATAGGGAACATCCACGTGGATATTATTTGGAAGTGAAATAACAGGTGGCAAATGTCCGAATTTGTAAAAACTTAAAACATGAAATATTTTTATTTTATTTTTTTCTATTTTTTAGTGATTTTTAATAATTTTTTCGAAATAAAAATAAGGTATATACATAATATGTAATATATAGGTATATGTACACTATATAGGGTTTTTAATTTTTGATTTTTAATTATTATTTTTATGCAATTTTATTCCTATTTTATATTTTATTTATTTTCATTATAAAATAAGGAATAAAAGGACATTTTTATTTTATTTTAATTATTTATATACATAGGTGAAATAAATACCTATATATATTTATATACATGGTATATTTACAATATCTTTTTATGTTTTTAATTTTGTTATTTTTATTTTTTTTTGTTTTAATTGTTTTTATTTTATTTATTTACACTATATAATATAGGATATGTACAAAAATTTTAGAAATTAATTTTATTTATTTACAAGAATAAATAAGGATGATGGTGGTTCTATGTATAATGTGATTATGTACAAGTTGTGTTTTTGTTTTCTTTTTAATTTTTAAATTTTTGTTTTGGTTTTATATTTATAAATATATACAAATATTTACAAGCCTACTTAAGTCTATTTTTGTGAGGAAAATATTTTATTTTATTTACATATATATTTACACACATGAGCCCCTATCTCCCTCTACTTTGGCTTTTATGCGGTCAGGCCCATGCTGAGCCCTCCCTTGGGTTAGGTTGCTCAATATTTATTCTAAATATTTCCCTCTTTTTTTCTTTTTAATCTTTATTCTTTTATTTTTTCACAAAAACATGCTAATTATAGAATTTTACACAATGCATGCTTTTGGTAATTATTTGTATTTACACATATCTACATGTATTTGCAAAGGTTTTTGTGGCTAAAATATAAGAATAAAGAGTGATGAATGAATATTCATCACCCCCTATACTTAACTTTGCTAGTCCCTTAGAAAACACTTATTTGAAAAAGAAGTGAAAAAGAAATAAAGAAAAAGAAAGAGAGAATGTACATGGATCAAGGTTGATTATTAAACTTGCCTTTATTAAATTAAGGTATGGAGCTCGATCAGATCTTTGGATTATTAATGTGTCGGAACCTTATTTGGACTTAAGTCTAAAACTCAACAGCCTCTAAGTTCCACTATTCTATAACCAAGACTCCTCAATGCTCCAGATCAGAACAAGTCATCAATCACAAACCCTGAAGACCATGAATCTTTTCTTGTCCTGTGAATGTGAGGTTTAAGCTCTCCACCTCAGAAATGGCAACTTGACAACCCTTCCCAACAAGGTAACTCTATGACCTCAATCTGGCCACCCTTTCCTCGAGGAGCGGGGTATTCCCTTCTAAGTTCAAGTTCAACCGGCTCAAGAAGAGGAGGAAGAAGAGAATGGGTCAAGGCCAGTGTAGCCAAGTACCCTTGGGAGCTTGACCAGTGTAGCCAAGTCTCCCTGCTGCAAGCTACATCAGGTGGATCATGAAACCAAGCTTTGCTTATTGCACTCTATATACATACTCCGGTGGGATTATCATTTTCTCTCAGACCCACCACTTTTTTGGAGTTATTTTCTTTTTGCACATTTTTTTTCAAGTCCATCTATACAACATATACATGTGCAGCATATATACAAGGAGTTTTTCCTCTTGAGCCAGTAGACTATCCCTCTTTTGAAGCTTTATTGCAACCCACAATTCCCGTCGTTAGACCTCATGGCAACCAGACCAAGTTGAGACGCACTTCCTTCACTAAATGAAGAAGAGAGGTTCCGCCTAGAAGTACTACCCTCATATGCTACCCCAAGTCAAGGAAGACTGCCTCCTCACCACCTCATCCGTAGAGAGCTCGGTGCATAGTGCTAGTGTCCAAGTAAAGCCATTGTCTATATGAGTCATGTATTGTTGTTAAGTGCTCTACTTAGGCTCATTGAGATGACATGTGATCATAGCCTAGTGAACTCAAAGAATTAAGTCACCATGGACCTCAAAAGCCTTAAACCTAAGCCCTATAAGGTTCCTCTTAGAAATTAGGTGGATTAAGATCTTAATCAAGCTCCATTTCTCAATTTGATTCCAGGCTAGTTTAAATGTCAACTATCATCCATAAAAACTATATACATATGTACAAAAGATGCTATTTACACAAATTTTTACAAACATGCAAAATTTTTGAAAAATGTTTTGAAATCATGAATGAATGATGCATGAAGTGCAAGTTTTGCAAAAAAGTATTTACACAAATTTACACAAGATTTTTGTAAACTTTTTGATTTTAAAACATTTTGGAAAAATTTTGTACTATATACATAATTTTGATAAGAAAATATTTACACAAACTTTACACAAAAGATTTTTGAAATCATTTTTACAAAAATAATTTGTACACTAGCTATTTATGTGCAAATAAAAGAAGTTTATGTACATGAAAATTTTTTAATTTTTGTGATTTTTAGCCATTTTATTTATTAACACACTCACACCAAGTACGAGTTATGGCTAAAGTATATATGAAATATATACACACCCCCCTATACTTAGCTTGAACGATGTCCTCAGAGTCAAGAGCGATGAAGAAGACATAACTCGTGCTAGGTATAGGGACGTGAAAAGAAAGGCTATATACAAAGATGAATGAATGAAATAGAAAAGTCAAGAGTGTCTCGGGTCTTCCCCCTATACTTAGGATCAAGTAATCCTAAGTATAGCAGGCTGCATACTAAGGGAAGATCCGAGTGGAGAATGTACAGGGTCTACCCCCCCTATACTTAGGGTGAAAGATCCCTAAGTATAGGCATCAAAACAGGGGTAGGCAGGAACAATAGAAATACCCAAAAGGTCTCACATCCCCCCTATACTTAGGGTAAAGTGCATCCTAAGTATGGCATAATTACAAGATGAAGAAAAGGATGTGGGACTAAGGAATGTAGTGATATGGACATCTGGATCTATACAAGGCGGAGGAACAGTGAAACTCAGGCGTGAGATGCATTAGATGTGAGTCAAAGACCACATCTCATGCAAAATGAATAGGGGCAAGATCAGCGACCTGCGGCTCATGATCTAGAAATGGCTTGAGCCGCTGGCCGTTCACTCGAAAGGTACTCTCAGAGGACAACTCGGATATATCAATGCTACCGTTGTCGTGTACCTTTCTGATCAAGTAGGGTCCCTTCCATTTGCTCTGTAGCTTCCCTGGAAACAAACGTAGCCTCGCATCAAACAGCCATACTCTCTGACCAATCTCAAAATGCTTGTGCCTGATATGAGAATCATGCCACTCCTTTACTCTCTCCTTATACTGTAGGCTATTTGAGAAAGCTGTATCTCTAAGCTCCTACAGGGCGGCTAACTCTGCCCTCCTCTGGTCTCCCATACCATCTGGATCCATAAGAATATCTGTAACTGCCCAAAGTGACTTGTGCCTCAGCTCAACAGGTAAATGGCACGGCTTGCCATATATGAGGCGAAAGGGAGATGTGCCCAATGGAGTCTTGAAAGACGTCCTATATGCCCATAAGACCGAGTCCAAAAGCTGTGACCAATCCTTTCGGTCAGGGCGGACGACTTTCTGCAAAATAATCTTGATCTCCCTATTCGACACCTCGGCTAGACCATTCGTCTGTGGATGATAAGGTGTAGCAACACGATGGTCTATACCGAACTCGCTAGCAAGGGCCTTCACCTGGTCATTGATGAAATGAGACCCCCCATCAGAAATCAGAACTCGTGGAACCCCGAACCGCGTGATGATGTGCTTCCTCAAAAATATGCAAACTGTCCTCGCATCAGCATCTCGGGCGGGGATAGCCTCAACCCAACGACTAACATAATCCATGGCCAACAGAATGTACTCAAATCCCTAACTCTTAGGGAATGGACCCATGAAATCGATGCCCCATGCGTCAAAAACCTCACAGAAGTGAATGGGCTGCATTGGCATAATATCACGCTGTCCGCAAGTGCCCATCCTCTGACAGTCAGTACACCTCTTCACGAACTCATCAGAGTCCTTGAAGAGGGTAGGCCACCACAAGCCGGATTGGAGCACTTTCTGTGCCGTTCTTCTCTCAGAATGATGTCCTCCTGCCTCAAGCTTGTGGCAGTAAGTGAGGACGCTATGGTGTTCCTCCTGAGGAATACACCGACGCCAGACGCTATCCCCTCCTTCGTAGTAAAGGATGGGATCCTCCCAGTGGTAGGACTTGGCCTTCGCAAGGAAGGTCTCAAGCCTCTGCCTGGGCCAATCTTGTGGGACTTTCCCAGCAAAGAGAAAGTTCACAATATTGGCATACCACGGGAGTGAGGCGATAGCAAGGATCGCCTCATCTGGGAAGGTATCTCGAATGGGGTCAATCTGCTCAGACTCCTCAGGCTGCTCTAAACGGGAGAGATGATCCGCCACCACATTCTTGACTCCAGGCTTATCCTTAATCTCAATGTCGAACTCCTGGAGTAGAAGGATCCATCTAGTAAGTCTGGCCTTGGCATCCTTCTTTGCCATGAGGTACCTGATGGTGGTGTGATCTGTGTACAAAGTCACTCTAGATCCAATGATATAAGATCGAAACTTATCTAGGGCGAACACTACGGCTAGCATCTCCTTCTCTGTGACCGTGTAATTCCGCTGGGCGGAATCCAATGTGCGGCTAGCGTAGTGAATGGCAAATGGAACTCCATTCCTCCTCTATCCCAGTACTGCCCCTACGGCAAAATCGGAGGCATCCGTCATGATCTCGAATGGGAGAGACCAATCAGGCGGCTGGAGGACAGGAGCCTCAATAACACACTGCTGGAGAGTCACGAAGGACGAAAGACACTTGTCATCGACAAGGAACTCGGTGTCTTTCGTCAAGAGGTCAGTCAACGACCGGGCAATCCTGCTGAAATCCTGAATAAATCTCCTATAAAATCCAACGTGCCCCAGGAATGACCGTAGCTGCCTCAAATTGGACGGCGGTGCGAGTTTTCTAATGACATCAACCTTGGCCGGATCAACCTCCATGCCCCTGTTGGAGATGATATGGCCAAGCATCGTCCCTTGAGTCACCATGAAGTGACTCTTCTCCCAAGATAAAACCAAATGGTACTCAATACATCGCTGGAGTACTCGGTCTAGGCAGTCAAGATAGGAGTCGAATCCGTCGCCGTAGACCGAGAAATCGTCCATGAAGACCTCTAAATACTCCCCTACCATGTCCGAAAAGATCGACAGCATGCACCTCTGAAAAGTCGCAGGGGCATTGCATAGCCCCAATGGCATGCGTCGAAAGGTATATGTACCAAAGGGATAGGTAAAGGTGGTCTTCTCCTGATCCTCAGGAGCGATGGCCACCTGGTTGTAGCCCGAGTACCCATCCAGGAAGCAATAATGGCTCTTCCCTGCCAGTCTCTCAATGATCTGGTCAATAAAAGGCAGGGGGAAATGGTCCTTCTTGGTGGCCTGGTTGAGTCTCCTGTAGTCAACACAGACCCTCCAAGAGGTGGGTACTCGTGTAGCAATCTCCTCTCCCGACTCACTGATCACAGTTGTGATGCCCATCTTCTTGGGCACCACATGCAAGGGGCTAACCCACTTGGAGTCGGAAATGGGATAAATAAAATCTGCACTCCACCATTTTGATATTTCCTTCATCACGACCTCTCTCAGGTTGGGGTTCAGCCGCCGCTGGAACTCACGTGACGGCTTCGCCCCCTCCTCAAGATAGATATGGTGGGAGCACACTGATGGACTAATCCCATGGAGATCTACTACGCTTCATCCGATTGCCTTGCGGTTCTTTTCAAGAACCCCCATCAAACGAGATTCCTGCTCTCCAGTCAGATCGACGGAGATGATGACTGGGTACATCTCAGGCTCGCCCGCAAGGAACCGATACTTCAGCGAAGTAGGGTGCGGCTTCAGCTCTGGACAGCTAGGTGCTGGCAAATCTGGCCTCGGAAGAAGATGTGTGAGTGCTGCTAAGTCTGCCAAATCTGCCTGGGAGAAAGAAAGCGAACTCTCGCAAACTGAGTCTGGAGAGGGCTGCTTGACTGTATTGTCTCTGATCTGCTCTGCCTCTACCTCCTCCTCATCTGTAGGCTCAGGTGGACTCAAGTCTGGCATCTGATCATCACAATCTGCCCAATCAGACTCTGAATCCGAGGGATCTGCATCAAATAAGGTGGCATCAGTACCACCATCACACAAGGTGGCCTCAGCACCACCATCACCAAAAGTCGTGTCGCGGTCGAGAACCGGCTCTGCTACCTCTGTAGTATCCTGGACCAGGGCGGTGCTCTCCAAGATCTCCTCTACTGTCATCTCTGCATCAGTGGTGTCTGGAAATGAGAGGATGGCCTGTGCTGAAGGGTCTGCCCATGCTGCCTCGTCATCTGTGATCACAAAATCACAGTCTTGGTGGATGTCTAGCTCGGCCTCTGTCAGCTGCTCTGTATCTGTGCTAGTCTCTGAGCATGCTCTCTCTCTGGCTCTGTAGTCCTCGACCATCTCTATTTGTATACTCTCGCCCTCGACGCGAAAGTATACCTTCCCGCTATCATGATCAGTCACCGCCTTGGCTGTGGCCAAGAACGGATGACCAATGATGATGGGGGTATCGGTCACTGAATCAGGGATCTCCATGTCCAACACTACGAAGTCCACGGGGAATTTCAGGCCCTGAATCGTGACGATAACGTCTCGCAACAACCCCTTCGGCCTCTTGACAGATCGATCAGCAAACTGAAGGACTGTCCTGCTCTGTCTAAGAGTGCCCAACTTGAAGCGGTCGAGAAGGGCTGCCGGAAGGAGGTTGATCGACGATCCGCTATCCAATAGAGTACGGTCGAACCTCTGCTCACTAATCTGACATCTGACATACGGGGCTCCTGAATCTGGCCTCTTGGCTGGCAGACGGTTCTGAATTGCGAAGCACGTGGCTTTCATCAGCACATGTATCTCTGAATGGTGGTTCCTCCTCCTCCTGACTGTGGTCCTATCTCTCAAAGATCGCTGAAGAAGGGGGATGTGCTGCAAAGCCTCCTGAAGGGTCAGTTGTATGTGAAATCTGTCGATCATGCTCTGGCTGAACTCCTCCTGCTCTCTCTTTTTTGGGTCTTTTTCTCTTTTCTTCCCCTTCCCCATCTGAAGGGCTCTAGGGAAGGAGATCACAGGGTCCTTAGCAGATGAAGGACTAGGAAAAGGCCTAGACGGCTCGACCGCCGGATCCGCATATACATCAATCACCACAGTGGGACCAGAAGAAACTAAACCTTTTCCTTTATTCAAAACAGTGTTCTGAGATACATCAGCATGAGGAAAAACAACATCTCTATCTATATGAACACCGGTGGCCTCAGTACCACCACGGGCTGGCTCTGCTGCTGGACGTCTTGCGGCCTCAGTACCGTGGGCTGGCTCGGCTACTCTGGTGGCATCAGCACCACCTCCTCGAACTGGTGAAGTGGCGGCCTCAGTACCGCCGATGGAATCAGCATCCTTGGTGGCATCAGTACCACCATCATCATCGTGTGCGACATCAGTACCGCTCTCCTCCTCCTCATCTGGCGCCCTGGGTGGATCCTCGAGTCGTCGCTCAGATGAGGCGCCGCCTGCTGGTGCTCTACCGCTCCTAAGTGTAACAAAATCAGCATCAAATAGATCCGAAGACATATCATCAAATGGATCACTAGGAGTGGCATGCTCAGTGGAAACTACCTGCTCAGATTTTCGCTTCAGGCTGTTCGGATTCAGTTCTATCTGTACAGGGATGGCGGCCTTCCCTCTCATCAGGTCCCGCATCTCCTGGCGGAACTCGTCCATCTCCCATCTAAAGGTAGCCTGCTGGTCCGTGAGGAGGCGGGCTATGTCATCCAAGGCGGGGCTCTCATGGGAGCCAGACGGGTAGCCTCTCTGGTAATGAGGCTGCTGGAACTGCTGCTGGTGCTGCTGAGAGGGGTAGGAGGAAGGATGCTGCTGCTGGGGTGGTGGGTGAGCCTGCTGCTCACGTCTCCAAAACTGTCCCTGCTGCTGATAGGGACGAGGAACGAAAGACGACTGCTGGTGTGACTGATAGGCTGGGGGCTGCTGCTGCGGCTGGTGATCCCTCTGCTGGCCATACTGCCCTCCCTGGCTGGATGACTGCTGCTGGGGCTGGGTACCTCCACTCCCCCACCTGAATCCGGGATGGTCTCGTCGGATCCCAGGCTGGGGGCGGTCATACCAAATCCCGTTGACATCCATCAACGGCTCTGCATCGTATGGGGCTGGCGGGAGTACTGCCAGAGGCTGATCCGGCTGGTATACCACCATCTGCAAGTCTGGAGATGGTGGTGTCTGGTAGGTGGGTTGCTGCTGCTGGTACGGCTCCGCCTGTACAAGGTGAATCTGTCTAGGCTGCTGAAAGGAGCTGGAGCGCTGGGACGAGCTGCTGCTGCCGCCGGTATCGCCTCGCGACTGAAGACGGGGCTGGGAAGCCGTCTGTGCCTCCTGGAGACACATGAGCTGGGTCTTCATGTCGCTCAGAGTCTGTGCCATCTGTTCCATCTGCGTGATTCCCTGGCACTGCTTCTTCTCTATCAGCTCCATCCGGTCCAACTTCTCGCTTATGATACCCATATCCGCAGCGGACGACTCTGCCTGTGCTGCTGCAACTGCGGATGAACTGGATGGACCGGCATCGACCCGTGCTATCCTCTGGTACTGCACAGGTCCTGGCTGCTGCTGGGGTCTCCCCTGAGTGTACAACCGGGTCTGGGACATCACCATATAATTCTCGGCCATCTCCTCGTAGATGGCCCAGACCTGGTCGTGGTCCTTGGCGAAATAGGACCCGCCGCAAGAAGCATTCACCAGGCCCTGGAGCTCTGGTGTCAACCCGCTGAAGAAGCTCTGCACAAGGTTCGGCTTCGAAATGTCGTGGTGCGGGCATCGGTTTGTGAGCTCACGGAACCTCTCCCATGCCTCGTGGAATTGCTCGTTGGGGAGCATGGAGAAGTTGCTGATCAGGGCCCTCGCTGCATTCGTCCGCCCGAGTGGATAGTACTTGTTCAAGTACTCGGTGCGGAGCTGCTCCCAGGTGTAAACAAACTTCCCCAAATGCTTCAGCCAGGTGGCTGCTCTGTCTGCTAGGGAGAAGGGGAAGGCGATCATCCTGATCGTGTCCTGCTCCACCTGACGGTCGTGGACAGTGCTGCATATCATCAAGAACTCCTGGAGGTGGAGATGGGGCTCCTCTGTCGCGAGTCTGTGGAAGCGGGGGAGTAGCTGCAAAGTGTTCGGGGGGAACTTGAAGTCCCCCACGATCGCTGGAAGTACTACCCAGTGGTGCGTCAGCGTCGATCCGGGGTTGTGTAACTCCCGCATCGGTCTCGGTGGTCCTCCGGCTGCGGCGGCTGCCGCTGCTGCGGCGGCTGCTGCTGCGGCTGCTGTATCCGCATCATCTGGGATCCTCGGTCCCTCTCTCCTCTGCTCTCGCTCTGCTCTCATCTGCTCCATCTCTCTCCTCATGTCGATTATGAATGCTCCCTGATCCCTCAGCTGCTGCTGGACGGTCTCTAACGAGGCGATCAGGGTGGAGTTGATCGCTCCCTGATCCAATACGAAGTGCTCTGGCTGACGGGAGCGATCCTCAGAACTGCCGACCATAACGTCTGCAAAATCAAATGAGCCCAACTCAGGTGCTGTCAAATCTGCTAATCTCTCCTCGGGCTCATGTCGCTCAGGTCCGAAAGAAAGGGGGTCGAGGGAGAACAGGGTGGAGTCGTACTCGGGCTCGGAGAGCTGGTCTCGGCTCTCGCGGGCCAACCTAGATGATCGGGTAGACGTGCCCGAGAGCGGTGCAGCCAAAGGCTGCCTAAGAGAGCGTCTACCCATCATCTTGATCTGGCGAGTAATGCGGATGAGATCTGGAGAAACTATGATCAAAATGCAAACCCCCGGTTCACCAACGCAACGCGAGCTGAAGACTGTAAAAGCTCGATCAAATTATCTTGTCAATTTTTATTAGGTGAACACACAAGATATCAGAGCGCTTACGTGATCTGTTAGGATACCCGATGCTACCCCAACCGACTGGCCCGCACAGAGAAGTCGGTAATCAGTCGGGAATAACACCGGAGGGCTCTACCTAGGGTGCGGGTCACTCTCTCGCGCTACCAAACCAAACAATGAGGGGGTTGCTCTCCCCAAGACAAACTTTTAAGTGAAGTGTCTTTTAGGGTCAATAGTTTTAGCCAATCCCAATTTTATGGTTTTTCTTTTTAATATTTTTCAAATAAAAACAAACGCCTAACGAATTTTTCGGTTCTCCTGGTTATTTAATCCAAAACAGGGGGAGAAGACGAAAAAGCCGATGCGCGATGAAATCAATGATGCATGCTGAGATAGAAATGCGTACCTTGCCTCCAGCACTCTACATGCAAGTGATCCGCGCATAATTTAAAGACAGGAAATAAATTACCTAAATGATGCAGCGGGAAAAACCGAGTCTTAGATCAGCAATTTCTACTCGCAGAACCGTCTAATCGGTCACCGACCTCCAAGCCAAAGGGTCCGGTCTTGCCCCACCCCTCCTCTGCCCGACAAATCGGGTGTAGGAGAAAGCGCTTTACAGGGTGGACTGCGGCACGTAGGCTACGAAGGAGATGAGTCGATTATTTTTATTAATTGATTATTAGTAGGTCCAACCAATTAAGCGAACTATAGGAGCAGGCAGATAATTAAGTGTGGGGACCCTACTAAGTACGACACAAGCAAGAGAAAATCCTAAAGCTAGGGGCTCGATGAAAAACCGCGTAAACACCGGAAAAGGCAGTAAAAAGGAAAAAAAAACAAAGCCACGATAAAAGCCGTAAAAAACTCCTAAGGGTCCCCCGAGCACACCGGTGCTCGGCGAAACAGACCCGCTAAGCAGATAAAGTCCTCAAGTCCAGTCTGAGTACCTGTATTATTACAATAATAATCAAATAAAATCTAATCTACACCTCACCCACTCAACTCTCTCTCTCTCGCTCTCTCCTGCGGCTCCGTACAGAAGGGAGCCGCCTCCAAGTCCTGCGGTTGCGTCGGCTCCTCGAAAGTCGCCTCCGCGGTCCTCGGGCCCTCGCAAGAGATAAAGACAAGTGGTCAGACCAAAATAATCAAATAATAATATCAGAAAAATAAATGGAAATCAAAATGGGGGTATATATGCAAAAATGCAAAATAAAATAAACACTCAAAATAAAACAAAAATAAAAACAAAAGAAAAGAAAATAAAGCAAAGTAAAACAAAAATAAAATATAGACAAAAGCCGTGAAAAAGCCGCGAGCTCTGAAAGAGCCGCGAAAATAAAAACGAAAATAAAATAAAAACTACTAAGCCGTGCTCCCCGGCAACGGTGCCATTCTGATGACGCGCCAAGCGACTAAGGCAAAGGTATCTAGATGGTCGTTGCGACCTCGATCACTCGGCTATGTCAATCAAGAAAAATGAACCACTAATATAGACAAAATCAATCAAAAATGCGAAAGCGGTCCTGCTATTATTTTAACCTGGTATAGCGACCAGGGTCGAACTCAAGGAGCACGGGTTGGCCTCTCGGCCTACAAAGTAGTTAAAAGAGAAATAAAATAAAAGAAGCAAATATTTTTGGTGGTTTTTGAAGAATACCCATTCATCACTCTTTATTCTTATATTTTAGCTACAAAAACCTGTGCAAATGCATGTAGATATGTGTAAATAGGAAAAGTTAGCAAAAGCATGCATGTTTGTAAATACCTATAATTAGCATGTTTTTGTGCAAAAATAAAAGAATAAAGATGAAAAAGAAAAAGAGGGAAATATTTAGAATAAATATTGAGCAACCTAACCCAAGGGAGGGCTCAGCATGGGCGTGACCGCATAAAAGCCAAGTAGAGGGAGATAGGGGCTCATGTGTGTATATATTTGTAAATAAATAAAATTATATTTTCCTCACCCAAAAATATGATTGTACATATTTTGTATATATTTAGAAACTATTGAAAACAAAATAAAAATTTAAAAATCAAAAAGACCAAAAATATCCCTTCACCATGTACATAGACCACCTTCTTTATTTATTTAACCTTATAAATAAATAAATAAAATTATTTTCAAAACTTTTTGTAAATATTCTATGTTATAATAGTGTTAATAAATAAAAAGAAACAAAACAAAAATCAAATAGAAATAACAAAATTAAAATTACAAAAATATATTGTACATATGCCATGTACATAGTTGTATATAACTATTTATTTTACCTATGTATATAAATAATAAAAAATAAAATAAAAATATCCTTTTATTCCTCATTTTATTCTATAAATAAATAAAATATAAAATAGGAATAAAAATGTATAAAAATAACTCATTAAAAATCAAAATTAAAAACCATATATTGTATATATACCTATGTATAGCTATACTATGTAAATACCTTATTTTTATTTCCAAAAATTAATTAAAAATCACTAAAAAATAGAAAAAATTAAAACAAAAATATTTCATGTTTTGAGTTTTTAATAAATCGGCCATTTCCTATTTTATTTTGAATTTTTAAAGCATTTATGACGTGGCCTCTCCTGATTGGTCCACGGGGGACGTTGACCCCCCGGTCAACTCCCCCCTGTGGACCACTTCACACGGGTCGTGACGCCCGACCCGACTTCCCCGATTTTTCGCGTCACGACCCGGCTTCCAAATCCGCAAATCTCGAGCTCCGATCCTTCCCCGTGCATCCGGGAACCTCGCCCGACACCTTGCCTAGGGGTCCGTGCTCCATCGAGCCGGACCCAAGCCCTTCTTCCCGGACCTGCACCCATATAAAGTCTGAGCTCCGCCGCATTCCATTTCCATCTTTGGCTCTCCACCCTTCGTCCCGTGACCTCCACTGCATCCCTTGAGGTGACAGCTCTCGATTGCCGGTGTCGCAGCGAGGAGGGGGTGGCCGGACCACTGATCCGGTGACTTTGCGCCGCCGTGCTCCGCCCCGTGCAGGAGCTCGAGCCTCAGGCCTTGACAACCTTCGAGGCGACGACCAGGAGCTACCTTAGCTCCAGCACAGTCTTCCACTCCACCCAGGTAGCACTTTAGCTCGCTTGTTTAGCTTAATTTCTTGTTTCCCCCAAATCATAGTTCCGCCGAGTTCCGTCGATTCCGGCTATATCGCACATCTTTTCCATCATCGGAACCTACGCTCACCGTCGCCATCCCTCCGCGCACATTCTTCGCCCATTCGTTCAACCCAGCTCGCACAGGAGCTGGGGTTCGAGCTCCATCGTCCTCCGCTCGCCGGAGCTCGCTCGCCCCGACCCACAGTTCACCTTCACGCCGCTTCATCGGGTCGAGGCACTTTGCCCTCGACCCGCGAAGCTTCTGGGTTACTTTGCAGGTCACGAGGAGGCCATCTGAGGCTTCCCAACATCAGTCCAGGAGCTTCCCCGCCGCCGACCTCGCCGGAGCCCCTCCAGGGCTCGGTTGGGCCATCGGAGGCCATCACCAGCTGCGGGACTTCATCGCCGATCTTCTCCGATCCTCGGAGGCAGCTGAGGAGGACCACAACACGCGCACGAGGCCGGCGAACCTCGCCGGCCACCTGTTCTTCGAAGGTCTTCCACCACCGTCCGATCGCCCTCCGCTCCAGTTTCCATCGTGGCCGTCCATCCACGGAGGAGCAGACACCGTTGATCATTTCGAGGGTCGATCCGGACCGTTAGCACAGAGGAGAGAGGCACCAGCACCTGAGCACCGTTAGATCCTCCACGTGCCTCGCTCTGCGCCGTCGATCGGCCCACGTGCGGAAGAGGAGAAGCGCCAGCACCCCAGGACCGTCAGATCAGCTACGTGGCGCACATCCAGTCGTCGACGTAATAAAGGGGTAATTTACCTTAGGCCCCCTCGTAGTTTCTGTTTTTAGTTCCAGTCCTGTAAATATTTTATGCTTTTTTTTACGTTGGGATAATTGCACATTAGACCTCGTGCTTTTTAGTATTTGCATTTATGCCCCTGTATGTGTGAGCCACGTGCTTCGTCACGTGTATATCTGGTGTATTTGCAACTCTACCCCTGTAGTTCTGGATGTTTGTTAATGAATAGAAACTTTTTGGTAATTGCATATATGCCCCTGTGAGCGTTGTATTTGCGCATGTGCGTCTTTTAGTGGGTCATTTGCAACATAGCCCTTGGACTTTTTGGTACGAGTTACCAAAAGGTCCTACGACTTGTTTTTATTACCAGAAGGTCCCTGAGTGCCCCAGGCACGCGCCACATGCGTGACTTGCTGGGAAAATTGCATCTGGAACCCCAGATCTTCGGGTATTTGCACTTGAGTCCCTGTGCACAGTGCCCCCTTTTGATTTTTGAATAAAATATCAAATCACCTCCAAATTCGATGAAAATTTGACACATGGCTCCTGCCATGTTGTAGGATTTTTGAGAATTTTTGAGGACATTTTTGATTTTATTTGTTATTTTTAAAAATTCAAAAACACCTATTTTAGCTACTGTCTAGGTTTAAAATTCCCAAAAAAATATAAAAACACCCCCAAAAATTCTAAAAAAATTAGTTACTGTTTCTTTTGTGTGTTTTGATTTTCTAGCCATTTTGGCTATTTTTCATTGAGTAAAATCCCTAAAAATCTAAAAACACCTAAAAACTCATAAAAATTATAGTAAATAATTTAAAAACCCAAAAACAATAATTTTGGTGCCCTAATTTTCCTTGTTTTCTCTAGTATACAGGAAAATTACCTCCAGGTCCCTTTGAGATCCTTAAATATTTTATTTTTGGATTTTGGGCCTGGCTGGACAGTACCTTGTCTTTTTAGCACTGTTTGACTTTTAGAAAATAAAATACACCTTATAAAAATCCCAAAAATTCACCAAAAACACTAAAAAACCTAAAAAACATAAAAACAATTTTTCTTGAATTTTTGCATGATTTTTGGTGCTTTTAATAATTAGCTAAAGTGTGCTTTTGTTTGCCTTCTTTTATTTTCTTCACTTTTTAAAAATCCAAAAAAATATAAAAATTATTAAAAACCACTAAAAATCCTTGTATTTTATTTTATTTTATTTTTACTACTTCGTAGGCCTCTGGCCAACCCGTGCTCCTTGTGTTCGACCCTGGGTGCTATACCAGGTTAATCTCATAGCTAGGCCGCTCTCTTCTTTGTTTTGATTGATCTTCGATTTATTTAGCGGTTCGATATTTTTCTTGATACATCCATCCTCTGAGATCCGGGTCGCAATGATCCTTATCTTATTACCTTCATCCGGGTCTTAGGGAATTTAGGGTTATCAGAATGGCGCCGTTGCCGGGGAGCACGGCTTAGTAGTATTTTTGTCTTTATTTTCGTTTTTGTTTTCGCGGTTTTTCGCGGCTCTTCGGAGCTCGCGGCTTTTCGCGGTTTTTGTATCTAGTTTCTTTTTGTTTTATTTTGTTTTATATTGATTTTCTTTTATTTTTATTTTTGTTTTATATTGTGTGTTTATTTTATTTTCCATTTTTGCATATATACCCCCTTTTTTATTTTTATTATTATTTGATTATTCTTTATGGTCTGACCACTCTTCTCTCTGTCTTGCGAGGGCCCGAGGACCGCGGAGGCGACTTTCGAGGAGCCTGAGCAGCCGAGGAATTTGGAGGCGGCTTCCTTCTCTACGAAGCTGCAGGAGAGAGCGAGAGAGAGAGTCGAGTGGGTGAGGATAGTTTAGGATTCTTATTTCATTATTATTATTGTAATAATACAGGGACAGGACTTGAACTGTTTGGATATTTGACTACCGTAGCGGGTCTGTTTCGCCGAGCTCCGATGTGCTCGGGGGACCCATTAGGACCTCGCGGTTTTTCGCGGTTTTTACGCGGCTTTCTTTTTCTTTCTTACTGTCTTTTCCGTTTTTTCGCGGTTTTTGCTCGAGCCCCTAGATTTAGGACTTTCTGGTGATTGTGATGTAATTAAGTAGGATCCACACACCTTAATGACATATCTGTTCCTATAGACCGTAATTGGACCTACTTAAAATAAATAATAAAAATAACCGACTCGCTAGCCTCCGTAGCCTACGTGCCGTAGCCCGTCCTGTAAAGCGCTTACTCCTACCCCCGATTTGTCGGGTAGGGGAGGGACGGGCCAAGACCGGACCCTTTGGCTTGGAGGTCGGAGACCGGTTAGACGGTTCTTCGCTAGAAGTTGCTCGTCTAGGACTCGGCTTCCCGCTGCATCATTTAGCTTAGTTTTATTTCTGTCTTTTATTTTATGCGCGGATCATATTGCATGTAGAGAGCTGGAGGCAGGTACGCATTTCTGACTTTGCATGCATCATTGATTTCTCGTGCATCGGCTTTTTCGACTTCTCCCCCCTGTTTTCGACTTAATAATCAGGAGAACCGAAAAATTCGTTAGGCGATTTGTTTGCTTTGAAAAATACCTAAAAAGTGAAACCATAAAATTGGGACTGCTAAAATTATTGACCTTAAAACTCGCTCACCCTAAAAATTCTGTCTTGGGGAGAGCAACCCCCTCATTGCTTGGTTTGTATGCGCGAGAGAGTGACCCGCACACTAGGTAGAGCCCCCCGTTGCTACACCTGACTGATTACCGACTCTTCCGTGCGGGCCAGTCGGTTGGGTTAGCAGCAGATATCCCAACAGGTCACGTAAGCGCTCTGATATCTTGAGTGTTCACCAAAATAAAATTGACAAGATAATTTGACCGAACTTTCACGGTCTTCAGCTCGCGTTGCGTTGGTGAACCGGGGGTTTGTTTTTAGATCATAATTTTTCCAGATCTCATCCGCCCTACTCGCCAGATCAAGATGATGGGTAGACGATCTCTTAGGCAGCCTCTGGCTGCACCGCTTTCGGGCGCGTCTACCTCATCATCTAGGTTGGCTCGCGAGAGCTCAGACCCGCTCTCCGAGCCCGAGTACGACTCCACCCTGTTCCCCCTCGATCCCCTTTCTGACCTTCCTGAGAGACACGAGCCCGAGGAGAGATTGATACATTTGACAGCACCTGAGTTGGGCTCGTTTGATTTTGCAGACGTCGATATGGCCGGAGCAGGCAGTTCTGATGATCACTCCCGTCGACCAGAGCACATTGTACTAGACCAGGGAGCGATCAACTCCACCCTGATCGCATCACTCGATACAGTCCAGCAGCAGCTCCGCGATCAGGGAGCATTCATGATAGAGATGAGGAGAGAGTTGGAGAGGCTCAGAGCAGAGAGAGACCAGCAGAGCGAGCCCGAGGAGATCCCGGATGCAGATGCACAGGCACGAGCCGCAGCAGCAGCAGCCGCCGCCGCCGCAGCAGCAGCAGCCGCAGGAGGAGCAGGACCACCTAGACCGATGCGGGAGTTGCACAACCCCGGATCTACACTGATGCACCATTGGGTGGTGGTTCCAGCTATTGTGGGGGACTTCAAGTTCCCCCCGAACACCTTGCAGATGCTTCCTCGGTTCCATGGACTTGCTACAGAGGAGCCCCACCTCCACCTCCAGGAGTTTTTGATGATATGCAGCACTGTCCACGACAGACATGTGGACCAGGACACGATCAGGATGATCGCCTTCCCCTTTTCACTGGCAGACAGAGCAACCACCTGGCTGAAACATTTGGGGAGATTTGTCTACACCTGGGAGCAGCTCCGCACTGAGTACTTGAACAAGTACTATCCACTCGGGAGGACGAATGCAGCGAGGGCCCTGATCAGCAACTTCTCCATGTTCCCCAACGAGCAGTTTCACGAGGCTTGGGAGAGGTTCAGAGAGCTCCTGGACAGATGCCCGCACCACGACATCACGAAGCTGAACCTAGTTCAGAGCTTCTTCAGCGGGTTGTCACCAGAGCTACAGGGCCTGGTGAATGCTTCTTGTGGCGGGTCCTACTTCGCCAAGGACCACGACCAGGTATGGGCCATTTTTGAGGAGATGGCAGAGAACTACATGGTGATGTCCCAGACCCGGCTCTATACTCAGAAGACCCAGCCACATCAGCCAGGATCCGTGCAGTACCAGCGGATAGCACGGGTAGATGCAGGTCCATCCAGTTCGTCTGCAGCCGCAGCAGCACAGGCAGAGTCGTCAGCTGCAGACATGGGTATCATTAGCGAGAAGTTGGACCGCATGGAGCTGATTGAGAAGAAGCAGTGCCAGAGTATCACGCAGATGGAGCAGATGGCACAGGTCTTGAGCGACATGAAGACACAGCTCATGTGTCTCCGGGAGGCACAGACGGCTTCTCAGCCCCGTCTTCAGTCGCGAGGCGACACCGGCAGCAGCAGCAGCTCGTCCCAGCGCTCCAGCACCCCCGTGCAGCCTAGATAGGTTCACCTTGTACAGGCGGAGCCGTACCAGCAGCCGCAGCCCACCTACCAGTCCCCACCATCTTTAGAGATGCAGATGGTGGTCTACCAGCCGGACCAGCCTCTGGCAGTACTCCCGCCAGCCCCCTTCGATGCCGAGCCGTTGATGGATGTCAACGGGATTTGGTACGACCGTCCCCAGCCTGGGATCCGACGAGACCATCCTGGATTCAGGTGGGGGAGTGGTGGTGCCCAGCCCCAGCAGCAGCCGTCAGGACAGGGAGGGCAGTACTCCCATCAGAGAGACCAGCACCAGCCGCAGCAGCAGCCCCCAGCGTATCAGCAGCAGTCATCCTACGGTCCGCGTCCCTATCAGCAGCAGGGACAGTCTTGGAGACGTGAGCAGCAGGCTCACCAGGGATACCAGCAACACCCTCCATCCTACCCCTCTTACCCACCACAGCAGTTCCAGCAGCCTCACCCACAGAGAGGCCACCCGTCGGGCTCCCACGAGAGCGCCGCCTTGGATGACATCGCCCGCCTCCTCACGGACCAGCAGGCCACATTCAGACGGGAGATGGACGAGTTCCGCCAGGAGATGCGGGACCTGGTGAGAGGGAAGGCCACCATACCAGCCCAGATAGAGCCCAATCCGAACAGCCTCAAGAGGAAGTCTGAGCAGGTAGTACCTACTGAGTTAGCCACTCCTAGTGACCCATTTGATGATACTTCTTCGGATCTATTTGATGCTGATTTTGTCACACTTAGGAGCAGTAGGACCCCAGCAGGCGGCGGCGCCTCATCTGAGCTTCATCCAGAGGCGCCACAGCAGGAGGAGGAGAGCGGTACTGAGGTCGCTCCAGACGATGACGGTGGTACTGAGGCCACCAAGGATGCTGATCCCACCAGCGGTACTAAGGCCGCCGCTTCACCAGATCTAGGAGGTGGTACTGATGCCACCCATTCAGCCGAGCCAGCCAGCGGTATTGATGCCGCACGACGTCTACCAGCAGTAGCAGCAGAGCAGCCAGCCCGTGGTGGTACTGAGGCCACCGGTGTTTGTAGAGACAGTGATGTTGTTTTTCCTCGTGTTCATGTATCTAGGAACTCTGCTATGAATAAAGGAAAAGGTTTACTTTCTTCTGGTCCCACTGTGGTGCATGATGTATGTGTGGATCCGGTCCTTGAACCGCATAGACCTTTTCCTAGTCCTTCATATGAGAAGGACCCAGTGATCCCCTTCCCTAGAGCCCTTCAGATGGGGAAGGGGAAGAAAAATGATCCAAAAAAGAGAGAGCTTGAGGAGTTCAGCCAGAGCATGATTGACCGATTTCACATTCAGCTGACCCTCCAGGAGGCTTTGCAGCACATCCCCCTTCTCCAGCGTTCTTTGAGAGAGAGGACTACAGTCAGGAGGAGGAGGAGGAACCACACTTCAGAGATACATGTGCTGACCAAAGCCACGTGCTTTGCGATCCAGAACCGACTGCCAGCCAAGAGGCCAGATTCAGGGGCCCCGTATGTCAGATGCCAGATCAGTGAGCAGTGGTTTGACCGTACTCTTCTAGATAGCGGATCGTCGATTAACCTTCTTCCGGCAGCCCTTCTCGACCGCTTCGAGTTGGGCACTCTTCGACAGAGCAGGACAGTCCTTCAGTTCGCTGATCGATCTGTCAAGAGGCCGAAGGGGTTATTACGAGACGTTATCGTCACTATTCAGGGCCTGCAATTCCCCGTGGACTTCGTAGTGTTGGACATGGAGATCCCTGAATCAGTGGCCGATACCCCCATCATCCTTGGTCGTCCGTTCTTGGCCACAGCCAAGGCGGTGACTGATCATGATAGCGGGAAGGTGTACTTTCGTGTCCAGGGCGAGAGTATACAAATAGAGACGGTCGAGGACTATAGAGCCAGATTCAGATCCCGCTCAGATGCGAGTACATACTCAGAGCAGCTGACAGACGCAGAGCCAGACATCCACCAGGACTGTGATTTTGTGATCACAGATGATGAGGCAGCTTGGGCAGACCTTGAGACACAGACCACCCTCTCACTTTCAGACACAGCTGATGCAGAGATGACAGCAGAGGAGAGTCTGGAGAGCACATACCTGGTTCAGGATACCATTGAGGCAGCAGAGCCGGTCCTTGATCGCAGCATGATGATTAGTGATGGTGGTGCTGAGGCCACCTTGTTTTCCGGTGGTACTGATGCCACCACTTCTGATACAGATCCCTCGGATTCAGAGTCTGATTGGGCCGATTGCTATGATCAGATGCCAGACCTGAGTCCATCTGAGCCTATTGATGAGGAGGAGGTAGATGCAGAGCCGAGCAGAGACAGTGCAGTTGAGCCGCCTTCCCCCGATCCAGTTTGCGAGAGTATGCTTTCACTTTCCCAGGCAGATTTGGCCGACCTTGCAGCTTTCACTCAGTTTCTTCCACAGCCAGATTTGCCGGCACCCAGCATTCCAGAGCTGAAGCCGCTCCCTACTTCGCTGAAGTATCGATTCCTTGCGGGCGAGCCTGAGATGTACCCAGTCATCATCTCCGCCGAGTTGACTGGAGAGCAGGAATCCCGTTTGATGGGGGTTCTTGAAAAGAACCGCAAGGCGATCGGATGGAGCGTAGCAGATCTCCATGGGATTAGTCCATCAGTGTGCTCCCACCATATCTATCTCGAGGAAGGGGCAAAGCCGTCGCGTGAGTTCCAGCGGCGTCTGAACCCCAACCTGAGAGAGGTTGTCATGAAGGAAATAGCGAAGTGGTGGGTGCAGGTTTTATTTATCCCATTTCCGACTCCAAGTGGGTCAGCCCCTTGCATGTGGTGCCCAAGAAGACGGGCATCACGACTGTGATCAGTGAGTCGGGAGAGGAGATCGCTACACGAGTACCCACCTCTTGGAGGGTTTGTGTTGACTACAGGAGACTCAACCAAGCCACCAAGAAGGACCATTTCCCCCTGCCTTTTATTGACCAGATCATTGAGAGACTGGCAGGGAAGAGCCATTATTGCTTCCTGGATGGGTACTCGGGCTACAACCAGGTGGCCATCGCTCCTGAGGATCAGGAGAAGACCACCTTTACCTATCCCTTTGGTACATATACCTTTCGACGCATGCCATTGGGGCTATGCAACGCCCCTGCGACTTTTCAGAGGTGCATGCTGTCGATCTTCTCGGACATGGTAGGGGAGTGCTCGGAGGTCTTCATGGATGATTTCTCGATCTACGGCGACGGATTTGATTCTTGTCTTAACTTCCTAGATCGAGTACTCCAGCGATGTATTGAGTATCACTTGGTGCTATCTTGGGAGAAGAGTCACTTCATGGTGACTCAAGGGACGGTGCTTGGCCACATCATCTCCAACAGGGGCATGGAGGTTGATCCGGCCAAGGTTGATGTCATTAGAAAACTCACACCGCCGTCCAATCTGAGGCAGCTTCGGTCATTTCTGGGGCACGTTGGATTTTACAGGAGATTCATTCAGGATTTTAGCAGGATCGCCCGACCGTTGACTGACCTCCTGACGAAAGACACCGAGTTCCTTGTTGATGACAAGTGTCTTTCGTCGTTTGCTACTCTCCAGCAGTGTGTGATTGAGGCTCCTGTCCTCCAGCCGCCTGATTGGTCTCTCCCATTCGAGATCATGACGGACGCCTCCGATTTTGCCGTAGGGGCAGTGCTGGGACAAAGGAGGGATGGAGTGCCATTTGCTATACACTATGCTAGCCGCACATTGGATTCCGCCCAGCGGAATTACACGGTCACAGAGAAGGAGATACTAGCCGTAGTGTTTGCCCTGGATAAGTTCAGATCATATATCATCGGATCTAGAGTGACTTTGTTTACAGATCACACCGCCATCAGGTACCTCATGGCAAAGAAGGATGCCAAGGCCAGACTGACTAGATGGATCCTTCTACTCCAGGAGTTCGACATTGAGATTAAGGATAAGCCTGGAGTCAAAAATGTGGTGGCGGATCATCTCTCCCGATTAGAGCAGCCTGAGGAGTCTGAGCAGATTGATCCAATTAGAGATACCTTCCCAGATGAGGCGATCCTTGCTATCGCCTCACTCCCATGGTACGCCGATATTGTGAACTTTCTCGTTGCTGGGAAAGTACCACAAGATTGGCCCAGGCAGAGGCTTGAGACCTTCCTAGCGAAGGCCAAGTCTTACCATTGGGAGGATCCCATCCTTTACCACGAAGGAGGGGATAGCGTCTGGCGTCGGTGTATTCCTCAGGAGGAACACCATAGCGTCCTCACTTACTGCCACAAGCTTGAGGCAGGAGGACATCATTCTGGGAGGAGAACGGCACAGAAAGTGCTCCAATCCGGCTTGTGGTGGCCTACCCTCTTCAAGGACTCAGATGAGTTCGTGAAGAAGTGTACTGACTGTCAGAGGATGGGCACTTGTGGACAGCGTGATATGATGCCGATGCAGCCCATTCACTTCTGTGAGGTTTTTGACGCATGGGGCATCGATTTCATGGGTCCATTCCCTAAGAGTCAGGGATTTGAGTACATTCTGTTGGCCGTTGACTATGTGAGTCGTTGGGTGGAGGCTATCCCCGCCCGAGCCGCTGATGCGAGGACAGTTTGCAGATTTTTGAGGAAGCATATCATCACACGGTTCGGGGTTCCACGAGTTCTTATTTCTGATGGGGGATCTCACTTCATCAACGACCAGGTGAAGGCACTTGCTAGCGAGTTAGGCATAGATCATCGTGTTGCTACACCATACCATCCACAGACGAATGGTCTAGCCGAAGTGTCGAACAGGGAGATCAAGACTATTCTGCAGAAAGTCGTCCGCCCTGACCGAAAGGATTGGTCACAGCTTTTGGACTCGGTCTTGTGGGCATATAGGACGTCTTTCAAGACACCTTTGGGCACATCTCCCTTTCGCCTCGTATATGGCAAGCCGTGCCATTTACCTGTTGAGCTGAGGCACAAGTCACTTTGGGCAGTCACAGACATACTTATGGATTCAGATGGTATAGGAGACCAGAGGAGGGCAGAGCTAGCTGCCCTGGAGGAGCTTAGAGATGCAGCTTTCTCAAGCAGCCTACATTATAAGGAGAAAGTCAAGGAGTGGCATGATTCTCATATCAGCCACAAACATTTTGAGATTGGACAGAGAGTATGGCTGTTTGATGCGAGGCTTAGATTATTTCCAGGGAAGCTACAGAGCAAATGGAAAGGACCTTATCTGGTTAGGAAGGTACACGACAACGGTAGCATCGACATATCCGAGTTGTCTTCTGAGAGTACCTTCCGAGTGAACGGCCAGCGGCTCAAGCCATTTCTAGATCATGAGCCGCGGGTCGTTGATATTGCCCCTATTCATTTTGCGTGAGATGTGGTCTTTGACTCACATCTAATGCATCTCACGCCTGAGTTTCACTGATCTTCCGTTGTATATAGATCCAGATGTCCATATCACCACATTCTTTAGTCCCACATCCCTTTCTCCATCTTGTGATTATGCTATACTTAGGGTGCACTTTACCCTAAGTATAGGGGGGATGTGAGACCTTCCGGGTATTTCTTTTGTTTCTGTCTACCCCTGTTTTGCTGCCTATACTTAGGGGCATTTCACCCTAAGTATAGGGGGGGTAGACCCTGTACATTCTCCACTCGGTTTTCCCTTCGTGTACATCCTGCTATACTTAGGATTACTTGATTCTAAGTATAGGGGGAAGACCCGAGATCCTCTTCACTTTTCATTCTCTTTTGTATAGCCTTCCTTTTCACTTCCCTATACATAGCACGAGTTATGTCTTCTTCATCGCTCTTGACTCTGAGGACATCGTTCGAGCTAAGTATAGGGGGGTGTGTATATATTTCATATATACTTTAGCCATAACTCGTACTTTGTGTGAGTGTGTTAATAAATAAAAATGGCTAAAAACAACAAAAATTAAAAATTTTCATGTACATAATCTTCTTTTATTTGCACATACATAGCTAGTGTACAAATTATTTTTGTAAAAATGATTTCAAAAATCTTTTGTGTGTAAAGCTTGTGTAAATATTTTTGGTATCAAAATTATGTATACAGTACAAAATTTTTCCAAAATGTTTTGAAAATCAAAAGTTTGCAAAAATTTTGTGTAAATGTGTGTAAATATCTTTTTGCAAAACTTGCACTTCATGCATCATCATTCATGATTTCAAAACATTTTTCAAAAATTCTGCATGATTGTAAAATATTGTGTAAATATGCATCTTTCTGTACATATGTATATAGTTTTTCTGGATGATAGTTGACATTTAAACTAGCCAGGAATCAAATTGAGAAATGTAGCTTGATTAAGATCTTAATCCACCTAATTCTAAGAGGAACCTTATAGGGCTTAGGTTTAAGGCTTTTCAGGTCCATGGGGACTTAATTCTTTGAGTCCACTAGGCTATGATCACATGTCATCTCAATGAGCCTAAGTAGAGCACTTAACAACAACACATGACTCATATAGATTATGGCTTTACTTGGACACCAGCACTATGCACCGAGCTCTCTACGGATGAGGTGGTGAGGAGGCAGTCTTCCTTGGCTTGGGGTAGCGTATGAGGGTAGTACTTCTAGGCGGAACCTCTCTTCTTCTTATAGTGAAGGAAGTGCGTCTCAACTTGGTCTGGTTGCCATGAGGTCTAACGACGGGAGTTGTGGGTTGCAATAAAGCTTCAAAAGAGGGATAGTCTACTGGCTAAAGAGGAAAAACTCCTTGTATATATGCTGCACATGTATATGTTGTATAGATGCACTCGAAAAAAAAAATGTGCAAAAAGAAAAGAACTCCAAAAAAGTGGTGGGTCTGAGAGAAAATGATAATCCCACCGGAGTATGTATATAAGTGCAATAAGCAAAGCTTGGTTTCATGATCCACCTGTTGTAGCTTGCAGCAGGGAGACTTGGCTACACTGGTCAAGCTCCCAAGGGTACTTGGCTACACTGGCCTTGACCCATTCTCTTCTTCCCCCTCTTCTTGAGCCGGTTGTACTTGAACTTAGAAGGGAATACCCCGCTCCTCGAGGAAAGAGTGGCCAGATTGAGGTCATAGAGTTACCTTGTTGGGGAGGGTTGTCAAGTTGCCATTTCTGAGGTGGAGAGCTTAGACCTCACTTTCACAGGACAAGAAAAGATTCATGGTCTTCAGGGTTTGTGATTAATGACTTGTTCTGATCTGGAGCATTGAGGAGTCTTGGTTATAGATTGGTGGAACTTAGAGGCTGTTAGGTTTTAAGCTTAAGTCTAAATAAGGTTCCGACACATTAATAATCCAAAGATCTGAATGAGCTCCATACCTCAATTTAATGAAGGCAAGTTTAATAATCAACCTTGATCCATGTACATTCTCTTTTTCTTTTTCTTTCTTTCCGTTTCACTTCTTTTTCAAATAAGTGTTTGCTAAGGGACTAGCAAAGTATAGTATAGGGGGGTGATGAATACCCATTCATCACTCTTTATTCTTATATTTTAGCTACAAAAACCTGTGCAAATGCATGTAGATAAGTGTAAATAGGAAAAGTTAGCAAAAGCATGCATGTTTGTAAATACTTATAATTAGCATGTTTTTGTGCAAAAATAAAAGAATAAAGATGAAAAAGAAAAAGAGGGAAATATTTAGAATAAATATTGAGCAACCTAACCCAAGGGAGGGCTCAGCATGGGCGTGACCGCATAAAAGCCAAGTAGAGGAAGATAGGGGCTCATGTGTGTATATATTTGTAAATAAATAAAATTATATTTTCCTCACCCAAAAATATGATTGTACATATTTTGTATATATTTAGAAACTATTGAAAACAAAATAAAAATTTAAAAATCAAAAAGACCAAAAATATCCCTTCACCATGTACATAGACCACCTTCTTTATTTATTTAACCTTATAAATAAATAAATAAAATTATTTTCAAAACTTTTTGTAAATATTCTATGTTATAATAGTGTTAATAAATAAAAAGAAACAAAACAAAAATCAAATAGAAATAACAAAATTAAAATTACAAAAATATATTGTACATATGCCATGTACATAGTTGTATATAACTATTTATTTTACCTATGTATATAAATAATAAAAATAAAATAAAAATATCCTTTTATTCCTCATTTTATTCTATAAATAAATAAAATATAAAATATGAATAAAAATGTATAAAAATAACTCATTAAAAATCAAAATTAAAAACCCTATATTGTATATATACCTATGTATAGCTATACTATGTAAATACCTTATTTTTATTTCCAAAAATTAATTAAAAATCACTAAAAAATAGAAAAAATTAAAACAAAAATATTTCATGTTTTGAGTTTTTAATAAATCGGCCATTTCCTATTTTATTTTGAATTTTTAAAGCATTTATGACGTGGCCTCTCCTGATTGGTCCACGGGGGACGTTGACCCCCCGGTCAACTCCCCCCTGTGGACCACTTCACACGGGTCGTGACGCCCGACCCGACTTCCCCGATTTTTCGCGTCACGACCCGGCTTCCAAATCCGCAAATCTCGAGCTCCGATCCTTCCCCGTGCATCCGGGAACCTCGCCCGACACCTTGCCTAGGGGTCCGTGCTCCATCGAGCCGGACCCAAGCCCTTCTTCCCGGACCTGCACCCATATAAAGTCTGAGCTCCGCCGCATTCCATTTCCATCTTTGGCTCTCCACCCTTCGTCCCGTGACCTCCACTGCATCCCTTGAGGTGACAGCTCTCGATTGCCGGTGTCGCAGCGAGGAGGGGGTGGCCGGACCACTGATCCGGCGACTTTGCGCCGCCGTGCTCCGCCCAGTGCAGGAGCTCGAGCCTCAGGCCTTGACAACCTTCGAGGCGACGACCAGGAGCTACCTTAGCTCCAGCACAGTCTTCCACTCCACCCAGGTAGCACTTTAGCTTGCTTATTTAGCTTAATTTCTTGTTTCCCCCAAATCATAGTTCCGCCGAGTTCCGTCGATTCCGGCTATATCGCACATCTTTTCGATCATCGGAACCTACGCTCACCGTCGCCATCCCTCCGCGCACATTCTTCGCCCATTCGTTCAACCCAGCTCGCACAGGAGCTGGGGTTCGAGCTCCATCGTCCTCCGCTCGCCGGAGCTCGCTCGTCCCGACCCACAGTTCACCTTCACGCCGCTTCATCGGGTCGAGGCACTTTGCCCTCGACCCGCGAAGCTTCTGGGTTACTTTGCAGGTCACGAGGAGGCCATCTGAGGCTTCCCAACATCAGTCCAGGAGCTTCCCCGCCGCTGACCTCGCCGGAGCCCCTCCAGGGCTCGGTTGGGCCATCGGAGGCCATCACCAGCTGCGGAACTTCATCGCCGATCTTCTCCGATCCTCGGAGGCAGCTGAGGAGGACCACAGCACGCGCACGAGGCCGGCGAACCTCGCCGGCCACCTGTTCTTCGAAGGTCTTCCACCACCGTCCGATCGCCCTCCGCTCCAGTTTCCATCGTGGCCGTCCATCCACGGAGGAGCAGACACCGTTGATCATTTCGAGGGTCGATCCGGACCGTTAGCACAGAGGAGAGAGGCACCAGCACCTGAGCACCGTTAGATCCTCCACGTGCCTCGCTCTGCGCCGTCGATCGGCCCACGTGCGGAAGAGGAGAAGCGCCAGCACCCCAGGACCGTCAGATCAGCTACGTGGCGCACATCCAGCCGTCGACGTAATAAAGGGGTAATTTACCTTAGGCCCCCTCGTAGTTTCTGTTTTTAGTTCCAGTCCTGTAAATATTTTATGCTTTTTTTTACGTTGGGATAATTGCACATTAGACCTCGTGCTTTTTAGTATTTGCATTTATGCCCCTGTATGTGTGAGCCACGTGCTTCGTCACGTGTATATCTGGTGTATTTGCAACTCTACCCCTGTAGTTCTGGATGTTTGTTAATGAGTAGAAACTTTTTGGTAATTGCATATATGCCCCTGTGAGCGTTGTATTTGCGCGTGTGCGTCTTTTAGTGGGTCATTTGCAACATAGCCCTTGGACTTTTTGGTACGAGTTACCAAAAGGTCCTAGGACTTGTTTTTATTACCAGAAGGTCCCTGAGTGCCCCAAGCACGCGCCACACGCGTGACTTGCTGGGAAAATTGCACCTGGAACCCCAGATCTTCGGGTATTTGCACTTGAGTCCCTGTGCACAGTGCCCCCTTTTGATTTTTGAATAAAATATCAAATCACCTCCAAATTCGATGAAAATTTGACACATGGCTCCTGCCATGTTGTAGGATTTTTGAGAATTTTTGAGGACATTTTTTATTTTATTTGTTATTTTTAAAAATTCAAAAACACCTATTTTAGCTACTGTCTAGGTTTAAAATTCCCAAAAAATATAAAAACACCCCAAAAATTCTAAAAAAATTAGTTACTATTTCTTTTGTGTGTTTTGATTTTCTAGCCAATTTTGGCTATTTTTCATTGAGTAAAATCCCTAAAAATCTAAAAACACCTAAAAACTCATAAAAATTATAGTAAATAATTTAAAAACCCAAAAACAATAATTTTGGTGCCCTAATTTTCCTTGTTTTCTCTAGTATACAGTAAAATTACCTCCAGGTCCCTTTGAGATACTTAAATATTTTATTTTTGGATTTTGGGCCTGGCTGGACAGTACCCTGTCTTTTTAGCACTGTTTGACTTTTAGAAAATAAAATACACCTTATAAAAATCCCAAAAATTCACCAAAAACACTAAAAAACCTAAAAAACATAAAAACAATTTTTCTTGAATTTTTGCATGATTTTTGGTGCTTTTAATAATTAGCTAAAGTGTGCTTTTGTTTGCCTTCTTTTATTTTCTTCACTTTTTAAAAATCCAAAAAAATATAAAAATTATTAAAAACCACTAAAAATCCTTGTATTTTATTTTATTTTATTTTTACTACTTCGTAGGCCTCTGGCCAACCCGTGCTCCTTGTGTTCGACCCTGGGTGCTATACCAGGTTAATCTCATAGCTAGGCCGCTCTCTTCTTTGTTTTGATTGATCTTCGATTTATTTAGCGGTTCGATATTTTTCTTGATACATCCATCCTCTGAGATCCGGGTCGCAACGACCCTTGTCTTATTACGTTCATCCGGGTCTTAGGGAATTTAGGGTTATCAGTTTTTAATTATTTAATATTTTTTTTGGATTTTTAATGTATTAAGAAAATAATAAAAACAAATAAACACACACTTCAACAATTTATTAAATACACTAAAAATCAACCAAAAATTCAAACAAAAATATTTTTATGTGTTTTATAATTTTTAGTGTTTTTGGTGAATTTTTGAGAATTTTCTGATGTTTATTTAATTTTCTAAAAATCAAAAAGTGACTGAAATGAAATGTACTATCCAGCCAAGCTAAAAGGGCCTAGATAAAATATCTAAAAGCCACAAAATAGATGGGAGGTAATTTTCCAGTAAAGAGAAGAAAATAAGGAAAATTTAGGCACCTATTTTATTGTTTTTGAATTTTTAATTTATTTACTAGAATTTTTATAAGATTGTGAGTGTTTTTCGATTTTTAGTGGTTTTCAGTAATGAAAAATAGCCAAAATTGGCTAGAAAATCAAACACATCAAAATAGACAGTAAAATATTTTTTTTGGAATTTTTAGATGAGATTTAATATTTTTTTGGGGTTTTAAAGTTAGACAGAGGTAAAAATAGATGTTTTTGATTTTCTAAAAATATCAAATAGTGACGAAAATGTCTCCAAAATTTATAGAAAATTTTACATCATGGCAGGAGCCATGTATCCAATTTCCATTAAATTTGGAGGTGATTTGTTATTTTATTCAAAAATAAAGAGGGGGCACAGTGCACAGGGACCAAAGTGCAAATACCCAAAGTTCTGGGGGGTCCGGTGCAAAAATCCCACGAAATCACGCGCGCGCGTGTCTGGGACACGCAGGGACCTAAATGCAAAGAAATTAAGTTCCTGGGCTACATAATAACAAGTATTAAAATCCCAGGGAACTTAATGTAATTTACCCACTAAAATCGCGCACATGCGCAAATAAACCACGCACAGGGGTATCAATGCAAACAACTAAAAAGTTTCATTCATTTCATAACCATCCAGAACTACAGGGTAAAGAATGCAAATATCCCAAAGAGGCACGTGTCGATGCACGTGCTACACCACAAACAGGGGCATATATGCGAATACAATAGAGCTCAGGGTCCAAAGTGCAAATGTACTGAAAATAAAACAACTAATCTATGTATTTACAATACTAAACTCGAAATAAAATAAAGAGCAGGGCCTAAGGGTAAATTACCCTTTATTAATGAAGCGGCTGGATGGAGGGCATGTGGCGCATCCGACGGTGGAGAACAGCGGCCGCTCCACAGCTGGGCTCCTTGGGTGAATCCGATGGCGAGGGTTCCTCCACGTGGGCGATCGGACGGTGTAGGGTGCAGGTGGCTAACCCTTGTGCATCGGATGGCTGGGATCGGTCCTCCTGAGATCGGGCGGTGACTGCTACTCCTAAGATGGACTGTCCCGATGAAGTCTGGAGCTGGAGGGCGGATCGAACGGAGGAGGAGGATGCTCGAAGAACAGATGACCGGCGAAGTTCGCCGGTCCAGTGGCCTCGCTCCGAGGCTCCTCTGATGCGCCTAAAGGTCGGAGAAGCTCCGCAATAGTGTCCCGCAGCTGGTGGTAGGCTCCGATGATCCAGCCGAGCTCTGGTGAGCCCCGGCGAGGACGGCATAGGAAGAGCTTCTGGTCTGAATGGCCCAACCCCTCAGACGGGCTGAGGGAGTACCTGCAAAGTGGACCAAAAGACTCACAGGTCGAGGGTAAACTGCCTCGACCCAGTTAGGCGGGTGACGGTGGTCGGTGAGGCGTTATGGGCGAGCTCCGACGAGGGGGATAGACGGAGGAGCTCGAATCCCAGCTCCTGTGCGAGCTGGGTTGAATGGGGATGTGGAGAAGATGCACGGGAAGACGGCAAAGGCTATGGCGATGCCTGGTGATCGAATGGTGGTCAGAATCGGTGGGAATCGACGATGGATGGCGGCGGAGCGATTTGGGGGTAACTAGAAATTACTGAAAAAGAAAGGCTAACGGAGCTACCTGGGTGGCTGAATGGGCTGTGGGTGAGCTTGCGCAGCTCTGGGTCTTTGCCTCACGGAGCGCCGACGTCCGAGGCTCGATGCTCCTGCTGGTGGCGGAGCAACGGCGGCGAAGCTCGCCGGATCAGTGGACACGCCTCCTCTCCTCGCTTCAACAGCGCCAAACGCGAGCTGTCACTCTCACGAATACGCTGGAGCTCACAGGGGTGGATTCGAATGGCCAAAGATAGAGAAATGAGGAGGCGAAGCAACGGCTAAATATGGGTGCAGGTCCGGCTAGACAAGGGCGAGTAGGGCGCGGAGGCACGCGAATCCCGATGTGGATACCCCGGCGAGCGTGTCAGATGTGGCAGGAGTGAAACGGACCCGGGGTTTAGGTGGGATTCAATTGGGTTTAGGCGCTAGAAATTAGGGAAGTCGGGTCGGGCGCCTAAATCCGCAGGAGTTGGTCCTGGGGGGGGGGTAGTTGACCGGGCGGTCAACAATCCCCAGGACCAATAGGGAACAGCCACATGGATATTATTTGGAAGTGAAATAACAGGTGGCAAATGGCCGAATTTGTAAAAACTTAAAACATGAAATATTTTTATTTTTATTTTTTTTCTATTTTTTAGTGATTTTTAATAAATTTTTCGAAATAAAAATAAGGTATATACATAATATGTAATATATAGGTATATGTACACTATATAGGGTTTTTAATTTTTGATTTTTAATTATTATTTTTATGCAATTTTATTCCTATTTTATATTTTATTTATTTTCATTATAAAATAAGGAATAAAAGGATATTTTTATTTTATTTTAATTATTTATATACATAGGCGAAATAAATACCTATATATTTATATACATGGTATATTTACAATATCTTTTTGTGTTTTTAATTTTGTTATTTTTATTTTGTTTTTGTTTTAATTGTTTTTATTTTATTTATTTACACTATATAATATATGATATGTACAAAAATTTTAGAAATTAATTTTATTTATTTACAAGAATAAATAAGGATGATGGTGGTTCTATGTATAATGTGATTATGTACAAGTTGTGTTTTTGTTTTCTTTTTAATTTTTAAATTTTTGTTTTGGTTTTATATTTATAAATATATACAAATATTTACAAGCCTACTTAAGTCTATTTTTGTGAGGAAAATATTTTATTTTATTTACATATATATTTATACACATGAGCCCCTATCTCCCTCTACTTTGGCTTTTATGCGGTCAGGCCCATGCTGAGCCCTCCCTTGGTTTAGGTTGCTCAATATTTATTCTAAATATTTCCCTCTTTTTTTCTTTTTAATCTTTATTCTTTTATTTTTGCACAAAAACATGCTAATTATAGAATTTTACACAATGCATGCTTTTGGTAATTATTTGTATTTACACATATCTACATGTATTTGCAAAGGTTTTTGTGGCTAAAATATAAGAATAAAGAGTGATGAATGAGTATTCATCAACGCTCATCGTAAAAATTTGTCTTGGGGAGAGCAACCCCCTCCTTGTTTGGTTTGATTGCGCGAGAGAGTGACCCACACCCTAGGTAGAGCCCTCCGGTGCTATTTCCAGCTGACTACCGACTCTTCCGTGCGGGCCAGTCGGTTGGAGTAGTATCGGGTATCCTAACAGGTCACTTAAGCGCTCTGATATCTTGTGTGTTCACCTAATAAAAATTGACAAGATAATTTGACCGAGCTTTTACGGTCTTTAGCTCGCGTTGCGTTGGTGAATCGGGGGTTTGCATTCTGATCATATTTTTTCCAGATCTCATCCGCATTACTCGACCAGATCACGATGATGGGTAGACGCTCTCTTAGGCAGCCTCTGGCTGCACCGCTTTCAGGCACGTCTGCCCAATCATCTAGGTCGGCCCGCGAGAGCCAAGACCAGTTCTCCGAGCCCGAGTATGATTCCGCCCTGTTCCCCCTCCACCCCCTTTCTTTTGGTTCTGAGAGATATGAGCCAGAGGAGAGAATAGCAGATTTGACAGCACCTGAGTATGGCTCATTTGATTTGGCAGACGTCATGGCCGGTAGTTCAGAGGACCGCTCCAGGACCGAGCACATTGTGATGGACTAGGGAGCGATCAACTCCTCCCTGATCACCTCATTAGAGACAGTGCAGCAGCAGCTGAGGGATCAGGGAGCGTTTATGATTGAGATGAGGAGAGAGTTGGAGCGACTCAGAGCAGAGAGAGATCAGAGCGAGCCTGAGGACGGACCAGATGCAGAGGCACGAGCCGCAGCAGCAGCAGCAACCGCCGCCGCAGCGGCGGCCGCCGCTGCAGGAGGACCACCGAGACCGATGCGGGAGTTGCACAACCCCGGATCTACACTGATGCATCATTGGGTGGTGGTGCCTGCTATCGTGGGGGAGTTCAAGTTCCCCCCGAACACCCTGCAGATGCTTCCCCGTTTTCACGGACTTGCCACCGAGGAGCCCCATCTCCACCTCCAAGAGTTTTTGATGATCTGCAGTACTGTCCACGAATGCCATGTGGACCAGGATACGATTCGGATGATTGCCTTCCCCTTTTCCCTAGCAGACAGAGCAGCTACCTGCCTGAAGCATTTGGGGAAGTTCGTCTACACCTGGGAGCAGCTCCGCACCGAGTACTTGAACAAATACTATCCACTCGGGCGGACGAATGCAGCAAGGGCCCTGATCAGCAACTTCTCCATGCTCCGCAACGAGCAATTCCATGAGGCATGGGAGAGGTTCCGAGAGCTCACAGACCGATGCCCGCACCATGATATCACGAAGCCGAACCTTGTGCAGATCTTCTTCAGCGGGTTGACACCAGAGCTCCAGAGCTTGGTGAATGCTTCTTGTGGCGGGTCATATTTCGCCAAGGATCACGACCAGGTCTGGGCCATCTTCGAGGAGATGGCCGAGAACTATATAGTGATGTCCCAGACCCGGTTGTACACTCAGGGGAGACCCCAGCAGCAGCCAGGACCCGTGCAGTACCAGAGGATAGCACGGGTCGATGCCGGTCCATCCAGTTCATTCGCAGTTGCAGCAGCACAGGCAGAGTCGTCCGCTGCGGATATGGGTATCATCAGCGAGAAGTTGGACCGCATGGAGCTGATCGAGAAGAAGCAGTGCCAGGGCATCACGTAGATGGAGCAGATGGCACAGACTCTGAGCGACATGAAGACCCAGCTCATGTGTCTCCAGGAGGCACAGACGGCTTCCCAGCCTCGTCTTCAGTCGCGAGGCGATACCGGCGGCAGCAGCAGCTCGTCCCAGCACTCCAGCTCCTTTCAGCAGCCTAGACAGGTTCACCTTGTACAGGCGGAGTCGTACCAGCAGCAGCAGCCCACCTACTAGACACCACCATCTCCAGACTTGCAGATGGTGGTATACCAGCCGGATCAGCCTCTGGCAGTACTCCCGCCAGCCCCATACGATGCAGAGCCGTTGATGGATGTCAACGGGATTTGGTATGACCGCCCCCAGCCTGGGATCCGACGAGACCATCCCGGATTCAGGTGGGGGAGTGGAGGTACCCAGCCCCAGCAGCAATCATCCGGTCAGGGAGGGCAGTATGGCCAGCAGAGGGATCACCAGCCGCAGCAGCAGCCCCCAGCCTATCAGTCACACCAGCAGTCGTCCTTCGGTCCTCGTCCCTATCAGCAGCAGGGACAACCTTGGAGACGTGAGCAGCATGCTCACCCACCACACCAGCAGCATCCTACCTCCTACCCCTCTCAGCAGCACCAGCAGCAGCACCAGCAGCCTCATTACCAGAGAGGCTACCTGTCGGGCTCCCATGAGAGCCCCGCCTTGGATGACATAGCCCGCCTCCTCACGGACCAGCAGGCTACCTTTAGACGGGAGATGGACGAGTTCCGCCAGGAGATGCGGGACTTGGTGAGAGGGAAGGCCGCCATCCCTGCACAGATAGAGCCGAACCCCAATAGCCTCAAGAGGAAGTCTAAGCAGGTAGTTTACACTGAGCATGCCACTCCTAGTGATCCATTTGATGATATGACTTCGGATCTATTTGATGCTGATTTTGTTACACTTAGGAGCGGTAGAGCACCAGCAGGCGGCGCCTCATCTGAGCGACGACACGAGGATCCACCCAGGGCGCCAGATGAGGAGGAGGAGAGCGGTACTGAGGCCGCGCACGATGATGACGGTGGTACTGACGCTACCAAGGATGCCGATTCCACCGGCGGTACTGAGGCCGCCGCTTCACCAGTTCGAGGAGGTGGTGCTAATGCCACCAGAGTAGCTGAGCCAACCCGCGGTACTGAGGCCGCGAGACGTCCAGTAGCAGAGCCAGCCCGAGGTGGTACTGAGGCCACCAGTGTTTGTTTTGATAAAGGTGTTGTTTTTCCTTCTGTTGATGTACCTCAGAACACTGTTGTTAATAAAGGAAAAGGTTTAGTTTCTTCTGGTCCCACTGTGGTGATTGATGTATGTGCAGATCCGACCGTCGAGCCATCTAGGCCTTTTCCTAGTTTTTCATCTGAGAAGGACCCTGTGATCCCCTTCCCTAGAGCTCTTCAGATGGGGAAGGGGAAGAAAAGAGAAAAAGAACCAAAAAAGAGAGAGCAGTAGGAGTTCAGCTAGAGCATGATCGATAGATTTCACATACAGCTGACCCTTCAGGAGGCTTTGCAGTACATCCCCCTTCTTCAGCGATCTTTGAGAGATAGGACCACAGTCAGAAGGAGGAGGAGGAACCATCATTCAGAGATACATGTGCTGACGAAAGCCACGTGCTTCGCGATCCAGAACCATCTGCTGGCCAAGAGGCCAGATTCAGGAGCCCCGTATGTCAGTGTCAGATTAGTGAGCAGAGGTTTGACCGTACTCTATTGGATAGCGGATCGTCTATCAACCTCCTTCCGGCAGCCCTTCTCGACCGCTTCGAGTTGGGCACTCTTCGACAGAGCAGGACAGTCCTTCAGTTTGTTGATCGATCTGTCAAGAGGCCGAAGGGGTTGTTGCGAGACGTTATCATCACTATTCAGGGCCTGCAATTCCCGTGGACTTCGTAGTGTTGGACATGGAGATCCCTGATTCAGTGGCCGATACCCCCATCATCCTCGGTCGTCCGTTCTTGGCCACAGCCAAGGCGGTGACTGATCATGATAGCGGGAAGGTATACTTTCGCGTCGAGGGCGAGAGTGTACAAATAGAGACGGTCGAGGACTACAGAGCCAGAGAGAGAGCAGACTCAGAGACCAGCACAGACACAGAGCAGTTGACAGAGGCCGGGCTAGACATCCACCAAGACTGTGATTTTGTGATCACAGATGATGAGGCAGCATGGGCAGACCCTTCAGCACAGGCCATCCTCTCATTTCCAGACACCACTGATGCAGAGATGACAACAGAGGAGAGCTTGGAGAGCACAGCCCTGGTCCAGGATACTACAGAGGCAGCAGAGCTGGTTCTCGACCGCGACACGGTTGTTAGTGATGGTGGTACTGAGGCCACCTTGTGTGACGGTGGTACTGATGCCACCTTATTTGATGCAGATCCCTCGGATTCAGAGTCTGATTGGGCAGATTGTGATGACCAGATGCCAGACCTGAGTCCACCTGAGCCTACAGATGAGGAGGAGGTAGAGGCAGAGCAGATCAGAGACAACACAGTTGAGCAGCCTCCACCAGATCCAGTTTGCGAGAGCTCGTATTCTTTCTCCCAGGCAGATTTGGCAGACTTAGAAGCATTCACGCACCTTCTTCCGAGGCCAGATTTGCCAGCACCCAGCTGTCCAGAGCTGAAGCCGCTCCCTACTTCGCTGAAGTATCGGTTCCTTGCGGGCGAACCTGAGATGTACCCAGTCATCATTTCCGCCGATCTGACTGGAGAGCAAGAATCTCGTTTGATGGGGGGTTCTTGAAAAGAACCGCAAGGCAATCGGATGGAGCGTAGCGGATCTCCATGGGATTAGTCCATCAGTGTGCTCCCACCATATTTATCTTGAGGAGGGGGCGAAGCCGTCGCGTGAGTTCCAGCGGCGACTGAACCCCAACCTGAGAGAGGTCGTGATGAAGGAAATATCAAAATGGTGGAGTGCAGATTTCATTTATCCCATTTCCGACTCCAAGTGGGTCAGCCCCTTGCAAGTGGTGCCCAAGAAGACGGGCATCACAACTGTGATCAGTGAGTCGGGAGAGGAGATTGCTACACGAGTACCCACCTCTTGGAGGGTCTGTGTTGACTACAGGAGACTCAACCAGGCCACCAAGAAGGATCATTTCCCCTGCCTTTTATTGACCAGATCATTGAGAGACTGGCAGGGAAGAGCCATTATTGCTTCCTGGATGGGTACTCGGGCTACAACCAGGTGGCCATCGCTCCTGAGGATCAGGAGAAGACCACCTTTACCTGTCCCTTTGGTACATATGCCTTTCGACGCATGCCATTTGGGCAATGCAATGCCCCTGCGACTTTTCAGAGGTGCATGTTGTCGATCTTTTCGGACATGGTAGGGGAGTGTTTGGAGGTCTTCATGGACGATTTCTCGGTCTACGGCGACGGATTCGACTCCTGTCTTGACTGCCTAGACCGAGTACTCCAGCGATGTATTGAGTACCATTTGGTTTTATCTTGGGAGAAGAGTCACTTCATGGTGACTCAAGGGACGGTGCTTGGCCATATCATCTCCAACAGGGGCATGGAGGTTGATCCGGCCAAGGTTGATGTCATTAGAAAACTCGCTCCACCGTCCAATTTGAGGCAGCTACGGTCATTCCTGGGGCACGTTGGATTTTATAGGAGATTTATTCAGGATTTCAGCAGGATTGCCCGGCCGTTGACTGACCTCTTGATGAAAGACACCGAGTTCCTTGTCGATGACAAGTGTCTTTCGTCCTTTGCGACTCTCCAGCAGTGTGTCATTGAGGCTCCTGTCCTCCAGCCGCCTGATTGGTCTCTCCCATTCGAGATCATGACGGATGCCTCCGATTTTGCCATAGGCGCAGTGCTGGGACAGAGGAGGGAAGGAGTTCCATTTGCTATCCACTACGCTAGCCGCACATTGGATTCCGCCAGCGGTATTACACGGTCACAGAGAAGGAGATGCTAGCTGTAGTGTTCGCCCTAGATAAGTTTCGATCTTATATCATTGGATCTAGAGTGACTTTGTACACAGATCACACCGCCATCAGGTACCTCATGGCAAAGAAGGATGCCAAGGCCAGACTTACTAGATGGATCCTTCTACTCCAGGAGTTCGACATTGAGAATAAGGATAAGCCTGGAGTCAAGAATGTGGTGGCGGATCATCTCTCCCGTTTAGAGCAGCCTGAGGAGTCGGAGCAGATTGATCCCATTCGAGATACCTTCCCAGATGAGGCGATCCTTGCTATCGCCTCGCTCCCGTGGTATGCCAATATTGTGAACTTTCTCGTTGCTGGGAAAGTCCCACAAGATTGGCCCAGGCAGAGGCTTGAGACCTTCCTTGCGAAGGCCAAGTCCTACCACTGGGAGGATCCCATCCTTTACCACGAAGGAGGGGATAGCGTCTGGCGTCGGTGTATTCCTCAGGAGGAACACCATAGCGTCCTCACTTACTGCCACAAGCTTGAGGCAGGAGGACATCATTCTGGGAGGAGAACGGCACAGAAAGTGCTCCAATCCGGCTTGTGGTGGCTTACCCTCTTCAAGGACTCAGATGAGTTCGTGAAGAGGTGTACTGACTGTCAGAGGATGGGCACTTGTGGACAGCGTGATATGATGCCGATGCAGCCCATTCACTTCTCTAAGGTTTTTAACGCATGGGGCATCGATTTCATGGGTCCATTCCCTAAGAGTCAGGGATTTGAGTACATTCTGTTGGCCGTGGATTATGTTAGTCGTTGGGTTGAGGCTATCCCCGCCCGAGCCGCTGATGCGAGGATAGTTTGCAGATTTTTGAGGAAGCACATCATCACGCGGTTCGGGGTTCCACGAGTTCTGATTTCTGATGGGGGGTCTCATTTCATCAACGACCAGGTGAAGGCCCTTGCTAGCGAGTTCAGTATAGACCATCGTGTTGCTAGACCTTACCATCCACAGACGAATGGTCTAGCCGAGGTGTCGAATAGGGAGATCAAGACTATATTGCAGAAAGTCGTCCGCCCTGACCGAAAGGATTGGTCACAGCTTTTGGACTTGGTCTTATGGGCATATAGGACGTCTTTCAAGACTCCATTGGGCACATCTCCCTTTCGCCTCGTATATGGCAAGCCGTGCCATTTACCTGTTGAGCTGAGGCACAAGTCACTTTGGGCAGTTACAGATATTCTTATGGATCCAGATGGTATGGGAGACCAGAGGAGGGCAGAGTTAGCCGCTCTGGAAGAGCTGAGAGATACTGCTTTCTCAAACAGCCTACAGTATAAGGAGAGAGTGAAGGAGTGGCATGATTCTCATATCAGCCACAAGCATTTTGAGATTGGACAGAGAGTATGGCTGTTTGATGCGAGGCTTCGTTTGTTTCCAGGAAAGCTACAGAGCAAATGGAAGGGACCCTACTTGGTCAGAAAGGTACACGACAATGGTAGCATTGATATATCTGAGTTGTCTTCTGAGAGTACCTTTCGAGTGAATGGACAGCGGCTCAAGCCATTTCTAGATCATGAGCCGCGGGTCGCTGATCTTGCCCCTATTCACTTTGCGTGAGATGTGGTCTTTGACTCACATCCAAGGCATCTCACGCCTGAGTTTCACTGATCTTCCGCCTTGTATAGATCCAGATGTCCATATCATTACATTCTTTAGTCCCACATCCCTTTCTTCATCTTGTGATTATGCTATACTTAGGGTGCACTCTACCCTAAGTATAGGGGGGATGTGAGACCTTTGGGTATTTCTTTTGTTTCTTTCTACCCCTGTTTTGCTGCCTACACTTAGGGATATTTTACCCTAAGTATAGGGGGGTAGACCCTGTACATTCTCCACTCGATTTTTCCCTTAGTATACAGCCTGCTATACTTAGGATTACTTGATCCTAAGTATAGGGGGAAGACCCGAGACCTTCTTGACTTTTCTATTTCATTCATTCTTCCTTGTATATAGCCCTTCTTTTCACTTCCCTATACATAGCACGAGTTATGTCTTCTTCATCGCTCTTGACTCTGAGGACATCGTTCGAGCTAAGTATAGGGGGGTGTGTATATATTTCATATATACTTTAGCCATAACTCGTACTTTGTGTGAGTGTGTTAATAAATAAAATGGCTAAAAATCACAAAAATTAAAATTTTTTCATGTACATAAACTTCTTTTATTTGCACATAAATAGCTAGTGTACAAATTATTTTTGTAAAAATGATTTCAAAAATCTTTTGTGTAAAGTTTGTGTAAATATTTTCTTATCAAAATTATGTATATAGTACAAAATTTTTCCAAAATGTTTTGAAAATCAAAAGTTTGCAAAAATCTTGTGTAAATTTGTGTAAATATCTTTTTGCAAAACTTGCACTTCATGCATCATTCATTCATGATTTCAAAACATTTTTCAAAAATTTTGCATATTTGTAAAAATTTGTGTAAATAGCATCTTTTGTACATATGTATATAGTTTTTCTGGATGATAGTTGACATTTAAACTAGCCTGGAATCAAATTGAGAAATGGAGCTTGATTAAGATCTTAATCCACCTAACTTCTAAGAGGAACCTTATAGGGCTTAGGTTTAAGGCTTTTCAGGTCCATGGTGACTTAATTCTTGGAGTCCACTAGGCTATGATCACATGTCATCTCAATGAGCCTAAGTAGAGCACTTAACAACAACACATGACTCATATAGATTATGGCTTTACTTGGACACCAACACTATGCACCGAGCTCTCTACGGATGAGGTGGTGAGGAGGCAGTCTTCCTTGACTTGGGGTAGCATATGAGAGTAGTACTTCTAGGCGGAACCTCTCTTCTTCTTTTAGTGAAGGAAGTGTGTCTCAACTTGGTCTGGTTGCCATGAGGTCTAACGACGGGAGTTGTGGGTTGCGATAAAGCTTCAAAAGAGGGATAGTCTACTGGCTCAAGAGGAAAAACTCCTTGTATATATGCTGCACATGTATATGTTGTATAGATGCACTTGAAAAAAAATAAAAAAAATGTGCAAAAAGAAAATAACTCCAAAAAAGTGGTGGGTCTGAGAGAAAATGATAATCCCACCGGAGTATGTATATAGAGTGCAATAAGCAAAGCTTGATTTCATGATCCACCTGATGTAGCTTGCAGCAGGGAGACTTGGCTACACTGGTCAAGCTCCCAAGGGTACTTGGCTACACTGGCCTTGACCCATTCTCTTCGTCCTCCTCTTCTTGAGCCGGTTGAACTTGAACTTAGAAGGGAATACCCCGCTCCTCGAGGAAAGAGTGGCCAGATTGAGGTCATAGAGTTACCTTGTTGGGGAGGGTTGTCAAGTTGCCATTTCTGAGGTGGAGAGCTTAGACTTCACATTCATAGGACAAGAAAAGATTCGTGGTCTTCAGGGTTTGTGATTGATGACTTGTTCTGACCTGGAGCATTGAGGAGTCTTGGTTATAAAATAGTGGAACTTAGAGGCTGTTGAGTTTTAGACTTAAGTCCAAATAAGGTTCCGACACATTAATAATCCAAAGATCTGATCGAGCTCCATACCTTAATTTAATAAAGGCAAGTTTTAATAATCATCCTTGATCCATGTACATTCTCTTTTTCTTTTCTTTTCTTTCTTTTTCACTTCTTTTTCGAATAAGTGTTTGCTAAGGGACTAGCAAAGTTAAGTATAGGGGGGTGATGAATACTCATTCATCACTCTTTATTCTTATATTTTAGCTACAAAAACCTTTGCAAATGCATGTAGATATGTGTAAATAGAAATAATTACCAAAAGCATGCATTGTGTACAAACCTATAATTAGCATGTTTTTGTGCAAAAATAAAAGAATAAAGATTAAAAAGAAAAAGAGGGAAATATTTAGAATAAATATTGAGCAACCTAACCCAAGGGAGGGCTCAGCATGGGCCTGACCGCATAAAAGCCAAAGTAGAGGGAGATAGGGGCTCATGTGTGTAAATATTTATGTAAATAAAATAAAAGTATTTTCCTCACAAAAATAGGCTTGTAAATATTTGTATATATTTATAAATATAAAATCAAAATAAAAATTTAAAAATTTAAAAAGAAAACAAAAACACCTCTTGTATAGTCATCATGTACATAGAACCACCTTTATATTTATTTAGCCTTATAAATAAATAAAATTAATTTCTAAAATTTTTGTAAATATTCTATATTATATAGTGTAAATAAATAAAATAAAAACAATTAAAACAAAAACAAAATAAAAATAAAAAAATTAAAAACACAAAAATATCTTGTAAATATACCATGTATATAAATGTATATATTTATTTCACCTATGCATATAAATAATTAAAATAAAATAAAAATGTCTTTTTATTCGTCATTTTATAATGAAAATAAATAAAATATAAAATGAGAATAAAATTGTATAAAAATAACAATTAAAAATCAAAAATTAAAATCCTTTATAGTGTACATATACCTATATATAACATATTATGTATATACCTTATTTTTATTTCAAAAAAATTATTAAAAATCACAAAAAATAGAAAAAAAAGAAAATAAAAATATTTCATGTTTTAACTTTTCCCTAATTCGGCCATTTGGTACCTTGAATTTCACTTCCAAAATCTAGCCACGTGGCCGCTACCCATTGGCCCTGGGGACTGTTGACCGCCCGGTCAACTGCCCCCCGAGGACCACTTCCCATGTGTTAAGGCGCCCGACCCGATTTCTCCCTAATTCCACGCCTAAACCCGACTCCCTGTCACCTAAATCCCAGGTCCAAATTCTTCCTACCACATCCGGGACCCTCGCCGGAGTATCCGCATCGGGGTCCGCGCTCCACACTGCCCTACCCGACCACTTCTAGCCGGACCTGCACCCATATAAATCTCGAGCTCCGCCACCTCATTTCTCTATCTTTGGATCATTTGATTTCCATCCAGTGACCTCCACCGTCTTGACGAGAGTGACAGCTCGCCCCTGAGGGTGTTGCAGCGAGGAGAGAGCAAGGAGCCATCGATCCGGCGAGCTTCCGCCGCCGCGCGCCGCCTGGAGGTAGCGCCAGAGCCTCGGGCCACGACGACTCGTGAGGCAAGGACCTAGAGCACCAGCTGCTAATCCCCAGTCGACCCATCCACTCAGGTAGCTTAGATTCTTTCCTTTGTTCTTTAATTTCTAGTTTGCCCCAAATCGACCCTTCGTCGTTCTGCACCGATTCCGACCACCGCACCCATCGCCTCGATCATCGGAATCCCCCATCACGTTCACCCTTCTCCCGTGCACCTTCTCCGCCCCTCCGTTCAACCCAGCTCGCACAGGAGCTGGGGTTCGAACCCCTTCGCCGTCGCATCGCCGGGGTTCGCCCGCACCACCGCGCCGTCCATCTTCACCACCGCTGACAGGGTCGAGGCATTTTGCCCTCGACCCAGGAGCTCTTTGGTTACATTTTGCAGGTTCCAGGAAGCTATCTGAGGTCTTCCCACTCGAGCACCGGAGCTCCACCTCCGCTGGAGTCGACAGAGCTCTCCGGAGCTTCGTTGATTCATCGGAGACATCCCACAGACGCGGGAGGCTAAGGCGAAGCTTCCTCAGTCATCAGAAGCCCCCGCGGAGGCTCGGAGCGAGCGTACTGGGCCGGCTAAGTTCGCCGGCCACTTGTTCTTCGAGAACCTCTAGTAGCCGTTGGATCACCCTCCAGCTCCAGAATCCATCCCAACCATCCATCTAAGGAGCGTCGCCACCGTTAGATCCAGAGGAGGACTGATCCGGACCGCACGATTGGAGGAAGGGGCGCCCGTGATTAAGAGCCGTCTGATCTCCACGTGTCGCCTTCTCCGTCGTCGATCACCTGAGGGTTTAGCCACAGCATGCGAGGACCGTTCGATCAGCTACGTGGCACCCATCCGACGGCCTCATTAATAAAAGGGTAATTTCTCCCTTAGGCCCTTCTATTTATTTTAGTTCGCATTTAGTCCTGTAAATACCTTAGTCAGTTATTTTTATTTGGTGTATTTGCACTCTGGACCCTGTCTTGTTTGCTATTTGCATTTATACCCCTGTCTGTAGTGTGTCACGTGCTTCGACACGTGTTTTTCTGGGATATTTGCATTGATGCCCTTGTAGTTCCTGGATGTTATGAAATGGATGAAACTTTTTAGTTATTTGCATTGATACCCCTGTGCGTGGTTTATTTGCGCATGTGCGTGATTTTAGTGGGTAAATTACATTAAGTTCCCTGGGCTTTTAATACTTGTTATTATTTAACCCAGGAACTTAATTTCTTTGCATTTAGGTCCCTGAGTGCCCCAGACACGCGCGGCACGCGTGATTTTGTGGGATTTTTGCACCGGACCCCCCAGAACATTAGGTATTTGCACTTTAGTCCCTATGCACTGTGCCCCCTCTTTATTTTTGAATAAAATAGCAAATCACTTCCAAATTTAATGAAAATTGGACACATGGCTTCTGCCATGATGTAAAATTTTCTATAAATTTTGGAGACATTTTCGTCATTGCTTGATATTTTTAGAAAATCAAAAACATCTATTTTTGCTACTGTCTAACTTTAAAAACCCCAAAAAATACTAAATATCATCTAAAAATTCCAAAAAAAATATTCTACTGTCTATTTTGATGTGTTTGATTTTCTAGCCAATTTTGGCTATTTTGCATTACTGAAAACCACTAAAAATCGAAAAACACTAAAAATCTTATAAAAATTCTAGTAAATCAATTAAAAATCCAAAAACAATAAAATAGTTGCCTAAATTTTCCTTATTTTCTTCTCTTCACAGGAAAATTACCTCCCAGCTATTTTGGGGCCTTTAGATATTTTATCTAGGCCCTCTTAGCTCGGCTGGACAGTACCTTTCATTTTAGATACTGTTTGATTTTTAGAAAATTAAATAAACATCAGAAAATTCTCAAAAATTCACCAAAAACACTAAAAATTATAAAACACATAAAAATATTTTTGTTTGATTTTTTGATTGATTTTTAGTGTATTTAATAAATTGTTGAAGTGTGTGTTTATTTGTTTTTCTTATTTTCTTAATTAATTAAAAAATCCAAAAAGATATAAAATAATTAAAAACCACCAAAAATAGTTGCTTCTTTTATTCTATTTCCCTTTTTGACTACTTCGTAGGCCGAGAGGCCAACCCGTGCTCCTTGTGTTCGACCCTGGTCGCTATACCAGGTTAAATAAATAGCAGGACCACTTTCGCATTTTGAGAGAATTTACCTCTCGTGGTGGTTCATTTTTCTTGATTGACTTAGCCGAGTGATTGAGGTCGCGACGACCGATTGATACCTTTACCCTTGATCATTTGGACGGTCATCACTTGACAGCAACACAAATGCCCTGATAGATCCTGATCCTCTATTTCTAACTGATGATCTTGCATTCCTCCTCGAGGGTTATCTGCGGGAGGACGCCACACATGATGAGTACTCGGTTTCACCTTATGAGAGTGTATCCGATCAAGCGGATCACAAAACCGAGTCTTCTGATCCTTCTGATTCTGAGTTATCTCACCTCGACGACCCTCGCGAGGATGAGCCGATCCTTGAGATATTCGATGATCTGTCTGACTTATCTCCATTATATGCTTCGGATATCAGTTTTCTTAGACAGTCTCCTGATCTTCACTTTCCATACCTCTTTGAGACGCTGATTGACGTGGAGGTTTCTATGACTGATCCATCCTTCTCTACGTTTGATTTCTTCGGCTCTACACTTCCATTCCAGTCTGATCCTGAGCCGACGATTTCTTTTGTGCTATCGGATCCCGATCACATCTTTCGATATCCTTGGCCGGTAGAAGACACCCGCCTGATTGCATACCTGGGTGTCATTCTTTACACTCTTGATTTCGTCGTTGTTCTCATACCGAGACTGCGACGACAGTATGGCATTCGCCTTACAGATGCCGTCCTGAACCTTGACACAACATTATCCTAACCTTTGCACCCAGCTAGGGGCGTAAAACCTAGCACTTGTTGAGAGGCACCTCAACATTGTACCCTTTTGTATATACATGTTTCATCTTGGTTTGATCGTTCTTTCATCCGTTTTTGTTTTCACCCCAGGTCTCGTATAGGATTATCTTTGTTATACTTAGGATATACCTCATCCTAAGTATAGGGGGTGGAAACACCGAGTTGTTCTTTTCATTCTGTTTCATCACTTCTGTCGTTGCCTATACTTAAGGATTCTTCACCTTAAGTATAGGGGGAGTGATGCCCTTCTATCCTGCATATACTTGTTTTCTTCGTGTTTATCTACCTTTGTTTTGTTGTCTATATTTAGTGATATTTTACCCTAAGTATAGGGGAGGTAGACCCTGTACATTCTCACTTGTATTTCCCTTTGTGTACAGTCTGCTATACTTAGGATTATTTGATCCTAAGTATAGGGGGAAACCCCGAGATCCTCTTGCTTTTCTATTCTTTCATTCGTCTTTGTATATAGCCTTCCTTTTCACTTCCCTATACTCAGCACGAGTTATGTCTTCTTCATCGCTCTTGACTATGAGGACATCGTTCGAGCTAAGTATAGGGGGGGGTGTATATATTCCATATATACTTTAGCCATAACTCGTACTTTGTGTGAGTGTGTTAATAAATAAAAATGGCTAAAACCCAAAAATCCATAAAAATTAAAATTTTTCCTTGTAAATAAAATTCTTTTATTGCACATACATAGCTAGTTGTACAAATTATTTTTGTAAAGATGTTTGTAAAAACCTTTTGTGTAAATGGCTTGTAAATAATTTCATATCAAAACTATGTATATAGTACAAAATTTTTGTAAAATGTTTTGAAAATCAAAAGTTTGCAAAAACCTTGTGTAAATTTGTGTACATACTTTGCAAAACTTGCATTCATGCATACATCCATGTTTTCAAAACATTTTTCAAAAAATTTGCACATGTGTAAATAGTTTGTAAATTGCATCTTTGAAAATACTTGTATAGTTTTTCCTGGATCATAGTTGACATTTAAAGTAGCCTGGAATTAAATTGGAAAATAGAGCTTGGTTAAGATCTTAATCCACCTAATTATAAGAGGAACCTTATAGGGCTTAGGGTTGAGACTTTTCAGGTCCATGGTGACTTAATTCTTTGAGTCCACTAGGCTATGATCATATGTCATCTCGATGAGCCTAAGTAGAGCACTTAACAACACACACATGACTCATATAGACAATGGCTTGACTTGGACCCGCACTTTACACCGAGCTCTCTACGGTGGAGGTGGTGAGGAGGCAGTCTTCCTTGACTTGGGGTAGCATATGAGGGTAATACTTCTAGGCGGAACCTCTCTTCTTCTTATAATAAAGGAAGTGCATCTCAACCTGGTCTGGTTGCCATGAGGTCTAACGACATGAGTTGTGGGTTGCAATAATGCTTCAAACGAGGGATAGCCTCCTGGCTCAAGAGGAAAAACTCCTTATGTATATATGCTGCACTTTGTAGATATGTTGTACAGATGCACATCGAAAAAAAATGCAAAAAAAATAACTCCAAAAAAGTGGTGGGTCTGAGAGAAAATGATAATCCCACCGGAGTATATATAGTGCAATAAGCAAAGCTTGAGACTCATGTTCCATCTTATGTAGCTTGCAGCAGGGAGACTTAGCTACACTGATTGAGCTCCCAGGGATACATGGCTACACTGATCATGGTCCATTCTCTTCTTCCCCCTCTTCTTGAGCCGGTTGAACTTGAACTTAGAAGGGAATACCCCGCTCCTCGAGAAAAGAGTGGCCAGATTAGGGTCATAGAGTTACCTTGTTGGGGAGGGTTGTCATTTTGCTACTTCTAAGGTGGAGAGCTTACCTCACTTACATAGTACAAGGAAAGATTCATGGTCTTCAGGGTTTGTGTATGTAGACTTGTTCTGATCTGGATTGTTGAGGAGTCTTGACTATAGATTAGTGGAACTTAGAGGCTGTTAAGTTTTAAACCTAAATCCAAATAAGGTTCCGACACATTAATAATCCAAAGATCTAATCGAGCTCCATATTTCAATTTAATGAAGGCAAGTTTAATAATCAACCTTGCTCCATGCATTTCTCCTCTTTTTTTTCTTTTCTTTTGTACTTCTTTTTTAAATAAGTGTTTGCTAAGGGAATAGCAAAGTTAAGTATAGTGGGGTGATGAATCATCATTCATCACTCTTTATTCTTTTATTTTAGCTAAAAACCTGTGCAAAACACCATGTAGATATGTGTAAATAGAATAAATTACCAAAATGCATGCATTGTGTAAATAACAATAATTAGGATGTTTTTGTGCAAAAATAAAAGAATAAAGAACTAAAGAAAAAGAGGGAAATATTTATAATAAATATTGAGTGACCTAATCCCAAGGAGGGCTCAGCATAAGCCTGACCGCAAAAGAAACCAAGTAGAGAGAGATAAGGTCAATCATGCTTGCACATACACCTATGTATATAAATAATTTTATTTTCCTCTAAACAAAAATATGTTTTTAATACTTTGTACATATTTATAAAAATAAAAATAAAATAAAAATGGGAAAAATAAAAGAAAAATAAAAATAAATAAAATCCTCTCTCATCAGTGTACATAGACCATGTATATAAAATAAAATACCTATGTATTTTCTCCTTGTAAATAATTAATAAAAACCCAATAAAAATATATTCCATATTTTATGGTGTAAATAAATAAAATAAAAATCAGAAAAATAAAAAAATAATAAAATTCATTTCCCACTTTGTATATATACCATGTACATATGTATATAGATCTATTTATTTAACTAATGTAAATAATTCATGAAAAATAAAATAAAAATATCGTTTTATTCCAAAGTTTATGTTATAAATAAATAAAATATAAAATTGGAATAATTTTCAAAAATAAACAACTAAAAATAAAAATCAAAATTCCATTTGTAAATATACCTATATATAATAATAATATAATGTAAATACCTAATTTATTTAAAAAATAATAAATAAAAATCACTAAAAAATTCTTTGAAAATAAATAAATATTTTTTATTTTGTAAATATTTTGAAATAAGGCCATTATCTATTTTATTTCGATTTTTCAAAATCTTTTCCAATGGAATTATCCCATTGGTCCACGGGGGATTGTTGACCCCCAGTCAACTTCCCCCAGGACCACCCCAGTGACGGATCCTTGCCCCCGACCCCAACTTTGCCTATTTTTCCAAGCATGATCCGATCACTAATAATCCAAACCTCGAGCCCCGATTACACTTGATCCATCCTGATCCACGCCCGATGATCGTCCCTAGGGATCCGAGCTCCGATTTGCTTGTTCGACCCCATCTTCTCGGACCCCTAGCACTATAAGACATCAGCTCCGTCGCATTTTTCCCGCATCTTTGGCCATCGTCTTCCACCCCCAGGACCTCCATCCTTCTCCCTAGAGTGACAACTATCGAGTGAGGGTGTCGTAGCGAGGAGGGAAGGGCTGCAGCCAATAATCCGGCGACCTTCGCCGCCGTGCTCCGCCACCGAGCGAGCTGAGCCTCTGGCCTCGACGAACCATCGAGGCAAAGACCCCAGGAGCTTCCTTAGCCCCAGCACAGTCGACTACATTCATCAGGTACCCCCGATACCCCTTAGGTTTGCTTAATTTCCATTTCCCCCAATTTGCGCCGCCGGCTGATTCACCTCACTCCGTTCACCCATTCGATCATCCGACCTTCGATTCACGTTCACGAGACTCCTCTCCACATTCTCCGCACTTCCGATCATCTTGGTTCACCCCGGAACCAAAGCTCGAGTCTCCTCTGTCGTCGCTTCACCGGAGACCCCCGCTCCACCTCATTCCGACCATCCCTTCGCACACTAACGGGTCGAGGCAGTTTGCCCTCGACCCAGGTTTCTTGCTGTGCAGCTTGCAGGTCAAATCGAGCTCATCTGGAGGTCGGGTCATTCGAGCACAGCAGCTCCGAGCCACCTTCATCGTCGGAGCTCTCCGGAGCTCCTTAGCCTCATCGGAGCTGCCCACCAGCTGCGGACCAGTGTAGGCCTTCTTCTCCACATCTCAACAGCTCCGGAGGACCTCTCCACCGCATGCATTGGGTCAGCGAACTTCGCCGGCGAAGAGTTCTTGGAGACCCTCCAGTTACCGTCTGATCATCCCCCTTCGTCCAGATTAGATCGCGATTGTCCATCAGTGAGAGATAGCTACCGTCCGATCCATCAGGTGTTGCATCCAGACCATCCATCGACGAAGGGGTAGCCACATATCAGCCGTTGGATCTCCACATGGCGACCCCTCGTCCGTTAGATCATAATAATAGGGGTAATTTCACTTAGGCCCCTCTTTTTATTACATTTATAGTTTAGTCTTGTAAATATTTAGTGTAGTTGTGTTTATTTAGGATAAATTGCACTTTGGACCCTATGTTTACTTTATTTGCATTTTAGTCCCTGCCTACATGGAACACGTGCATCGTCACGTGATATTTGGGACATTTTGCATAGTGAGGGCCTTGGTTTTATGCTATGTTATGTAAATAAATTTAGTTTCTGATATTTGCATTTATACTCCTGTGCGTGCTTTTAATTGAACATGTGCGGATCGTATGTGATTTTTACGCTTTAAACAGTTTTTGCACGGGTTATTATTTAGCCCTCCGAACTATCTTTTCTTACATATAGGTCCCTGTGTGATGTAGCTCTTTTATTGGTTGAATAAAATAGCAAATAAACTCCAAATTAGGTGAAATTTGGACACGTGGCTCGTGCCACTGTGTAAAAATTTCCCTAAATTTTTGGGACATTTTCGAGGCTTTTGTTATTTTAAAAAAAAATCAAAAACATCGATTTTTGTTACTGTTTGGAAAAGAAAATCAAAGAAAAATATAAAATTCCTTTAAAAATTCCAAAAAGAATTTGTATTTGTTGATTTTGTTGTTTGTTAGCTTCAGTCCAATTTTTGTGCTGTTTGGATTTATGAAAACTAAAAAAAGTAAAAAACATTAAAAAACTTATAAAAATTCATAAAAATTCTATAAAATTCAAAAAATTTTCTGTAATTTAGTTTTTGCATTTACTTTGCATAAAAAATTACCATCAGATTTTTAGAGACTAATTATATATTTTTAATTGGCCTTTCAAATCTGACTTTGCATATTGCTCTTGTTTTCCCCTTTCTTGATTTTTTTTATAAAATTGGTTAAAAATTGAAAAATTCTGAAAAATTCACCAAAAACACTTAAAAATATAAAACACACAAAAATAATTTTATTTGAATTTTCTGTGCATTTTTTGAGTGTTTAAATAAATTACTGAATTTGCTTGTTTATCATTTTCTTATATTTTCCTTATTATTTAAAATACAAAAAAATTGAAAAGAATTAAAAATCCACCAAAAAGATTTTTGTTTATTTTATTTTTAGACTAAGTAGGCCGTCTCGACCATCTCGTGCTCCCTGAGTCCGACCCTGGTCGCTATACCAGATTAATAAAATAGCGAGGACCGCTTCGTATTTTATTGATTTTATCTTTGATTTTGGTGGTTCCTTTATTTTTCTTGTTGAGTCCAAGTCAAGAGGTTGAGGAAGCAACGACCATTGATATCTATCTCCCTTAGTCTCTAGGATATTCGGCTCATCAAGGGGGAAGGCCAAAGATGGCATGAAATGTGCGGCAGAGCTGAGATATATACTGGAGAAGGGTCCGATAAGATGGGAGTCGAGAGCGATTCTGGGTGCACGGATCCCTAGGAGGAATATCGGGCGTGGATCGTGGATCAATTGTTGATATTCGGAGCTCGGGGTTTGGGTTAATGATGGCCAGACCGCGTATGGAAAAAATGGGAGAAGATCGGGTCGGGGCGCAGATCCGGGGAAAGTGGTCCAGGGGGGGGGGGGGGCAGTTGACCGGGGGTCAACGTTTCCCCCTGGACTAATGAGAAAAATCCATTCCAAAATTATTTAGAAATTCAAGATAAAATAGAAAATATTTTATTTGAAAATATTTTTAACATGAAAAATGTTTATCTATTTTCAAAGTATTTTTTAGCGATTTTTATTTATTTTTTTGAAATATAAATTATGTATTTACATTATATTATTATTAATGCAGGTATATATACCTATGTATTTTTTGATTTTATTTTTATTATTTTATTTATGTAAAATTATTCCAATTTTATATTTTATTTATTTATACCATAAAATATGGAATATAAAATGATTTTTATTCATATATTATTAAGTATTTACAAGGGTGAAATAAATGCATATTTTATTGTATGTACATAGTATATTTACACTGATGAGAGAGAAATTATTTATTTTTATTTTTATTTTATTTTTTTCCATTTTATTTTTTTATAAATATATACAAATTAATAAAAAAACTCATTGTTATTTTTGTTTTATTTTAATAAAATAAAATATGTACATGAAGGAGTGTCTATATGGTGAATGGCCCTATCTCTCTCTACTTGGGTTCGGATCACTCGATATTTATTCTAAATATCTCTTTCTTTTTCTTTGTTTCTTTATTCTTTTATTTTTGCACCAAAACATGCTAATTATTAATATTTACACAATGCATGCTTTTTGGTAATTTATCTATTTACAAATATCTACATGGTGTTTTGCAAAGGTTTTGTAGCTAAAATAAAAGAATAAAGAGTGATGAATGGAGATTCATCACCCCGCCAGGTCGAGTCCCGCCGAGGTGCTGGAACTTGTGAAGCCCCTGTGCTCGATGCTCCACCTCCCGTGCGCCCAATCGCAAACTCTTTTTTTATTAATCTCAACCGTTAGATCATTGTTTGGTTAAATTAACTCAGCTATATGGTTGAGTTAATGGATTAAACTAACGGAATAATTATGGGTGCAAAACAGAACAATTATTCGAGGTCCTGGATGTAATTCGTGATTATCGAGGGTTCCTGAGGTAATTACGAAACTACTCAGGGTTATTATGGGTGTAAATATCTCAATATTGTTTTGTTGTTATATTGCTAACAATGAATAATATAATTAATAAGGATTATCCATTGATATTTTCTTATAATGGTTGTTGAATTAGCAATAATTAGTATACAAAATCAAAGGATAATCGACACTATATGAAATCTTAGCAATGCATATTAATTTTGTTGGGAATTACGAGAATAAAAAATAACTTTATGATGAATAATTTTTATTTTTACAAAATTAACATTGGAAGATATATAAGGAATATTCAAATTACTCATTGCCATGGGTTAGTTTTATTGTAGTGATAGTTTGCAGCAAGTAAGGTATACGTTTTGATAAATGTCTGTATTCCAATTCCAAATCCATTTATTTATTACTCATATTTGTCAAATGGTAGAATTTGGCATTTTACATGTGTGTTCATCGAGGACAAAATTTTAACATCCATATTATAGATATCAGCTTGTACATATTATAGATATCGGCTTTTACATGTCTCTACCTATTGGACAACATGCAAGAGTATGTCGTGATCAATTGCTACTAGAACAAAAAGAGCTTTTACCTATGTTTACTAACGTCAGCTTAAGTTGCTTATAACATCAACAAATGGCTATGCACACTTTAAAAAACATTCAAAAATTATGTCGGGCTAGCTGCATCAGAACTCAGGATAGAGTATTGTGGACGTTTATAAAGAAAGTCAACTTAGACTCAAATCCGAGGACGTTTAAAAGTGTCGCATGCTTGTTATCTTTGTTGATGTTTTTAAAAAACATCTATACATAATTAAATTTTGAAGACATTAATTAACATCGGTTTATGTTCCATGTGGACGATTTGCAATTGCGTACCTAGTAATTTTTTTAGTCATTATTAAACATCGGTGTGTATAAATTTCAACATGTATGGAAGTCAATCATGGTTTAGTAGTTTTTTAAAAATAATAAAGTTAGGACAAGCGACAAATGACAAAGATAATATCGAATGTAGATGTAGTATGATGAAAATAGAGTTGATTCATTCATTTAACTATAAAAATAAAGTTGCATATTAGATAAACATTACATGAAATTCCAAACTTGCCTTGCTCATGTCAAAATACAAACCAAAATCACATTAAAGATCCTATAAGGAAATCAAACTATCTAGGCATCTTCTCCAGTCTATGCTTCAAGATCAACACTACCGGATTTGATGGCTCTTGATCGTACTTGAGAAACATCTAATAAATAATAAGTATATTAGATATGGTTAAAAAAGTATATAAAAAATAAATACATTTTTAAATAACTGCCATAAAATAGAAGTGGACAAAGCGACGTTAGTGTCTCATCTGATAATGGATAATTCGTAAAATATGCTAATATTCCAGTGGCTATTTGATCCTATAGGTGCATGATGTCGATGATTTTATTGTAGCTATCTGTGACTCCAAATCCATCACTTTCTGTTGAAGTACTGTCACATCCTTTTGATGGTCAGCCTCCATTATTCGCCACATTTCCGCAATCCTCTACTCGATTACATCCTCTTGAATGGATGCAGACCTATGGCGTCCTCTTCGTTTAGACACGTGCCCTTGCCCCATACCAATGAGACAATCAGAACGTCCTTCATTCCATAGTACAATATTTTCTATTTCAGCATCGGTAATCAGTCGTCCTTCTGCATCAGCCTAGCACGCATCTCTAACAATGCAATCTATACATAGGCAAATAATTAAAACGAAGATAAAATGGGTATTTTAATTTATTCATCCAGACAACTTACGTAGGTTTGTTTGGCTTCAAGTGCTGACCAATGTCCATGTTACCATGTAAGATCATCCAATGGTATCTCTCTTTTTTTGTCAACACTAAACTTTATCTTTTTAAATAAGAGTATCTCTCCACACGGTCGACCATCGAGTTCATCACGAGACTTAGTCAAAAAAATAGTAATAACTACAATGAACTTATATATCCAATAAGAACAGAGATGGAAAAATACTCACGATCTCTTGTCGAATGACAACGAATGGCTTCAATCTAGTGGTTGAAAGATTCTTAACAAGCTTTGTGCGTGTATCCTGATTCTTTTGACACCATTCCTAGATTTTTTAGTGTAAACAATAAGCAAAATAAACGTCAAAATCAAATACATATGTAGAAAGTAAGTGGCATTTCGACTTTCAATTATAGACTTACTTCATATTTCGGTTCTTGCCATATTTGAACCATGACATTCCAAAGTTCAGTTGGTGCATTCGATGGTCTAGATGCATCTCCTTTATCTTTCCAATCCTTCTTTAAATTGTATCTGCTCTCCCTAAGATGCTTAGCTAATTGACGATTGGTTGCTTCTTTTACTCTTATATTAGAATCAAATCCCCCGATTTCAACTAGAGTCTATAAAAAAGTCTAATTAACATGTTTGTGATACAAAATTTTATAAGAAATATGAGGACAATTACACACCTTGATTTGCTCATAAGCACCACGGAGATCTACATCGGTCAAGGCTCTGAAGTCTGCAACCATGGATCATCGTCTCTTGTTGCTATCCCGCAAATCAATTGTAGGTCACTTGCTTGCTTGGAGACTAGTGATCTACCTTCATCCAAGTTAATCTTGATAATTGGCTTATATCCTATGGCTTCTACATACTTGGCCAATATGATACCTCTGGACTTACCTCTTCAACATACTGCATTTAATTTAACAAAGTTCGCAAAACAAGTTACATATCATAATGATAACAAAAATAAATTATTCACCTCTCTTTTGAGAAGTAGATGTCCTTTGATCAGAGTGTAGTGGAGCAGACATTGTAGGTGCATGACAATGCTCAGATAGGTGTGCAGGTGTTGGCAATGTATTAGGTTGACTACGAACAATGGATTCTAGTTGCCTACTCCTATCTTTCTTTTGCATCTTCCCAGATGGACCGAACATGATTACGACCCAACTTTTTTGTGTTCGAATTACCATTAAGAATGTCTTGTATCTGCATCAAAACATGAATATCAAATATACAATAATCAAAACAAATAATTTATAGCAAACTGATGGTATGTGTAAACTATGTCGATTTTAATATATTTTGATTACTTGCAGAAGCAACTTCTAGAAGGATTTTGCATTTTATGGGTGTGGATGGATTGTTGAGTTCATCTCATGTGAAGACCTTTATCCATTCCAAAGGACTACATATTTTATCTGAATTCTGCTTATTACTTGGGGCAATTATCAACACAGGTAACACACACATATATATTCTTTGTGGGTCTACTTGATAAACTCTAATGACATATATATCTTTCGATTAGTTTTTGGACCGACATACAGAAACAACCATGGTAGTTGTGGCTTTGATTCCTTTCCACTTCCAAATACTAGAAGGACAAGGATATCCACGGGGTATTATAGCTCGACCATGGATTTCAAGCCAAGTAGTCGCAGTAGAAGTTTTTCTTTTCCAAAGTGAGCATTATTTTGGAATATATAGAATTTAAATATGCTTTAACCCGTTACAAATATGAACATATATGAACAAACATCCCAACATCTCAAATTCCCACACAAATATGAACATCGATTTAAGATCATGTCAAGACAAAGTTATGTGAATACAATGATCGAATATCTTCATGGGCATCTTAAATATATAACATTACAAACATGCTTATTGAAAAATAAAAATTGCTATCTTCTCCGCATATATCACTTTGAATAGAGAAACAAAGAATAACTACAACTTATAATATTATAGAAGGTGTTAATACCATCAACAACTGTCGTGATGTATGCCCAAAAACCCAAATATTATATACGTACTTAATGGCAAATAATTTAACTTTTAATCCATATGAATGCCGCTCGAGCAGATGTCGATTGCAATCCCTTTATGTTGCTCGAGCAGATATATGTCGCTCTTAATAAATACCGTTATAGCTTGGATCATACCTACAACGTGTAGTGTGATGATAAAAGAGATGGGTATAGCGCTATGGCCTAGATCAAGTAGAAGAGGGAAGAGCAGACGTCGATCGGGTAGTATCACAGCGAAGCCAGGAGGAAACCAATGGAGAATGATCGCTTGCGTATAGTGAGAGAATTAATGCTAGGAACAATCAAATGGGCTGGAGAAGGGCGGCATGGGAAGAAGGGGAAGATAATTGAAAATCATGTGTGGACATTATTGTCTTAAAGTCTACCAAAATAACTATATGGGGACATTATCTATATTAGAATGTCCACATATACTTACGTACATGATATAATGACGTTAAAAAAATAATCTCAGAAAAAATAATAATTTCGATGGACATTAATCTAGAACGTCCAATAATGACCAGACATAGCCTAACGTTTTTAATGGTAGAATGTCGGAAAAAGTTATTTTTATTTTAGTGTGCTCAATACATATTTGTTCTATTAAGAGGTAGAGCAGTAACAACAATGGGAAATAAGCAACTAGTGATGGTAAATACAATAATTGAAGCTGAAACTGAAAGGACAAATTAAAGCAAGTACACATAAAACGTTAAATATTGTGGTAGTTTTAATTGTACAGTTTCTATTTTTGCTTTACTTTTATAATTACTTGTGAGAGGGGCATATTTATATCTATGGATATGGTTGTTATTATATTTGGTGATATATCAATGAGAAGTGAATGCAACATATTTATTTCCTTTTTATTTGCTTTGCAATTGTTAGAAAACAAGCTGATTTCCTTCCCTTTCTCTTCCTTAAATCAATTTCCACAACGTATAGTTTTCGTGTATAAGGATAGGGTTTGTGGCTTTCATAATATCTATTTTTATATCTTTTTCCACATTTTAAAAATACATAAATATATGATAGCATCTATATCCAAATAGTATCTATTTGTTTGTATCCATGCTCATGTTGAACAAATATAACAAATTTATTAGATACTTAGAAAGATAAGAACATAAATTTATTAGATACTTAGAAAGATAAGAGCGAAAGGGAAAAGATCCCTTCGAACAACTTGTTCTAAATAGGAAAGTCTTATATCCTTAAATTGATTCATCAAGTTGATGATAAAATCCATATGCATTAAGAACATAAGTTCCTTTTTTTCGAACTAGTCAGACACCATTTTACCTCGGCAGAATTACCCCCACAAAGAGTTGGCTGCGCAAACAAATGATCGCGTTTATCCCGGTCCATTTAATTTTTAATTTGAGGGAATTGAAAGAAAAAAGAAGTATGTTTCACTTCACTTCTTTCTTCACTTTCTCCTTTCCTTGCATGAATAACATAATAAAAATTTATCTGCAAAAACTATTCATTTCTAGATCTAATTCATACGATATTAAATCACTATCATCTATTATCAGTTAATTTTAAATGAGGTATACATATGTATCCTTGACATGGCACATAACAATTGCATTTGATATAATGAAAGGAGATATAAATTTTTGCTACATACATATAAATGAATATACGGACAATGATGAAAATATCTACCGACATCGACATAAAAAATTACATGAATTAAAATGATATGTGTATATATATCCATTTTAAAATGGATATTGATAAAATTTTCAAAATATGAATAAAGTAGATATGGAAGCAGATGAATACGAATGTATCCAAATCTATTTGTGTAAGGGTCATCCAAATGAAACAAATATGCTAAATATATTTATTTCATAAACAAAATACATTCACAAATATAGATATAAACATTTATAAAATATCAGTATTCATCCCCATTTTGAAATGGATACTAATACACTATGGGATAAAACAAAGATGTATCCATATTAGTTTGCACCTTAAAGTTGATATAAAAAAATTTCCATATAAATTTGTAAAATTAACTTTTATTCTTCCTAATACTATATTAGGAGGAAAAAACTCAATTTCAATCCAACTTAGGGATGAAAACGAATCGGATATGCATGTTTCCATATCCATATTTGCTTCATCTCTGGATACGAATTCGAATCGGATATTTTATTGAATCTGAATTCGAATTGAATAAAGAGCGAACCCGAGTATGGATCGAATAAAGAGACGACTCAAATATGAATCGAATAAAGAGTGAATCCATATATGGATCCAATAAACATGGAATACGAATACGGATCGAATAAAGACCACATACGAATACGAATTGATTTTTTTTATCAAAGTTCAAAATAATTTTAAAAAATGACAATAAAATATAAATAAGTTGCATCATGAAAAAAAGGATCATCGAAGTGACATACGTTCTTGACCGGGAGAAAAAGATGAGATAAGGTTTCGTAACTTTCGTTCGTGCCTATCTCAAAACAAACATAAGTTTATCAATATCATTAATATATTGTATTATATAATATATAATACTAATATAATAACATGATGTTGTGTCTTATATTATATTAACTAATATATAAAATAATATTAAATGTCGTATTCGAATATCCGGATCCGGATATTCAAGCCATTACCATATCCGTATCCGAAAAACTTTTACAATCCATATCCATATACGATCCGTATTCGATTAATGTTCAGATACGAATATCAGTATCCGATAATTTTTCAGATAGGGTAAACTCATATTCCGATATATCTATATCCGTTTCCATCTCTAATCTAACTTCTAACTATTGATATATTGTATTAGGATCTAACATATGAAAAAAAATCCGAGAAAATTATTTTTTTACATGAAAACAAATATATCAAAGGAAAAGCCAACATCTTCCCTTTTGCTTATTCCTTTCTTCTAAGTTCATTCCCAACGTGAATGTCATAATACAATGGAAAAGCCGTTCTTGTATGAGCAGAATCTAATGGTTCAGACTTACTGCTCTCACAGTCTCACAGTTTTTGGCTCTCACAAGATCATCCCTTTATGAATATAATACATATACAAGTATTTACAGTTATACTTAAAAACAACAACATATAACACAATCGTGCATTCAATACGGTTAAAATAAAAAAATAACTTATGGATTAGCTTAACGATCAAAAAGTGTATTGGAGGGCTTTCTCATAAAACAAATATATTAGAAGTATTTATTTCATAACAATTATGATAAATATTATTAAAATAATTCTACAACTATTTACATATTAAAATAGATATATAAATATCGATAAGGATATTTACAAATATTAAATCGATAGCATACACATACGTATTTTATAATGAATACTATATACGTACGTCAAAATCTGTATAAAATATAGATATTCCAGCCGATCGAATACATGTGTCCATATTTGTTTGCATATTAAAATTGGTAAAAGCGGTATCCCGATGAAAAAAATATAATAAATGTAATTAAAATTAATAACAATTATATAAAAATAATTATAAATGAATATATAATTATAAGTAAAGTTTTTATAAGGGATGTTTTAATGTAACAAACATACTAAAGATGTATATTTTTTAACACTTGCATTGAATATAATTACAAATATTTTTATAACTGTATTTATAAATTAAAAATGGTATACAAATGCCGATATATATTCATAAAAATTAAAGCGTTTTGCGTTTTCATATCAACTACAAAAGGGGAACATATATACATTTCAATATATACACACACACACATATACATATACATATATATATATATATATATGTATAGGATTCTTTCAAATAGGACGTAGTCCTTCCATAGTTAAGGAATGCCAACCCCTTTTTTGTATAAAACAGGATGACTTTGGTAGAATACATATACAGTTTTGTATTATAATGTGCAGTTTTAATGTTTGTATTATAATACATAGTTTTGTATGCGGCTTTGTATTTATAACGTGCGCCTATAATACAAATTGTATGCGTATTCTACTAAAGTGCCCGTTTTTATACAAAAAAGGGGCGGCCTTCCTGAAGTCAGGAAGGACTGCGTGCTATTTGAAAGGTCCCATGTATACATATATACATGGGGCTGCTCCCTGGGAGTAGCCAACGGGGCTGCTCCCAGGGAGTAGCTAACGGTACCTAAACTTGTAAACTTTTACAAGTTTAGGTACCACCTTGAAATTGGAAGTAACATTTTTAGACTTTTGTATAATTTACTCTTCTTTAATGTATTGCATATACATTGTATGTGTAGTTAAGGCTAAGGATTTTTAAGGAAAAAATTGTGTCACATGAGGTGAATTTGGATTGGAGCATAATTGTGAGGAAACAAGATATGCTCTAAGTTATTGGGAGGATAGGCAAGTTATAATGTGTATTAAATATGTTGAGGTCACTAGAGTAAAATTAGTGTGAGTCATAACACATAATAGCAATGGAAATAAACTTGAGGACAAAAGTTTGGTTACCAAGTCGAGAGCTTGGATGAGAGTTTTTTTTAATAGTAGTCCCATTAATTTCAGGGGTCCGGAGCATCCCCTTGGTTTCGAATCAGAGTCCTTTAGGGTGCGTTTGGTATGCAGGTTATGGTGAGTTAAATAGGTAGAGGGTAATTCATTTTTGTGTTTTAGTGTTTGGATAGAGGGTTAAACTGGTGGTGGGTTTGTTGTGGATTTGTTGTGATGTGATTGTATTAAAGTTTGAAAAAGTGAGTAGTTATTGTGATATGATTGTATTGAAGCTGAAAAGTGAGAAGTTGAGTAATTTATAATTTTTATATGATATGATGGTATAATATATTATTTTTTGATGGAGTAGATGAAAGAGAATTGATTTATTTACTATATTAAAAAAGAGAAAATGTGGGGTCCACATTGGAGAGAGAAATAGTGGGTTAATGGAGGTAAACCTCCCAAAGGAAGGGTTAAACTGGTTGTCGAACGGGGCCTTAAGGTGCATGCACACTGCACTATCACCAGACCACTCTTTGGGTTCTGCTTTGATGAGTGGTTTAGAGTTAATAATTAGATATGTATTAGGGTTTATAATTCTTAACACTATTTATTGAATATATATTTGTTGGGTTAGATGGGTCCAGACTTCGGATCACACAAAGTAATATTTTAAGTTATTTGGGTGGGTTGGGTAGAACGTATTAGATGCACAGTGCACTGGCCAACCCAATTTTCATTTATAGGAAACTTTTTTTGGCCAACCCAATTTTCATTTATAGGAAACTTTTTTGGTTCCGATCCGGTTCAAAACTCGAATAATCCGATTTATTTGACTCATTTGTAATGATTTGGTTGAGTTATTTAACTCAACTCAAATAATACACACCCCTTACTTGTCAAAATTTTTTCACCCCTTTAGTTATTGCCTAATGGGGTAAAAATGATCAGTTCCAGAAATAGATGAGATATCTTGTTTTTTAGTTTGAATAAAAGTTTTATATGAATATATCGACCGAAAAATCATATCCTTGGAATACATGGATTGATATTTGGTAAAAAAAAGGATTATCTTAGAAGTTAAAAATATTATGTACTTGTAACTTTTTCATACTAAACTGTGTGATGTTAAAAACATCAAATCAAATTAATAAAGAAATCATAAAAATGTGACAACTATACAATACAACAAAAGTAGCTACTACAATAAAATTGGCATAAGACAAAAAATAATATAATATTCATTGTAATATCTTATGTAGTTAAATATATCACAAAGAGTGTCATTCGTGAGTTGTTTTTAAATTCATAAAGAATATCATATGTGTTGCTATATTCATAGCGATAAGTAATATAACAACAATCATTCGTTAAAATTTTCTTCTGATCGTTGTTAAATTAGTAATGATTAATACGAAATTTAATAAATAACTTTATGGATGAATGATCGTTTTATGAACCTTCAGCAACAAATATGGCGTTCGTTACTAATTATAAGAACAAAAGTTCTGGTGAAGGCGGTCTTAGCAGCAATCCCAATCTTCTATATATCAACCAGACTTCTGCCAACAGGTGTTTGGATGCGGCTGGAGAAGATTATGAGGAGGATTTTTTTGGGACGGGACTGGAGCAGATGGCCAGACTATGCACCTTGTTGATTGGGAGACGGTGTCATTACCCAAGGAGGATGGGGGACTTGGTGTGCCGAGATTGGCGACGATGAACCGTGCTCTTCTGTTGAAATGGACAGCAAGAATTTGGGGTGACAAAGAAGACGTGTTGTAGACTCATTCGTGGTATCTATGGGGTCGATGCGCACTCTGTTTGTGATTTTCATCAAGTGCGGTTTGAATTGGGATTGTGGAAAGGTATTCGTGTTGTTCTGCCACATCTTATTCGTCTATTCAGGCCACGTCTAGGGGATAGTGGTGATTTCTTCTTCTGGATGGATTACTGGATGAGATATGGGACCCTGGCATCCTGCTTCCCGCGTTTATTCGCCTTGGCAGAGGACAAAAATGTCCGTGTTGCTGATTCATGAGCTAATGGTATGTGGAGTCCTGTCTTTACTGCCGGCTCATCTGAGCGACGTATACAAGATACTCTGCATTTGATGGAATATCTCGTTGGGGCTGAGGGACCAACTATTGGTAGAGACCACTGGATTTGGTCAGAGGGTGAATTCACTGTCACGAAGACCTGCAATCTTTTGATCGACAGAACGACTCCGTCTCAAGGGGATTGTAGGATCATTTGGGAATTCAAGATCCCGATAAGGATTAAAGTTTTCATGTGGCTCTTAAGACATGGGAGACTGCCCACAAGGGAGAGACGGGCTCGCATCCTCCGCTTGGAGGATAGTTCTTGTGCTCTATGTAGGTCAATGGAGGAGTCTGCTGAGCACTTGTTTCTTGGCTGTGAAAAGGCGAAGGAGCGTTGGCTGGCAATGGATGTGGCTTGGATTGATCATAGTAGCATTTCTTCCTTCTGGGAATCCCTCCACAACTCTCGATTCCGGCCAACTATGGAGAGATTTGTATCGATTGCAGGCTTATGGGCTTTATGGCTTGCCAGGAATGGGGTGATCTTCCGCTCCGAGAGATTCTATGTTGAAAATGTAATCCATCATGCTCGGACTCTCCTTGAGTCATGGATGTTGTAATTATATTTTTTTAATCTAATGGGACAAACACCCACGCATGTTTCCTCCTTTTTCTGATTAAAAAAACAAGAACAAAAGTTAATTTGACAATAAATAATATTCGTTGTTATATTACTAATATCAAAATATTTGACAATGGATAGTTAGATATCCATTGTCTTAGGTCAATTACATTGTAGTGAGTGATGGCAATGAATAATTTAATATTCATTGGCATATCTTCAATAGTTGAATTTATGTCAACAAATGTAATTCGTCGCTTGATTCATTAAGTTCACATGGAATATTGTATTTGTTGTTATATTGCTAACAATGAATAATACAATAAATAAGGATTATCCATTGATATTTTCTTATAGTGGTTGTTGAATTAGCAATAATTAGTATACAAAATCAAAGGATAATCGACACTATATGAAATCTTAACAGTGAATATTAGTTTTGATGGGAATTACGAGAATAAAAAATAATTTTATGATGAATAATATGTTCATTTTTACAAAATTAACATTGGTAGATATAACATGAATATTCAAATTACTCACTGACATGGGTTAGTTTTACCGTAGTGATAGTTTGCAGCAAGTAAGATATACATTTTGATGAATGCCTATATTCCAAATCCATTTATTTATTCTCATATTTGTCAAATAGTAGAATTTGGCATTTTACATGTGTGTTCATCGAGGACAAAAATTTAACATCCATATTATAGATATCAGCTTGTACATATTATAGATATCGGCTTTTACATGTTACCTATTGGACAACAGAGGAGTACGTCATGGGCAATTGCCACTAAAACAAAAAGATCTTTTATCTATATTTACTAATGTCAGCTTTGGTTGCTTATAACGTCAGCAAATGGCTATGACACTTTAAAAAACGTTCAAAAATTATGTCGGGTTAGTTGCATCAAGATAGAGTATTGTGGACGTTTATATAGAACGTCAACTTAGACTCAAATCCTAGGATGTTTAAAAACGCCGCCTGCTAGTTATCTTTGTGGATGTCTTTAAAAAACGTCCATACATAATTAAATTTTGGAGACGTTAATTAACATCAGTTTATGTTCCACGTGAATGTTTTGAATTGTCCACACCTAGTATTTTTTTAGTCGTTATTAAACATCGATGTGTATATATTTCAGCACGTATGGAAGCCAATCATGGTTAGTAATTTTTTAAAAATAATAATTTTTAGGACGAGCGGCAAATGACAAAGATAATATCGAATGTAGATGTAGTATGATGAAAACAGAGTTGATTCATTCATTTAACTATGAAAATAGTCTTATATCAGATAAACATTACATGAAATTCCAAACTTGTCTTTCTCATTACAAAATACAAACCAAAAGCACATTAAAGATCCTGTAAAGAAACCAAATTATCTAGGCATCGTCTCCAGACTATGCATTAGGATCAACACCACCGGATTTGTTGGCTCTTGATCGTACTTGAGAAACATCTAATAAATAATAAGTATATTAGATATGGTTAAAAAAGTATATAAAAAATAAATACATTTTTAAATAAATACCATAAAATAGAAGTGGAGAAAGCGACGGTGGTGTCCCGTCTGATAATGGATCATTCTTAAAATATGTTAATATTCCAGTGGCTATTTGATCATGTAGGTGCATGATGTCGATGATTTTATTGTAGCTATCTGTGACTCCAAATCCATCACTTTGTGTTGAAGTATTGCCACATCCTTTTGATGATCAACCTCCATTGTTCACCTCATTTCCGCAATCCTCTGCTCGATTACATCCTCTTGAATGGATGCAGACCTACAACGTTCTCTTCCTTTATACACGTGTCCTTGCCCCATACCAATGAGACAATCGGAACGTCCTTCATTCCGTGATACAATATTTGCTATTTCAGCATCGGTAATCGGTCATCCTGTTGCATCGGCCTTAGCATGCATCTCTAGCAATGTAATCTATACAGAGGCAAATAATTAAAAAGAAGATAAAATGGGTATTTTAATTTATTCATCCAGACAACTTACGTAGGTTTGTTTGGCTTTAGGTGTTGACCAATGTCCATGTTGCCCTGTAAAATCATCCAATGGTGTCTCCATTTTTCTGTCAACACTAAGCTTTGTCTTTTTTAAATAAGAGTATCTCTCCACACGGTCGACCATCGAGTTCATCACGAGACTCCATCAATTAAGAAAAATAGTAATTATTACAATGAACTAATATATCCAATAAGAACAGAGATGGAAAAATACTCACAATCTCTTATGGAATGACATCGAATGGCTTCGATCTAGTGGTTGAAAGATTCTTAAAAAGCTTTGTATGTGTGTCCTGGTTCTTTTGACAACATTCCTAGATTTTTTTAGCGTAAACCATACACAAAATAAACGTTAAAATCAAATACATAATTAAGTGGCATTTCGACTTTCAATTATAGACTTGCTTCATGTTTCGGTTCTTGCCATATTTGAACCATGACATTCCAAAGTTCAATATTACATGAAAGTTGGAGATAATTAAATATAGAAAAATACAAAATTGATTTAACCTAAAAATAATGTATAGATAAAAAGTTATGTTCTGAATAAAATTCCAGAATCCCAACTTCCCAGGCCTGTATCTCCCAAATAAAAACTCCGAATGCATCAAATCTCGTTTAATTGCATATAATTTAAAATAAGCTATTTAATGGCGGTGGTTTCACATTTGGCAGAGCTACGATTTGAAAGTTGAGTTTTGGACCCTTATTGTATACTTGTACAGATTAAAATATTTATTTTATTATTTATTCATTATTTTTATAATGTTATATTTTTATTATTTTGTAAATATTATTTATAATAAATATGTGTATTAAAATCAGAATAAAAACACAAATAAAATACAAAAATAAAAATACTTGTATTTAAAAAACATAGGTAAAATACCTATATACATACCTATATAAACCATACTTTTATTTTATTAAGTGTATAAAATACCTCATAAAAATAAAGTAAAAATATTTTTAAGTATATAAAAATACTTTATAAATTTATAAAATAATTAACAAAAATAAATAAATTATATTCACAAAATAAAAATAAAATAATAAAATATATAGATAAACATACCTATAACGGCTAAAATAGGTAACTTATAATTTTATACCTTATAAAAAAAATTAAAAATCACTATAAAATAATTTATAAAATAATAAACATTTTTTATTTTATAACCAAAATTTAATTAATTCATTTTCTATTTTTAAATGATTTTAAAAGTATTTTTTCCAAGGTTTTTTCTGGTTGGTCCATGTGGACCAACCAGATCTCTCCCTTGGTTGACCTCGGTCAACTCTGTGACCGAGGTATGGACTGTGTCAGAGTTGAGTTTTTTGGCTTTTTCTCCCATTTTTCTAGGCCGCATCTTACATCTTTTCATGTCGCACCCTTCTCCACTTTTTCTCCTTGGTGATCCACCTTGCACGCCCAGTGATTGTTTTGGTCTTTGGACCCGCGATTCGCCCGATAATCTTCGCTCTTCGAGCACACTCGGCCACTTCCTCAAAACACGCCCGTCACTTCCATGGCTCCTGGAACCCTTTTTGCCCTAGTCCAATGTCTCCTTCTTGCAGATCCTGGATCGAGGAGGTGACAGGTCCTCTCCGGCCTCTTCGCGGAGGCGTTGGCGGGGTGAATAGCGGTCTCCATCTATCTCCGCCGGTCGCCGGTGCTGAGATCCCATCTCTTGGTTTATACAACCAATCGAGGTCCATTTATTGTTTGTTTTCTTTTATTTTCCTTGCTGATTGAGTAGCCATTATAGACAACGTGCATTTCGTACTGATATTACGTGATTTAAGTTTAGATTCCATCATCGAGCACCCTCGCCGGAGTTTGCTCCGGCGTGCTGCATTTCACGCCATTCCCTATTCCCTCCACCATCATTTGCTCTTGGAACCTTCTTCTTTCGTTGTGCGCTTTCATCTGTGGGTTCCAGGTGCCAAGACCCCCTCCTGGGTCGTTTTTGACAAGGGTTGAACCTCCTGAAGCCTTCCTCCTCCGCCAACCTCGTAGCAGCGTTCCGGCTGCTTCCCAGCCATTTTGAGGTCGCCTGCCACCTGAGGAAGCTCCCAGGAAACGTCGTGTCCCTTCGAAGGGGACGAGAGGGCTCTGAGTGTCGAGATTTTGGCGATTTAAAGTCGCCCGGAGGCTGTTCTTCACGCGTTCTTCCTCCGCGCTCATGAGCCGTTCGATCTCCCATTGTTCTTGGTGTGCTACAGCATCTGTCAGATTATCGAGGATCTGGACCGTCGGATCCTTCTGGAGGATCTAATCCTGGGCGTTAAAACCGAACCGTTATCTTGGCCCAGGGCGTCGCCACGTGGATAAGTGAAGCGTGCGGGACCGTCTAATCTGCGCCAGCTGAGGGTAAATTGCGATTGCACTCTTAGCGTTTTTGAAATTAAAAATCAGGACCGAAATATTCCTCTGCCTTTTAATACTGTTGTAATATTTGCATGGTGCGCCCTGGAGTTTTGTAATATTATTTTATGACCCCAGCCAGGTCACGCGCTTAGGCGCACGTGGCTTGGTACCTTTGCAGGCATACCTCGGTGCTTTATCATATTAATCCTTAGTCCCAAATCTTCTGTTTGTAGTTATAATATTTTTTGGATTTTTGCCTTCGAGCCCCGACATTTTCGATAATTGCTTTTAGGCCCTTGCCAAGCGTGCGTGCAAGTCACGTGTGCCTGGGCGCTTTTGCGAAATTAACCCCACGGCTTTGGGTATTTCTTTTTGGTCCTGAAAAGTGTTTGTTCAGTTATAATATTTCTGTGAAAATTGCGCTAAGGTCTCCATACTTTTTGAATATTACGAAATAGCCCCTGGCCTACATGTAATTTCTTGTTGTTATCTCTCATTTTTGCATGCATCTATAAAGATCTAAAAAATCTACAAAAAATCATCATACATTCCTGTTAACTTGTACATTCATGGCATATTTTTATTTTATATTTTTATTGCATTTTAATATTTATAAAAATTTAAAAAAAACACGCATTTTCAGCACTGTTTGCATTATAAAATCCATAACAAATATAAAAACATATCAGAAAATTCCCCAAAAATATATTTTGCATATTTTAGTGTGTTTTAACTCCAGACCAAAAATCACTAAAAAATATAAAAGAAAACTCCTAAAAATCTAAAAACTCTAAAAACCTTCATAAAAATCTTAAAAATTCCACAAAAATCTTAAAGATGTAATTTCAATTTTTTATTTTCTCTGATTCATTATCTTTCAACTAAAATTGATTTGAGGAATTTTGGACACCATTTGATATTTTTCATCGTCATTTTAGTTTCAGCCTGCAACCTAGTTCACTGATTTCTAGTAATCTTACCTTTAAAATTTTCAAAAAAATCATAAAAATCCAGAAAAATTATAAAAACATTATAAAATTATAAAAATACCCAAAAAATTTTATTTTCTGAATTTTAGTTATTTTTATTTTTTTTATAAGTACCTTAACTCTCTCTTTCCTTATTTTGTATATATACTTTATTTTATCTTTTTAAAGAAAAAGAAAATATAAAAAAATATAATATATAAAAAGAAAATATAAAATCAAAAATTAAAAATCAAAATACAAAAATATAAAATTAAAAATAATAAATTATAAAATTAAAAACCCACAAAAACATAGCATAGATAGACAAATTCTCACATTCACACATTTTGAGCATTTTTCCCCGATCTATCATGTCTGCTCCTTGTGTTCGACCTCTACACATACTTGCACCTATACACATCTTTGTTTTAGAGTTATAATAAATTTTAACTCCGCACCACTTTTCATTGCTTGATTTCTGTTGTGGGTTAATTGTTATTTTAATCCAGATTTTGCATGATCGATTCAGCGACTGAGTTCCCGCCTTGTGTGGAACTTAAGACCATCGATTTTTAGGTTAAACAAATGGCGCCGTTGCCGGGGAGCAACAACACGTAGTTCGGCGTTTTGCTCGTGCTTGTGATTGTTTGTCTACTTTTGCGACTTTATTTATTTACTTGCTTTTTATTTGATACATATTGCTTGAGCCGTCTAACCACCTCTTTTGTTGATTTCGTGCGAGGTACCGCTGATCAAGGGAGGTGCTCCTCCCTAGGTGCCTGAGCACCCACGTGAAGCCAGCATCTGCCAGCCTAGCACCAAGGAGACGAGAAGAGAATTTTGAAGACCGAGCTCCATCTTTAGTTGCATTCTATTTCCTTGCATTTATTTTTGTAATTTGTAGTGAGAGAGAGACTATTTGTTGTAATAATACAGGTACATCGGACTTCGGACACTCGGGCCTAATTTCCAGGTGTTTGTACACCTGGGGGCTCACCGCGGTTTTGTCGGCTTTTCATCGCATTTTTTTATTGTGTTTTCTCGATTTTGATTTTATTTCCTTTGTGTGATTGAGCCCCTAGTTTTAGGATTGCTTGCGATAGATTAAGGCCAAACACTTAATATCTTTGCCTGTGCCTATAGTCTCGTTTGGACTTAGTCAAAACTATAAACAGTCGTCTCATTATCTTCGAGCCTACGTGCTGCGAGCCCACCCTGCCAAGCGCTGCTCCTGAGCTCGATTTGTCGAGAGGAGGAGGGTGAGCCTAGACCGGACTCCTGGATTGAAGATCGGTGACCGACTTGTGGTTCTTCACGATTATAGCAATTTTCTAAACTTAGGGCGATTTCATCGGATTTACATTTGCATATAGTAGGTTTCAATTTTGCTGAGCATCCTTGCATGTAGAGTGTTGGAGGCAAGGTGAGCATTTACGCTTTAGCATTCATCATTGTTTGCCGCTTTCATTGCTTTTTCGCCTCTCCCTCTGATTTTGCCAACCTAGGTGCTTAAAGAAATTGACTCCTCATTAGGTGCATGCATTGCTTTTTAAAAAAATCCAAAAAAAGTGATAACCAATTAAATTGGGACTGCTAACATTATTCGACCCTAAAATTGACCAAAAAGAAAAAAATCTCTTGGGCGAGTAATCCCCTCATTGTCTTCGTTTTACATTGCTTGCGCACACGCTAAGGATTAGTGCCCAAATCCCATTTAAGCCCCTAAGTGTGTGTGCAATTCTTTGACTTCCCACCTAACTCTAAAACAGACAAGATAAAAAGACCGACTTTTTGGTCTCTACCAAGTTGAGTAGGTGAATTGAGGGTTTGTTTTGTGTGAGTTCTGCTTGTGATTGTTTTGTGTGCATACTAGATCGTCTCGGCGCATTTGCGCCTTTTTCTCACTTCTCTTGACTTGACCCTCGTGCTCTCCCGATCATTTTTCCTTTTTTTCTCGAGATGGCCGATTGGAGAATATTTTGTCCGGGCTTTGCGGACCCCTCATTCGCTCCAGCCGATCCACCTCACTTTTTCCAGGAGGACTTTGCTCCTGATTTTGTACATATCCGACCAACCCATTATTTCAGGATTCGGACTTTGATCTTCACCAATCATTTCCACCACATCACCCTCACATTTCGACAACCCGCTCTTCCTTGAGTATCCTGATCCGGAATGTGATTTTTGTCCACACCCACCACCCACATTCGACTCACCCGATCCTGAGATCTTGGAGTCACCTTTCATGATATCCACACTTGAGACCTTGAATCAGATGATGGAGCATATGAACTGGAGGATGAGTGATATAGCTAGCTTAAATAAGAACCAGAATGTCGCTCCATTCTTTGAGGATGAGGATTCACTTGAGGATTTCCATGAGAGCTTGCAATCGCCCAAAATATAAAACAATGAGAAAAATTTAAAAACCCAAAAGAGTTCGGGAGACCCATGATCGAGTCAGACTGTGAGGAGAGCGCCCATTTGCCAGGTCCTTTGTCCACACATTCATTCACACCCAGTCCCACCTTTGACCCCGAGGATGCCGTTGTACAGACTACTCTTGGAATGCCTCGTGTATATGCTGATTCCGACTTCCTCCCTTGTATGGAGGAGGTCCAAAAATTCAAAAAAATGTTATCTGAACCTGAAGTGGTGGCCACCATTCATGAGATTATCCGTGCCCCACTTCAGCAGGCCATGACTGATTTATCTGCTCCTCTTCCCAAGAAGAGAAAGCAGAGGAGCAGATCTGAGCGTCACATTCTGACCATGGCCACTGCCCAAGCTATCACACACTGTCCCATTCCTCGGAAGAGGAACACTGCCACACCTTTCATTAGCTGCACCATCTCTGACTTTACATGTGATCACACTCTCCTAGATGACGGTGCTTCGATTAGCATCATACCCTTCTCGCTGGTATAGTCTCTTTACTTAGGGCCTCTCAAGAAAACCGGGATGATCGTTCAATTTGCTGATGGATCAATAAAGAGGCCGAAGGTTATCATTGAAAATGTTGTCATTTCGATTCAGGGCATGAGTTATCACGTTGATTTTATCGTGTTGCCCATGGAGACCTCCACAGGGGAGCCCTCTCTAATCATCCTGGGATGACCATTCCTCGCCTCTGCGAGGGTCGTTATTGATTATGGATCAGGAGAGATTCGCTTCCGTTCTGCTGACGAGAGCGAAGTGTCGATCACCGCACCCACTGCCAACCAGAGATCTGCACCTGATGTGACTACACATGTTCTGGCTGACCTCGAGGACCATGACCTTGATGATACTATCAGAGAATTTTGTTGTTTATTGGATTCCACTGAGACCCGAGAATTCCTCCTTGTTGAGGAAGACTCGGAAAGCATGGACCTTGACGTTCTTTCTTCTGGGACTTGGCGATGTGTTGATGACATCCGCGGGATTTACATGATTGATACCATTGAGCGGAGGGCAGATTTGGATACTAGACAGGACAGACATGTCTTGATTTCTTCCACTGATGAGTCCGTGCCTGTTCACTCAGATATTAATGAGACAAAGGCTGAATTTAATTTGATTGCTTTTATTCGGGAATTCGGGCCTTTTGACGAGAAAGATGATCTGGTTGAGATTATAGAGGACGAACAGAGTTCGACTACTTCTACTGATGAGTTCGTACCTTTTTGTTTTGACTCGGATGACACCTCGCAGGACGACTCCGAGTACACTACTTCCGATGATGATGAGTTCGTCCCATTCCACTTCGATATCAGCGAGACTCTCAAGGCCAGATCCGACCACACTTCTTCCACTCACTCGTCTGTACCTTCACACCCTAGGACCACCGAGGAACTTCACTCTGTCGACCTTGATCGGCTTTCGTTCATTGTAGACCCCGATGTCGACCTGCACCACACTAGATCCATTCCTCAGCGGTCCTGCAAGAAGGTTCGCTTTCAACCTTCTTGATTCCGTGTATATCCACCTCTGTTGTACATTCTCCTTTGTTTATATATGTCTATCTTCTGTATTGCTCGTCCACCCATTCTCGTGTTTGCCTTGCTTATGACGTACCTTGTCCTAAGTATAGGGGGTGGACGAGCCGAGTGTTCATTCGTCGTTCCGTTTCATCACTCATGTTGTTGCCTATACTTAGGACTTCTTTTACCCTAAGTATAGGGGGAGTGATGTGTACATCCTCTGATTTCCCCCTCCATCTTCAGATCTCTTTTCTTCTTTTCTTCTTTTCTTCTTTTCATTTTCTATCCTCTGTATCTATCTAAAAGGTGTCGCCCCTTGTAGACAGTTTTCTATACTTAGGACGTACTTTGTCCTAAGTATAGGGGGGTGTGCACCCCGAGTGTCTCTATTCTTCGATCCTCTCCATTGTCTCCTCTTCTTGTTTATACTTAGGGATATCTTACCCTAAGTATAGGAGGAGAAAATCTGAGTATGATTTGTTCATTCCCACCCTTAACCCTCCCTGCTTGGTGTATAGTCTTCTATACTTAGGATTATTTGATCCTAAGTATAGGGGGGACGGTCAACTTCTCATTCTTTTATTCATTTGTTCATTCATTTCTTCATTTATTTATTCTTTAGATTTTCCTATACTCAGTACGAGTTATGGCTTCTCTTTTCTCTCTGATCTATGAGGACATAGCTCAAGCTAAGTATAGGGGGGTCGTATATACTATGTATATACTTTTGCCATAACTCGTACTTTCATATTAAATATGGATAATAATTCTTTAAAATTCATTAAAAACCTTAATAAAAAGATGTGATTATTCCTCAAATTCCTTTTGTATTTACTGATTAATAAATCAGGTGAAAATGTTTTTTGCAAAATGTTTGAAAAAATAGTTTAAAAATCTTCGTGAAAAATCTTTTGAAAACTATTTTGAAAACGTTTTGTTACATGTTTTCAACCTTTGTAAAAATTGTTTGTTTTGGAAATTTTATTTTCTTTGTGTCAAATAAAATGTTTGAAAAATGATTTGCAAATGGTTTGAAAAATGGTTGCAAAAATATTTTGAAAATCTATTTATACTGTTTGAAAACCTTTGCAAAATGATTTGCAAACGTGTGTACATGTTTGTAAAATTATTTGTAAAAAATTATTTTGGACTATAGTTTTCAAAATTGTTTGAAAAACCTGTGTCAAATAAGTTTGAGGAATACATACATCACACCTAAAATTCCTTATATATACCTATAAAACTGATCACTTACCCTGTAAATTCTTAAAATCCACTTGTTGTAAATATAAGAAGCACTCCCGTGTAAATATTTGTACCTAGTTTTCAGCCAAAATTTTTTCTTTTTCAAAAATCCCAAAAACATTTGCAAAATTAAAATCCAAAAACATTCGAAAAACCTTTTTAAAAAAATACAAAAAATGCATATGCATCATCATCTTTTCAAAAATCCATAAAAAGTTCAAAACCTTTGAAAATTGCATCACAAAAATATTTTTTGCATCATGCATCGCATTTGCATAGCATTCGCATTTTTTGGATTGAGTTTGATAGTTGAACGAGTCTAAGTAAAATCCGGAGATTGGAGCTTGATTGGACCTTAAAATCTACCTAATAACAGGAACTTTATAGGAATTGGGTTTGAGGTACTTCAGGTCTAGTTGACTTAATTCTTTGAGGATCACGAGACTTGGTTCAATGGATTCTTGACTGCCTAAGTAGAGTATTTCGAAGCATACGCACGACTCTTGTTGATAATGACCTAACTTGGACACCTACACCTTTCACATGGCTCAACTCAGTTGGAGTGGTGAGGGGATTTGATTTGCCGGTATGAGACGCACACAAGTGGAAACACTTGTCCTCCTCTAGGGAGGGAAGTGCACCCCAACCCGTCCAGTGATGAGGATTTCTAAAGACAGGAGAGTGTGGGTTGCGATAAAGCTTCAAAAGAGGGATAGTCTACTTGCTCAAGAGGAAAAACTCCTTATGTAAATGCTGCTATGAATAGTATTTCAAAAAAAAGACAGGCCTGTACAAAAATAAAATGCCTACAAAAGTATGTGAATATTTTGTAAAGTCAATAAGCAAGCTCGAGTTCCAAAGTCATATCATGTGAGCCTGCAGCCGGATGACTTGACTACACTGGTCTTGCATCCTAGGATAGGTAGCTACACTGGCTACCGTCCATTCTTCTCTTCACCCCCTCCTCTTGAGCTGGTTGCCACTTGAACTTAGAAGGGAATACCCCGCTCCTTGAGAAAGGATTTATTGGATTTGGGAATCATTGGGTTGTTGTACTGGAGAAGTCAGTCTCTTTGTCACTCTAGTTGGGGAGATCCACCATCACTTACACTGTACGAGTCAGATTCATAGTCGTAAGGGTTTGCGTATGAATTGAGATATCTCTGATATGGCTATTGAGGAGACTTGAGTTGAGTTTTGGGATTCTCGAAGGCTGTTAGATTTCAAATCCGGTTCTTGTTAAGGTTCCGCCCGCACTAAAATTCCAAAGGTCTGACTTAGGCTCCAAACTTTGATTTTGTGAAGACAAGTTTGATAATTAAATTTAGTCCATCTTTCTTCTTTTTCTTTTCTTTGTTTTTCTTTTCTGCACTTATTGCATAAGTGTTTGCTAGGGACTAGCAAAGGCAAGTATAGGGGGATGATGAATCTACATTTCATCAACTTTATTCTATCATTTTGGCCTTAAAAACCCTAGTAAATGTGTGTAAATACTGTCAAATCATGCATTTTATCACATGCATTTGTGTATAAAATGTGCATAAAATATAGTTTTTAATGTCAAAATTATAGATTAAAGAAAAGAAAAGAAAAAGAAAAAAATATTGAAAATATTTTATGACCCGAAACCCTGAGACCTAGGCATCGCGATGACTAGGTCGACAAGGAATAAAGTAGGGGGAGATAAGGGCCAAAATACCAATAAAATTCCTTTTATTCCATTCATTCTTTATTCATTTTGGGACCTATTTTTGGTTCCACTTTTTATACCTCAAATAAAGAAACTTTGTACATGAAAGTTGTAGATAATTAAATATAGAAAAATACAAAATTGATTTCACCTAAAAATAATGTATAGATAAAAAGTTATGATCTGAATAAAATTCCAGAATCCCAACTTCCCAGACCTGTATCTCCCAAATAAAAATCGGAATGCATCAAACTCACTTTAATTGTATATAATTTAAAATAAGCTATTTAATGGCGGTGGTTTCGCATTTGACGGAGCTACGGTTTGAAAGTTGAGTTTTGGACCCCTATTGTATACTTGTACAGATTAAAATGTTCATTTTATTCTTTATTCATTATTTTTATAATTTCATATTTTTATTATTTTGTAAATATTATTTATAATAAATATGTGTATTAAAATCAGAATAAAAACACAAATAAAATACAAAAATAAAAATACTTGTATCTAAAAGACATAGGTAAAATACCTATATACAAACCTATATAAACCATACTCTTATTATATTAAGTGTATAAAATACCTCAGAAAAATAAAGTAAAAATAGTTTTAAGTATATAAAAATACTTTATAAATTTATAAAATAATAAACAAAAATAAATAAATTAAATTCACAAAATAAAAATAAAATAATAAAATATATAGATAAACATACCTATAAAGGCTAAAATAGGTAACTTGTAATTTTATACCTTATAAAAATAATTAAAATCACTTTAAAATAATTTATAAAATAATAAACATTTTTTATTTTATAACCAAAATTTAATTAATTCATTTTCTATTTTTAAATGATTTTAAAAGTATTTTTTCCAAGGTTTTTTCTGGTTGGTCCACGTGGACCAACCAGATCTCTCCCTTGGTTGACCTCGGTCAACTCTGTGACCGAGGTCTGGACTGTGTCAGAGTTGAGTTTTTTTGCTTTTTCTCCCATTTTCTAGGCCGCATCTTACATCTTTTCATGTCGCACCCTTCTCCACTTTTTCTCCTTGGTGATCCACCTTGCACGCCCAGGGATTGTTTTGGTCTTTGGACCCGCGATTCGCCCGATAATCTTTGATCTTCGAACCCACTCGGCCACTTCCTCAAAACACGCCCGTCACTTCCATGGCTCCTGGAACCCTTTTTTCCCTAGTCCAGTGTCTCCTTCTTGCAGGTCCTGGATCGAGGAGGTGACAGGTCCTCTCCGGCCTCTTCGCGGAGGCGTTGGCGGGGTGAATAGCGGTCTCCATCTATCTCTGCCGGTCGCCGGTGCTGAGGTCCCATCTCTTGGTTTATACAACCAATCAAGGTCCATTTTTTGTTTGTTTTCTGTTATTTTCCTTGCTGATTGAGTAGCCATTATAGCCAGCGTGCATTTCGTACTGATATTACGTGATTTAAGTTTAGATTCCATCATCGAGCACCCTCGTCGGAGCTTGCTCCGGCGAGCTGCATTTCACGCCATTCCTTGTTCCCTCCACCATCATTTACTCTTGGAACCTACTTCTTTTGTTGTGCGCCTTCATCCGCAGGTTCCAGGTGCCAAGACCACCTCCTGGGGTAGTATTTTATAAGGGCTGAGCCTCCTGAAGCCTCCCTCCTCCGCCAACCTCGCGGCGGGGTTCCGGTTGCTTCCCAGCCATTTTGAGGTCGCCTGCCACCTGAGGAAGCTCCCAGGAGGCGTCGTGTCCCTTCGAAGGGGACGAGAGGGCTCTGAGCGTCGAGATTTTGGTGATTCAAAGTCGCCCGGAGGCTGTTCTTCGTGCGTTCTTCCTCCGCGCTCCTGAGTCGTTCGATCTCCCATTGTTCTTGGTGTGCTACAGCATCCGTTAGATTGTCGAGGATATGGACCGTCAGATCCTTCTGGAGGATCTAATCCGGGCATTAAAACCGAACCATCATCTTGGCCCAGGGCGTCGCCACGTGGATAAGTGAAGCGCGCGGGACCGTCTGATCTGCACCAGCTGAGGGTAAATTGCGATTACACCCTTGTCATTTTTTTAATTAAAAATCAGGACCGAAACATTCCTCTACCTTTTAATACTGTTGTAGTATTTGCATGGCGCACCCTGGAGTTTTGTAATATTATTTTCTGACCCCCGCCAGGTCACGCGCTTAGGCGCACGTGGCTTGGTACTTTTGCAGGCATACCTCGGTGCTTTAGCATATTTATCCTTAGTCCCAAATCTTCTATTTGTAGTTATAATATTTCTTGGATTTTTACTTTCGAGCCCCGACATTTTCGATAATTGCTTTTAGGTCCTTGCCAGGCGCACGTGCAAGTCACGTGTGCATGGGCGCTTTTGCGAAATTTACCCCACGGCTTTGGGTATTTCTTTTTGGTCCTGAAAAGCGTCTGTTCAGTTATAATATTTCTGTGAAAATTGCGCTAAGGTCCCCATATTTTTTGAATATTACGAAATAGCCCCTGGCTTGCACGTAATTTCTTGTTGTTTTCTCTCATTTTTGAATGCATCTATAAAGCTCTAAAAAATCTACAAAAAAACATCATACATTCATGTTAACTTGTACATTCACGACATATTTTATTTTATATTTTTATTGCATTTTAATATTTATAAAAATTCAAAAACAAACATGCATTTTCAGCACTGTTTGTATTATAAAATCCATAAAAAATATAAAAAAACATCAGAAAATTCCCAAAAAAATATGTTTCGCATATTTTAATGTGTTTTAACTCCATACCAAAAATAACGAAAAATATAAAAGAAAACTCCTAAAAACCTAAAAACTCTATAAACCTTCATAAAAATCTTAAAAATTCCACAAAAACCTTAAAAATGTAATTTCAGTTTCTGTATCTTCTCTGATTCATTATCTTTCAATTAAAATTAATTTGAGGAATTTTGGACACCATTTAATATTTTTCATCATCATTTTAGTTTCAGCCTGCAACCTAGTTCACTGATTTCTAGTATTCTTACCTTGAAAAATACCAAAAAAAATCATAAAAATCTAGAAAAATCATAAAAACATTATAAAATTATAAAAATACCAAAAATATTTTTTTTCTAAATTTTAGTTATTTTTATTTATTTTTATAAATACCTTAACTCTCTCTTTCCTTATTTTGTATATATACTTTATTTTATCTTTTTAAAGAAAAAGAAAATATTAAAAATATAAAATATAAAAAGAAAATATAAAATCAAAAACTATAAATCAAAATACAAAAATATAAAATTAAAAATAAAAAAATTATAAAATTAAAAACCCACAAAAACATAGCATAGATAGACAAATTCTCACATTCACACATTTTGAGCATTTTGCCCTGATCTATCCTGTCTGCTGCATGTGTTCGACCTCTACACATACTTGCACCTATACACATCTTTGTTGTAGAGTTATAATAAATTTTAACTCCGCACCACTTTTCATTTCTTGATTTCTGTTGTGGGTTAATTGTTGTTTTAATCCGGATTTTGCGTGATCGATTCAGCGACTGAGTTCTCGCCTTGTGTGGAACTTAAAACCATTGATTTTTGGGTTAAATAGTAACCTAGTATGTCTTCATTTTGTTCCTCTGTGATGATCTGTCAAGGTTACCCATTCTGTTGTCTTTATCTTAATAAATCTAATATTGCATTATTTCTTTTGTAAATAACTAACATACTGACTTATTAATTGATGTTATTCTCTGGCATTTTCATATGCACTCAAGGCTTGAGATGATCTTTAACACTTGATTTAGAGTCCCTAGACTTAGAGTTATCATGTATTAATCATTAAGGTCTTGGACTTAAAAATTCACAATCTCCTAGTTTGAAGATATGCATGCTATATTACATGTTTAATTTCCCTTAAAAGAATGTGACTATCACTCACATGCACGACTGCATTCATAATTGAGATGATTCAAGGTATCACTAAGCAGACTGGGATTGGAAGCTTGAGTTTGGACTTGATCTATATGATGCTCGAGGATGGGATAAAATTAATGATGGCTTCATGAAACATGAGTGTCAGCATCTTAGCCAGTATGAGACATGTTCTCATGCTATCTCTTGAATTTGACCTAAAGTGTCGGGGTGTGATGATATTTAATCAAAAAGTTGATCAATGTGCGCCTACTTTTGGTAAAAGCAGTGGAGCCAGCCAAAAATAAAGAAAAGAAAGAAAGAAATGTTGAAAGAAAAGCTCTCACCATACAAAGTGAAATATCAAAGAGCTTCCACCAAAGGCAAGCGCTCCCAACCATTTCCGAGTATCCATTTGGATCACCGCTATTAGGACCAAGAGTCGGGCTTGCACCCAAAAGGGCTATGCATCGTAAATGCTACTAGTCTGGGTGTAAAAAGTATATTAGATACTCAAAAAAAGGCATACACCGGTGTACTCCCAGGAAAACAAGTGCAGACAACTTCAACTTCTCTTGACGGACACACTGATTGGCAAAGTAAAAAATGAAAATTGTGTTGAGTATTGGCACTTGAGAGAACCATGTGATAATGAGAGGAAGATAAAATAAGTACACAATCCTTAATCCTCCATAATCTGGCCTTCCATCTATACCATTGAAGTCTAACAAACTAAAGAGACGATGGATTGAGGCAAGACTAGATTTGTTCCCTAGAGTTGAAATTTGGGTCCTTAGGAGAGCTTCTGAGATTAAAATTTTTGGTGAAATTCTGACTCTATTCTCATGGTGCAGTCTACACTAAGTCATATTTCTTATATATGTATACATTGAGAGTATGACAAGTAGAGGAGTTGAAGTCCTTTTGATTAATATTTGGATGAACTTAGAGTTTTAGAATTCTTAAAACCTAGTGTTCTAGTTCAAATCAAGCCTTGTATTTTCACTTGCTCATGTCAGGGATCTCACTAATTAAACTAACTCTCTAACAAATTCTTTATTAGCTCGAGGACGAACTTAGCTTAAGTACAGGGGGTGATAAATCCCAGATTTATCATCATTTATCATCATTATTAACTCTCTTGCTTAAGTTAATCACAAAGATTCATTCACTGATAGCACTAATTACTAATTTGTGTGTTGTACATAACTAACACTATTTGTTATTGTATATATTGTTTAACCATATTATTGTACTATTATTTTATGTATTTATTTATTATTAAAAATCAAATAAAAATTATAATTAAATCGTGCATAAATAAATTAATATAAAATAAAATAAAAATACAAAAAAATAAAAGAAAAATTAAAGAAAATTGTTTTATATTGTACAAATGACCTCTGATCTCTTTGACTTCTACATGAAAGTTGTAGATCTCATGTTCACATTTTTTTCCAATTCTGATTTAACTATTTATTTTGGAATTTATCTTATTTCTTCATTTATCTGAATCCTTATTAGGACAAGTGGTGCCTCCACAGTCGTCCGCGTGGCCCCGCCTCTTTATTATGATCCACCTTCATCTGGATCGTTGGATCCTGATCCAACATCCCAGAAATCTTCTTCAACCTCCGACCACCTCTTCCAAAAGATGCATCCCTTCATTCCCACAAAACTTCTCCCAATTATACCAACTGACACCTATTGTTGATTCAATCGAAATCGCCACCATTGCCTTCTCCTATCATTCATTATCCACGCAAACTCCATAAAAACCTTCATCCCTAACTTCCTTAATCGACGGTGGTGGTTGAATCCATCACCTAAGTTGTAACCTCTGACCTACTCCACCTTCAAATACATCACCATCGCTTCAAGAAACGGTTATCTGTCACTCCGAGTGAAGCATCCTAGACTTATCCATCTTCCAGTGACAGTGGAATATTGGATTCAAGAGCGACGATGGAAATCTTTCACCGGTGAGATCCTTGGCTTCTCAGCCAATGTTGTATCACATTGGTGATCTGCTGGAGCTCCGTTCTCTAGCCAAGAACGTGAAGTGAAGACCTGAAGCTTTTGAGCTTCAATCATGCACGCAAGAATTCTTCAAATCCATTGATTCATCCTTCATTTCCAGGTAATTTTCTTTATCTTCTTTTTCTCTAGTTTTTATTATTTTACTTCATCTAAGTATTATCTTTAAGTTTTGATCTAAAGACTCGGATTGCAACGTGAATCATCCATAAATCATGTGTTACTTCCTTTGTGCTCGATCCATTTCTCCATGTGTGTTTTCGTTTCGATCCTTTCCAGGTAGAATTTTAACCTCGGACCCAAATAAGGTTCCTCTCCTTCATTCCATTAGAACCTCCATTTTGCCTCACAACTCCCTGAACAGGATTGCATTTGCATGGGATTTCGCTGCTAACATTGTAGGTGGTCAAGAGTTTTATTGATCGGAGAATGAAGTAGTGCTCGGATATCCAATTTTTATCTCTGGCCAAGCTTCATCAACGGGTCACTACAAGAACTCCTTCGTCATCCTCGGTTCATCTCTGACTTCGCGGATTCTTCAGGAAGGTCATTTGACATTAAGCGATGGCAAACGAGCAAGGAGGAGATAAAGTGCCATCGTCAGAGCATCGCCTGAGTACTGCTGCTCACGGAGGAGATAAAGAACTCTTAATAAGCAGTTGTCATCGGATCCCTTATTTTGGGCACGATCCAACGGTTATTATCATGCCATGTCGCCATATCTGATCCAGCGATTCATCTCTGAGCCTTCAGATGCAAACCTGCATTCGAACCTCAAGCGGAGCATCAGGGCATGTGGACGAAGCCTCCACATCCGAGATTATACGGGTCACGTGCAGTGTGCATGTGAATGGGTAATTTATAGCACTGACTCCTGATTTCATAATAATTACAGATAAGTCATCCCGTTTTGTGTAATTTGCATATTAGCCCTTGTGGGTTATTGTATTTGCATTCATGTCCTATTTTGTCCTATTTGTAATAAAATTTGTAGTTTTTCTTGCAAAACTACCCCATGGATTGAATATCGAATATCTGTTTATCCATTTATCCAAATGAAGTGATTTTGGTCTTGTTTGAAATCTAATTTGATGCTCTATCTTACGACATGTTTTGTTGTTATTTTGATTTAAAATTCACGCACGGATTATTTTCTATTCTGAGTGCTTATTTAGATCTTTAGATCAAATTGAAATGCACCTATTTGCAAGAAATTGAATATGTCAATCGTTAATTGTTAGACATTTTAATAATTATCATTAAGTATCGAATGATTTAATTACTTACTGAAACTAATAAGCATCACACTGAAATTAAAAGTTAGAATTTTGTTGAATTATTTTTAAAATTGCTTAGGACTGAATCATTATAATTTTGTCTTCTTGCCTCAATAAAAATCAAAATAAATTCGAGAGGTATTCTTTACGATTAGCAAAAAAATTTCTGTTGTTTATTTACTTTAATTATGTTTATGCATTATTGTCTTCATATAATTTAAAGTGCATAAAAATGTGATAAAAATTTTGCATAGTTGTGATTTGTGCATTTGTTCAATATAATTAACCTAAGAATCTCAACTTAAAATATTTTCCATCTAAAATTTAATCATTAAATTGCTCACGTCCTTGTTTTCGACCCTAGACTTCCCAGGTTAAAAATTAAAACCGAATCCTCTTTATAGAGATTATTCATTTGTTTTGTATGACACACTAAGTGCTCGTGCTACAATGGATCTGTATTAAATTATGCATTTAGTGATTCATCACATGACCATCTTGATGATCATACAGTTGTTGATATAATGGTTGGATCATAGAGGTGAGTGCTCAAATGATATCTAAAGAGTTAGATTGAGGACCCATCTTGCATCATCAAATGTTTGTTAAAAGATATCTTCAGTCTGAGAAGAAGATAGCACTCCTTACTCCAAAGGATGATATCCGCTCGACCTCTTGATGCAGATCTTCTGCATGGAAATAGAGAATCGGAGGTGTCGTATAAGTTAAGTAATAGAGTTGACTTAGTGAGATTGAGTAACCAAGACCTATATCGTACGCTGTCACGATATAGGCACACATCCTCTGACCGAAGATAGATGTATTACTATATGTGTAAGTATGTACATTGGGCAGACTATTAGATTGATGACCTAATTAAGGTCTATATACTGGCGAGCTGGTGTGCATACAAGGGCGTATGAGTAATACGATGTCATAAAGGGATCATACATGTTCACTACTGAATCGGAAGACATGAGTTCACTCGTGAGATATTGAGATCAATCAAATTCCATTGATGATCGTCTTGCTTTGGAAATATGACAAGATTTATAGGTTATGATATATGCTTTTGGAAAGCATATGATTGATACCAACTATCAATGATCGGATGAGAAACTTGATGATAAAACTCTAAAGAAAACAATTCAAATGTGATCAGAACTTTAGGTTTATTCTAGATCTTCCAATATGTAGGATGTACGAGTATTGCAAATACTCGAGGGTGATGTGATCTTAATCAATTGTATAACCTGATACTTCCATTCCAACAGAGTGATGAAACAAGTTTGGATTTTAGTGATTCCACTAAATAGACCAGTTTTTTAATCTTAGTTCAAACATTGGACATTAATCTGAATATGATTCAGATGCAATGAAAAGAATAGATATTTTGTTGACTTGATCAGACATCTCTGTGTGATCTTCGAGATATGGATATGAGATTAGATCTCAGTATCCAAGTAGCCCTGTCCTTCCAAGTATCTGTGAAGAAGGTACAGTGTTCTTGAAAAAGTTAAAAAATAACTATTGTTGACAATATCTAAGCATTGAACAATTAATGATTAAATAGGATTTAATTATCATTAATAAGGTGGATATGATTCGCATTATTTGTACATATGTAGAGTGATATTTAAGATGATTAAATTAGCTTTAATTACCATGGATAAGATTAGTGTGAATAGTACTATTCACAATAATCATAAATATTGTGAAGATGGTTCAGAAAATCATAGAGAGATTTAACTATAAATAGGATTTACAATTTATAAATTAATGTGAATTAGATTCACATTATACAATTAAATGTGAATTAGATTCACAGTACACAATTAATGTAAATGTGATTTACATTTAATATCAAGTGGTTGGATATGATTCATAATTATCAATGGTTTGTTTGAAATTATCACAAATAATTTGCAAATTATTTGGTAATATTTTATTAACAAATAATTCTACGATGTAATAAGATTGCATTGAAAAGGAGATTGGAGAGTGAAAATCTCTTTCCAATTCAAGAGGAACGTCCACCCTCCCAATGAAGGAGGCTATCTCCTTTTCTTTTTCTTGGAAGGTGACACTTTTATTTCTCTTTATTCAAGAGAATGAGATTGATTTTAATTGAATTAAATTTATTGAAGAATATTTTCAATTTATTTTTCTTTTAAAATTAATTATATTATTGCAAATTGTTGCAGCAAAATCTTGATCATTAGTTTCAATTAGGAGTGCATTTCCACCCTCCAATTTGTTATAAAAGAAAGGCTAACCCTAGACTTTTCTTTTACACAAGTAAGTTAAAGCAAAAGTTGCAACAACTCTCTCTATCTTATCTCTCTCTCTCTCTCTCTCTCTCTCTCTCTCTCGACTCTTGGTATCCATCCACCTTAAGGTTTGTTGAGAGCTCCGCAATTGTTGCGATATTGTTGTGATGCCATACTAATTGCTTGTGAATCTCCGTCTTCATTGGTGCATCATGCTCGTGAAGGAGATATAATATTTCTGAGATGAAATTAGGAGGTTCGCCGCCTGGATCATCGACTTGGATTGTGGGAATCATGCATCTCATCCATGTGCCCACAAAGTGCTCACTTCGTCAGATCGGAGTTGAGACAGGAGGTATCTTCGCTTTTTTAGTACTAGAAGGGGGGATTTGGAGGGGATTCGAGCCCTTGTTTTTTTAGTGGGGCCATTGCTTCTACCACCAGACCATTAGAGGGGTTCTAATTTCTTCGCTTAGAGACTCATGGATCGTAATCACACTTCAAGAGGTAAACCTAATATCATATGTGATGTTTATGAAATGACATAGGAATCGTTCCCATGTCATGTGATTTCATTGAAATTTCATAAATTTTCTTGTCCTTTACGATCAGTATGACTAGTCGACCTAGATCGCATACTACGTGATCTCTACGCTTCTGTGATGCGTGAGGAGCAAACCCTCATCTTCAAGTGATACTAGAGCATCTTGGATATGATATGAACCCGAAGAGAATAAGATTTTTGATATCAGATGCATGGAAACTTGTTGTTTTTGCATTATTGCAATTTTCGAATCGATTTTTACTTATATGAAAAAGCTATTATTTTTGCCCTATCTGAATGAATTTTTAGGATAACAAAATATGTTTAGAATATCTGAACATATCCTCAAAAGATTCTCCAAAGGTTGGAAATGAACAGGCATCCTTTTAGATTCGAAAAGTTCCTACAATGTTGTTTTGCATGAAAACTCGAATATGTAACTAAACAAATTTTTGATGCAGCTTTCCTATCATAAAATATGTTAGAATAAATTTATTGTTAATAATTAAACCATTAAATCACTTGAATTTATTTTGTGCGATCCCATCTCTGATTGCCCTAGATATATGATATTTAGTGGAGATGGGTCAAAAGTTAATTGGATCATCTTGGTGACTTTAATTAATGTGTTCATCATTCAATATTAATCATGAAAATTATGAATTTAACCTGATTTGATGATGAATCATATATTTAGAGAAATGTTTGATAGCCATCAACATATATGAATGAATGCCTTGTGACAAATCCTAGTTTGAAATTACAATAGTTGTAGTTCAACTTTTACATGCAAAACCAACTTGTTTGCTTGGTATGAGTAGAAATTTAGGAAATTAAAAATGTCTTAAGATGTATAAATTTTTGAGTGACTATTATATTGTATTACACATAGTCGAAAGATCGATAAAGCCTCTTAGCATAATTTATACCTATTGTACAATCTCGAATTGGAACAGTGATGGTGTTTAGGTATGGATATGCTAATGGGTTAATTAATTGGAACAATGTGTTGTATTTGCACTGGAAGCGCTCACTGTTAGTATAATCTGTATGACCTAACTGGATCCATTTCAAGGAAGGGTAGCGTGAAAAGTCTCTGTGTACTTTAAACAACTAATTGTAATAATAAAAATGTATTATGTGAAGGTGTGTATTGTATAATAATATCAAGCAAATTAAATTGTTTGCTGGTTACTTTGGATTGATAATTAATTTAGTATGATTAAATTGATTTAATTAAATTGAAATAAAAGTCTATTATTAATATGACTGAAATTCCCTTGGAAGAATTAATCATAAGAATTTATTTCAAATGGATTAACTAATATTTTAATGAGATATGGAAGATTATAAGATGACATCCATGGTCTCCCATCAAGGAGAGGGTTCCATTGCCATGGATTGTACAATGAAGACACATATACGAAGTCATAGCTCTGACGTACAAGTGCACAAGGATTGGGCTCTTTGCTTCTCAAAAAGGCAACCTGTATACTTAGTGACCCCAATAGTATTCCTCATATAATTATGTGGTATTGGACTTCGCATAGTAAGTACTCTTCCTATTGATAGTTGATTTAATTAACAACGAGTCAACATCACCTTAAGGGTAGTGGGCTCAGGTGTTAAAGATCAAATTGGGTAATGTAAGTCGGACTTGCTGATAGTCGACCTGACCACTAGGGTATAAGGTGCTAAATGGTCGTTGCGACCCAAGCAATCAGACTCGATCAATCAAGAAAAATAGACCACCAATAAAAGATAAAATCAACTCGAAATCAACAGCGGTCTTGCTATTTTATTAACCTGGTATAGCGACCAGGGTCGATCACAAGGAGCACGAAATGGCCTCGCGACCTACGAAGTAGTCAAAAAGAAAACTAAATAAAAGAAAAAGGCATTTTTGGTGGTTTTTAATTCTTTTTATATTTTTTTGGATTTTAAAGTATTAAGAAAATAAAGAAAACTAGAAAACAAAGCAATTCAACTATTTATTTAATGCACTAAAAATCAACCAAAAATTCAAATAAAAATGTTTTTGTGTGTTTTATAATTTTTACTGTTTTTAGTGAATTTTTGAGATTTTCTGATTTTTATTTAATTTTCTAAAAATAAAATAGTGCAAGAAAAAGAAGGTACCTAGATAAAATATCTAGAAATCCCCAATAAGCCTGGAGGTAATTTTTCTGTATAGAGAAAGAAACAAGGAAAATTTGAGCACCTAAATTATTATTTTTGGGTTTTTAAATTATTTACTAGAATTTTTATGAGTTTTTAAGTGTTTTTCAATTTTTATAAGTTTTATATAATGAAAATAGCCAAAATTGGCTAGAAAATCAAGCACACTAAAAGCAACAGTAGCTAATTTTTTTTGTGATTTTTAGATAGGTTTTAATATTTTTTTGGGATTTTTAAAATCAGACAGTGACAAAAAGTGATGTTTTTAATTTTTTTAAAAATATCAAATCAAAATAAAAATGTCTCCAAAAATTCCAGAAAATTTTACTTTGACAGGAGCCATGTTTCCAATTTTCATTGGATTTTGAGTTGGTTTGCTATTTTATTCAAAAATAAGAAGTAGGTACTGTGCACAGGGACCTGAGTGCAAATACCAAGAGTTTTGGGGGGCCCGGTGCAAAATACCCAGGAAAACACGTGCGTCGCGCGTGCCTGGGGCACTCAGCGACCTAAATGTAATATAAACTAAGTCCTAGGACTATTTGGTAACAGGTACCAAAAGTCCGAGGGCTAGTTTGCAATTAACCCAAAAATAAACGCACATGCACTATTAAATTATGCACAGGGGTATAAATGCAATAATCCAAAACTATTCATTCATTCCATAACATATCAGAAATACAAGGTATAAAGTGCAAATAGCCCAAAAAACCACGTGTCGAAGCACGTGCTACACCATACACAGGGGCATAAATGCGAACGAAATAAAGTGCAGGGTCCTCAATGCAATTGTACCAAAAACTAAACAACTAGATAACGTATTTATAGGACTAAATGCTAAATAAAAGAAAAAGGAGGGCCTAAGGGTAAATTACCCTTTATTAAGTCGAGCCGATGGATGAGCGCCACGTGGTAGATCAACGGTCAGGATGCGGGTGGCGCTCCAAAGCTGGGTTCCTCGCGATGATCGGACGGCTGGGGCTTCGCCACGTGCTGGATCCGACGGTGAAGACGCGTCGTGGCTCAGCCTCACTGGATCAACGGTGGAGATCGTCCCCCGAAGGATCTGGCGGTCAGGGACGCTCCTCAAATGGATGGGCACGATCAAATCTGGAGCGTGGGGGTGATCGGACGATGGGAGAAGGTCCTGGAAGAACTGGCCTCCAGCGAACTTCACCGAGGTCGTGACGGAGCTGGCCTCCTCCTGGGAGCCCTCTGATGATCGGAAAAGGTGCGTGGAAGGCTTCCGCGTCTGCTGGAGGTCTCTGATGACCCAGCCGAGCTCTGGAGAGCTCCGGCAAGGTCGGCGGAGGCAGAGCTACTGGACCCAATGGTCCAAGCCCTCAGATGGGCTTGGATGAACCTGCAAAGTAAACCAGAGAGCTCGCGGGTCGAGGGTAAACTGCCTCGACCCCGTTAGGCATGGTGAAGGTGGTCGGGGGTCGGTGTGGGCGAGCTCCGGCGAGGGTGTGGACGGAGGAGCTCGAGCCCCAGCTCCTGTGCGAGCTGGATTGAATGGGAGTGCGAAGAATATGTGTGGGAGGAAGGAGGAGACGATGATAGATTCCGATGGTCGAGCGGAACATTGGGATGGTCGGAATCAGCGAGAAAAGACGGCGGAGCGAATTGGGGGAAATCTGAAATTGACGAAAAGGAAAGGGAGAAGGGTCTACCTGGGTGGAGGAATGGACTGTGGGCGAGCTTGCGAAGCTTTGGGTCCTCGCCTCAAGGAGCGTCGACCTCCGAGGCTCGAGCTCCTACTCTGGACGGAGCACGGCGGTGATGACTCGCCGGATCAATGGTATGAACGCCCTCTCCTCGCTGCGACAGCACCTGGAGCGAGCTGTCACTCTCACTCGAGCACTGGAGGTCACTGGGGGTGGAGCGAATGAACCAAAGATGGGAAATGGAGTGGCGGAGCTCGAACTTTATACGGTGGAGGGTCCGGGAAGATGAGGTCGGGTAGGGCAATGGACTGCACGGATCCCGAGGCGGGGGCTCCGGCGAGGATCTCAGATGTAGCATGAATGAATCGGACTCGGGGTTTAGGCGAGAAGGGATCGGGTTTAGGTGTGAAATTAGGAAGAAGTCGGGTCGGGCACCTAATACCCGTGGGATGTGGTCCTGGGGGGGGGGGGGAGTTGACCGGGCGGTCAACAATCCCCTGGACCAATGGGAAAAGGCCACGTGGCAGATATTTGAAAGTTAAATTAAAGATAGCTAATGGCCGAATTATTAAAAAGTCAAAACATGAAATATTTTTAATTTAATTTTTTCTATTTTTTAGTGATTTTTTATTAATTTTTCAAAGTAAAAATAAGGTATTTACATTATATAGCTATATATAGGTATATGTACAATATAGGGTTTTTACTTTTGATTTTTAATTTGTTATTTTTATACATTTTTATTCTCATTTTATATTTTATTTATTTATATCATAAAATAAGGAATAAAAATATATTTTTATTTTATTTTTATTATTTATATACATAGGTGAAATAAATAGATATGTACATCTATATACAAGGTATATTTACACTATTATTTTTTATTTTTAATTTTGTTATTTTTATTTTGTTTTTGTTTTAATTTATTTTATTTATTTACACCATAAGTCATAGAATATGTACAAGATTTTTGGAAATTAATTTTATTTATAAACATAAGGTAAATGGACTATATACATGGTGACTATGTACATGATTGATGTTTTTGTTTTCTTTTTAATTTTTTCTATTTTTATCTTGATTTTATATTTATAAATATATACAAGTATTTACAAGCCTATTTTAGTCTATTTTTGGAAGGAAAATATTTTTATTTTATTTACATATATACACACACATGAGCCCCTATCTCCCTCTACTTTGGCTTTTATGCGGTCAGGCCCATGCTGAGCCCTCCCTTGGGTTAGGTTGCTCAATATTTATTCTAAATATTTCCCTCTTTTTCTTTTTAATCTTTATTCTTTTATTTTTGCACAAAAACATGCTAATTTTAGGTTTTTACACAATGCATGCTTTTGGTAATTATTTATATTTACAACTATATACATGCATTTGCAAAGGTTTTTGTAGCTAAAATATAAGAATAAAGAGTGATGAATGAGTATTCATCACTTGCAAGGAAGAAACAATTCTCGTTTCCTTCACCTGAATTGTATTTTCTCATATTATTGGGGTGTAATAAAGGTGGAAGAGAAATTCCAATCTTGCGAGAGATATAGTGTTAAGTATATCTCTTGCTTTGAAGTTTAATAAGGGAATGAACTTTTAAAGTGTTAAAAGCAAGATAACTTTGATTTAAAATTCCTTAATCAAAGAATGAAAATATGAATATATAATTATTAATATGACCTAATAAGTGCATTTCTTAATCTCGGATATGAAATCCATGAGCCCATTCAGCAAGTTTCTGGAGGTCAATTAATTGACTGGACCAAACTATTTGGACTAGCTCCAGAACTTAGATCTTGTTCTCTCTAAGACGCTCATCGGTTATATGCTCACCATAAACAAGCGTGAAAATCCTACATCAATGGAAGAACTAAGATCCAATGAAAAATATGATGATCATTCATTGGCTCGATGTTATATACTGGGCTCTCTGTTCAATGTGCTTCAAAAACAACATGTGGATATGCAAGGTGCCCATGATATAATGTTGAATGAGAAAGAGATGTTCGGTGACATGAATAGCATGCAACATTGTGAGCTTTTGAAAGAATTTATTCATTGCAAGATGCAAGAAGGGACCTAGTTAGAGAACATGTGATTAAAATATTTGATTACCTCTCTGAATTGGATATCCTTTGGGCACAGATGGATGCAAACATGCAATCTGACTTCATATTATTGTCTATGCTCAAGTCTTTTAACAATTTTGTGATATCGTACCACATGAATAAACTATGTTGAGCACATATTGTGAAACCCCCGAAACCCGAACAGGGACTAAAATGCAAATCTTGACTGAGTCAGGACTTAATTGCAAAATTTGTACTCGTCCAGTGATCAAAAAATTCGAATAAGAAGTCCATTGCATAGGGCTCGTCGATAGCTTTCCAACGAGTCCAAGAACGTTAAGATCCGACTTCGGGAGCCCGAGTTATGGTCATTTTAGCGAGGAGGGGTCAGGGTCCTATTCGGATCCGAACCCGGATCCGAATCCGGGTTTTCCCCTTAAACCCCAGCCCTCCCCTCGCCCAAATCACCCAACACCTCTTCCTTCGACCTCCAGCCCTTCATTCCTCCATTCCTCTTCCTTCTCCTTCACCAAGGGTCGCCGGAACGTCACGGATCGACGATCCGAAGTCCAGATCGCGTCGAGAAGGTCCGGCTCACCCCCGTGTGCGGTTTCCGTCGCGAACAAAGCGGCGTTCTTCACCGACGTAGAAATCGAGGTTCGAGTCTTCTTTAGGTACGATATCCCCCTCCCTCCTTGCTGCGGATTCTACGTGTTTTCATCGAACATATACGCTTGAACTTTGTAGAGCTGTAGGATTTTCATCGTATGTAGGGGTAAGGGTTGCTATGGGGAGGTGACTGTGACCCCATTGCATACTCTACAATCTCAAGCATGATCAATATGAGATCTCACCTGAGACACAAAGGGCTTCTCATCTTCACAGAAGCAACATCACAGTCGACCTTCACTCTATAAATATCTCCAAGCAGACAAAGCAAGTCCTCTTTATTGCTCTGAATCTCGTATAGACCATTTCACAAGCAAAGATTCATTCAGTTCCTGCTTGCACACAACTCCTTGCCTCGTATCTGAATGACATTATCACTTATGTTGGACCCTATGAGTAATAAATTTAAGCATGCTTCACTTTTTATTGGGATGTGTTATTTTCCCGAGTCTATTTTTGCTCTCATAGAATGACTTAGGAATGCGATATACAGAGGGGATAATAGTGACTGTCCAAGGTTTTATATTCCCTTGAGCACTGACTCATCCATCCAGACTCACAACTATGTCCAATTCTATGTTATTGCCTTCAGATTCGTGGGGTTTGAGCCCATGAAGTTTCAGGTTATATTATCCCATATTTTTATGTGATTTATACATTAATGAATTCTGGATTGTTACTGAGTAGGCTGTTATATCATGGAGTTGTATATATACGAAATCCCAATCTCATGTATTTCCTTTAATAATTGTGTACTAATTTGGAGATCACGGATGGATAGCTATGGACTTTATCTTCATTTTTTGGTCTCGGTGCATGATACCCTTGGGGTGAGTCTCAACTGGAAGCATAGGGGTCAAGTTTTTGTGTCCGTACTGAGTAGATAAAATTTTCCTTTGAAGGCATAAAAATTGTTGAACCTCAACATGATCCAAAAAGTTCTCTACTGTGAGTGGTTGTGACAAACAACAAGCTGTATCTCAACCATGGTAAATGTTGCTTTATGGATGGCAACCCTGTTGTGGCTGTAGCAATTCTTTTGAACCTTAAATTAGTAACGAGTATATATAAGAAATCAGAAGCACACTTCCCTGAATGGCTAAAATCAGCCAATTTGTTATGTTTTATCAATGGTTACATGAATCTCATTGAGTATATAGGTGGATTATCATCTTGGTGAAGTATTATTTCACAGTGTTTGGGTAGTGGAGTAGTGCCACCAAGGGAGGGGCATGCACCCTTGAGGTCCCGGGTAGAAGCCTAGATGACCGCGATCCCAACTGCTATTGTAGCTGCGATGGTTGGGGGACATGTTGCTTGACACACCGAGGTGCTAATCTGACGGTGTTGGCCTCGCACTTGTGCGCTTTAGCCCGGTGCTCGAGCGCGGGCCAAGTAGTCATGGTTGGTCGGCTAGTGTTTCGCTTGTCACTTAGAGTTAACACTCGTGTACGGGCCAGTGTAGGCCACATTGGTCAGTATTCCGAGTGGGAGCGCCAAGAGGGGAGTTCCGGGAAATGTTGTTAATAAAGTTGGTGATGGGACGTGAATCTCCTGTGTATAAGGAGGATCGAGTTCTCGCGATGAATTGCGAGTTGGAATCTAATTTGTGAATCAGAAGTATCATTGGGAAGTGGAGCTAAGTGGACGTGTTGGGAACTTAGTTAGGATGTATTATACCCCACCGCATGCCTACGGAGGCACCCCAACCCTAAGGTGTTTTCTTTTACCTTAGAGTCATAGTGTGAGGTCTCATCTAGACCAAGACCACAGACTATCCACGAAGCTTGGTTATTCGTATCCAAATCCAGATCAAATAATAAAAGTAAAAAAATGTAATTCTTTGTGAGATCAATTACCCTGTTTCTTTCTCTTTTGCACACATTTATCCTGCATTTCTTGTTGTGTAGTTGTTTAAATCGTATTGGGTAACTTTTCTCATAACGTACCTACGTGTGGATCCGCAGGTTCGCAGCATTGATTGTTGGAGGCACCACCACTTTTTGTGCAGCGTCACGACACTTTTTGTGGTATAGTTGTCAGTAGTTTTACTATCCTTCTTTACTTGTATCATTTTTGTTGAGAGACATGGCATGTAATATGTATAATTGTGGACATGTTATTTATGCTTACATGTATATTTTGTGGACATGGAATGATCAATGAAATGTGATTATGAACAGGTCATGAATGGAAAAAGAAAATTTATATATTTCAGTAAATTGTGTTATTTCTCCAGTTTATGTGTATGTCATTAGTATTCGAATGTGGAATGTATGTGCCTGGATTGGTTTGACGAGTACCCGGATCCTAGGGACGTCACAGATTGGTATCAGAGCCGTGGTACTCCATTCCCTTCCATGTATATTATTCCTTATTGGTATTCGAATATTGGATAGTGTTGAATTCTTCTGACCCAACATGAATCCATAGGAGAATAACACGATTTCAACCATGTCCACATGTCTCTCATAATGTCTCTCTAAAAAAAAGCAAGTACTAATACCTTAGTTCTTTATGCAGAACCATGCCACCACGCGTAGACCAGGATGTGGCACAGCAGTTGGCTCTCCTTGTACAGGCGGTGCAAGGGATTGATGAATACTCATTCATCACTCTTTATTCTTATATTTTAGCTACAAAAACCTTTGCAAATGCATGTAGATATGTGTAAATAGGAATAATTACCAAAAGCATGCATTGTGTAAAAACCTATAATTAGCATGTTTTTGTGCAAAAATAAAAGAATAAAGATTAAAAAGAAAAAAGGGAAATATTTAGAATAAATATTGAGCAACCTAACCCAAGGGAGGGCTCAGCATGGGCCTGACCGCATAAAAGCCAAAGTAGAGGGAGATAGGTGCTCATGTGTGTACATATTTATGTAAATAAAATAAAGATATTTTCCTCACCAAAAATATGCTTGTAAAAACTTGTATATATTTATAAGTATAAAACAAAAGAAAAAGATAAAAATCAAAAAGAACAAAAACACCCCTTTCATCATGTATATGAACCACTCTTCTACATTTAGTTAACCTTGTAAATAAATAAAATTAATTCCCAAAATTTTTTTAAATATTTTATATAGTGTAAATAAATAAAATAAAAACAATCAAAACAAAAATCAAATAAAATTAGCATAAATTAAAAAAACACAAAAATAGATTATACATATACCATGTATATAAGTGTATATATGTATTTATTTTACCTATGTATATAAATAATAAAAATAAAATAAAAATATCTTTTTATTCCTTATTTTATAATGAAAATAAATAAAATATAAAATAGGAATAAAATTGCATAAAAATAATAATTAAAAAATCAAAAAAAATTAATTAAAAACCTTAATAGTGTACATACCTTATTTTTATTTCGAAAAAATTATTAAAAATCACTAAAAAATAGAAAAAAAATAAAATAAAAATATATCATGTTTTGAGTTTTTGCTAAATCGGCCCCTAGCTACCCTTAATTTTAACTTCAAAATCCAGCCACGTGGCCTGTTTCTATTGGGTCCTGGGGATGTTGACCGCTCGGTCAACTACCCCCGAGGACCACTCCACTCGGGTCCTTAGCGGGTCCCCAACTTCTCGGATTTTTCCCCGCTAAACCCGAGTGCCTACCACCTAAACCCCGGGTCCGAATCCTTAATGACACATCCGACATCCTCGCCGGAGCCGCATCCTCGGGATCCGCGTGCTCCCAAGCTTGCCCGGACCTCTCTTACCCGGACCCCTAGCCATATATAGCCGTTGCTCCGCCACCTCATTTCTCCATCTTTGGCCATTCGAATCCTTCACCTGTGAGATCCAGAGAGTGCGCGAGAGTGACAGCTCGCGTCCGAGCCTGTCGAAGCGAGGGGAGGAAGAGAATCCATCGATCCGGCGAGCTACGCCGCCGCTGCTCCGCCACCAGCGTGAGCACCGAGCCTCGGAGGGAGACGCTCCTCGAGGCAACGACCAGGAGCTTCCCCAGCTCCTCCCCAGTCTCTTCGTCCATCCAGGTAACCTTGTAGGTCTTTATTTTTCCCTGATTTCCATTTACGCCCAATTCGTACCGTCGTCATTTCTAGCTGATTCCGACCATCCCATCACTCCGCTCGATCATCGGAATCGACCATCGCATCCGTCTCCCTGCGACGCACCTTCTTCACCCCTCCATCCAACCCACCTCGCACAGGAGCTGGGAGCCGAGCTCCTCCGTCTACCCCCTTCGCCGGAGCTCGCCATTTCGACCCATCAACCACCGTCACTCCGCCTAACCAGGTCGAGGCAATTTGCCCTCGACCCGCGAGTCTCTTGGTGGTCTTTGCAGGTGCTACCAAGCCCATCTGAGGGCTTTGGTCATTCAGGCCAGGAGCCTCGCCTCCGCCAACCTTGCCGGAGCTCTCCAGAGCCTGGTTGGGTCATCGGAGCCTACCGGCAGACGCGGGAGCACCCCCCGTTTCTTCTATGACCTTCAGAGTGCTTCCAAGAGGAGTCTAGCGCACGCCAGAGGCCGGCGAGTCTCGCTGGCGACCTGTTCTTCCAGCACCCTCCGTCGCCGTCTGATCTCCTCAGCCCTCCAGTGTTGATCCAGACCGTCCATCTCAGGAGGCTCCTGCACCGCCAGATCTTTGGAGAGGCGATCTCAGCCGTTGGACCAGAGAAGGGTGTGGCCCCCAGACGTTCTCGACCGCTTGATCTCACACGTGGCCACGCCCCCTTCGTTGGATCTCCCCGAGGAGAGCAGCGTTGGACCCCCAGTCGCCCTCAACCTCTTGATCAGACACGTGGCGTCCATCCAGCCGCTCAGCATAATAAAGGGTAATTTACCCTTAGGCCATGTCTTTTCTTTCATTTAGCGTTTAGTCTTGTAAATATTGAGTTTAGTTGTTTAGTTTTAGGGTTATTTGCATAGAGGACCCCATACTCTGTTGATTTTGCACTTATGCCCTTGTGTGTGGTCTGACACGTGCTTCGTCACGTGGTTTGTTGGGATATTTGCATCTTATGCCCTGTTGTTCTGTATGTTAACAGTTGAATGAAAGTTTTTACTTATTTGCATTTATACCCCTGTGCATGATTTATTTCTACATGTGCGTGATATTTGTGGGTATTTTGCAGATAAGCCCTTGGACTTTTGGTACCTGTTACCAATAAGTCCTCGGGACTTATTTTCTTTGCATTTGGGTCCCTGAGTGCCCTTTGTGTGGTTGTTTCTTATGCATGTGTGCATATTTAAAACTATAAAGCATGCTAACTAATTTGTGATTTTAACATTAGTTGTATGTTGGAAATACAAATGTGGTAAAAATATGGCGACTTAAACCACCATTCAATTCACCATTACATATTCTATTGTAGATGCGAGCACTATGACCCAATACAGATTGGTTACTTACAGTTGTACATGTTGTAACACTTGAGGACACAGATTCCAATCTTGCATATTAATGTAATAATCTTGTATATTAATGTAATAATATCCTCAATCCACTAATGGATATGATTATTAATGTGTCTAAGCATTTATTCTACACTCGAATAAGGATATAAAAGTTAGAACATGGTATTTGGAATGAACATGAATATAATTGATATAATTATACCGTACTAGATATGAATATACTTGCTTTAGAATGGGTCGGGCTATCGGGCTAACGGGTTTGGGCCTTCTCAGGCCCAAACCCGGCCCGATAATCAATATGGGCTCATTTTAGGGCCCACGACCCGCCCATTAAATTTCGAGTTCGGGTTTGGGTCGGGTTATACGGGCCAGGTTTTGGGCCGGGTCGGGCCGGCCCAACCCAATGCCCAACCCTAAGCTGAAGAATATGGGGAGATCCTCAAGTGCATCACGGAAGCGTGAGCGTCGTATCGAATACGACGAGGAGCGACTAGTCGCACTAATTGCTCGATGCAACGGAAATTAAAATTGTTTCATGCGACGAAACCACATGATCTAAGAACACTTCTCGAATCGTTTTGTCTAAACCACAAATAAGTAATAGGATTACCTCTTGAAGCGTGGTTGCGATCGAGTCTCTAAACGAAGAGACCTCCTGTCTCAAGTCCGATCCGACGGAGGAGACGCTTGAGAGAGCGGAGATGAATCGCGTGCTTCTCGCAATCCATATTGATGATCCAAGCAGTGGATCTCATGATCTCGACACACGAGATCCGACGTCTTCTTCACGAGCGAGGCGCGCCGAAGGAGACAAAGATCTATGAGCAAACGATCGGGCAGCATAACGACGACGCTGCGGCGATGGAGACTCTCTCTAGGGCATCCATGGTGGACGACCATGAGAGAGGATAAGAGAGGGCGTGTGGGAAGAGAAGAGAGAGAGAGTGATGTGCTTCAAAAACGTAACCTAGAGAGCATGGTATGCCTCTCTATTTATAGAGTTTTGGGATCCATGGATCTCAATCCATGGGACACATAAAATCAATGGATGAGATTGATTTATGTCTAATCCAATGGTCAAAATTGTTGTTGGTAAAAACCAACAACTTATGATTTAATTTAGATCAAATATATTTGACAAATCAAATATACATCAATCCTAAAATTAAACCAATCAAATAAGGGATATTACTAACATGTAGATTGCCTCCCCATGTATTATGGTGGACGGCCACCAATTTCCATATTGGTTATGGTGGCCGTCCACTTGATTACAAGTGGGGCAATCTCATGAGATTTCATGACATTGCATATCTCCACGGAAATCCCCTTTATTTAATCCAACAACTTTTGTTGTGATTTATTCTTCAAAAATAATTCACAATTAATTTTGAGAATATTGTAATCTTGCCATATGAAATTTGTGAATCACATTCACAATCCAAAACAAAATATAATTTACATTTTCAATTAATTACACAATGTGTATCCAATATACATCAATAATTAATTAACAAATATAAATTATAATGAGCTCTCTTTAATACATTATAAATCACATTTATAATATATTATGAATAATATGGATAGTGCTATCCACATTATTCATATCCATGATAATTAAATCACATTTAATCATCTTGGATCATTGTACCATCTCCTACCATCCTGGCAAGGGAAATGTGGTAGCAGATGCCTTGAATAGGCGACCATACGTTGAGGGTTCGGCAGCCTGGTTGCAGACTTGGGATGTGCTCACTGCACTTAGTGAGTGGCATCCATTTGAGGGCACATCCGATGCAGTGACAGTGCTAGCCAAGTATCACAGCTTGTGGGATAGGATCGTTCAAGGGAAACAGACAGATCAGAGGATCCAAGACTTGTACCATAGATGCTTGAAAGATGAATTCGACGGATTTCGAGTCCGTGAATCCATCGTATGGAAGGGGGATCGTGTGTGTGTACCAGAGGACAAGGAGTTGAGGAGAGAGATCCTGGATGAGGTGCATAGCTCAAGACTTTCCATACACCCAGGTGGCACCAAGATGTACAGGGACCTCCACCAACACTTTTGGTGGGAAGGCATGAAGAAGGACATAGCCGAACATGTTAGCAGGTGTCTTACTTGTCAGATGGTGAAGGCAGAACACCAAAGGCCTCCTGGGTTATTGCAGCCTCTTCCCATTCCGGTGTGGAAATGGGAGAGCATCTCCATGGATTTTATCACATCATTGCCGCGCATCCCTGGAGGGCATGATGCGATATGGGTCATCGTTGACCGGTTGACCAAGTCAGCACATCTCATCCCGGTCAACATGACATATACATTAGTGCAACTAGCCAAGTTATATGTTCAGCACATCATTCGGTTGCATGGGATACCCAAGGAAGTAGTGTCAGATAGAGATTCCCGTTTCACATCACACTACTGGGGAGAGTTCATGAGAGCCTTGAAGACGGAGCTACACATGAGTTCAGCCTACCATCCACAGACAGATGGGCAGTCTGAGAGGACCATTCAGACCTTGGAGGATCTACTACGAGCCTGTGCGGTTGAGTGGAAGGGATCTTGGAAGGATCACCTCCCACTAGTTGAGTTCACATACAACAATAGCTACCATGCCAGTATAGGCATGGCACCATTTGATGCATTGTATGGGAGGCGGTGTACCACTCCTTTGTGTTGGCAGCAGGTGGGTGACAACACCATGTTCACCACTCAGATCATTGAAGAGACCTCCAGGGTGGTGGAGACTGCTAGGAGGAAATTGCTGAGCGCACAGAGCCGTCAGAAGAGTTACGCCGACCGGCGGCGTAGAGACCTTGAGTTTCAGGTATGTTGCAGTATATTCGTGCCCTGATGGGTATAATTCTTAGGTAGTCCTGTGTATCTAAAGCATTTTTCCACAGGTTGGAGACTTCGTGTTCTTACGCGTGTCCCCAACGAGGGGCGTACAACGTTTCGGTGCAAAAGGCAAGCTAGCACCGCGTTTTGTGGGACCATTCGAGATTTTGGCCCGTGTGGGGAAAGTAGCCTACAGGGTAGCCCTTCCCCCACACCTCGAGGGCATCCATGACGTATTCCACGTGTCTAATCTCAGAAAGTACATCCGAGATCCTCGACATGTGATCAGCTACGAGGACTTGACGGTGGAGCCAAACTTATCCTTCCCAGAGAGCCGGTGCAGATTTTGGACCACGCGGTCAAGAAGTTGAGGCGGAAGGAGATCCCTTTGGTCAAGGTTCTGTGGTGAAGTCAAGACATTGAGGAAGCAACGTGGGAACCTGAGGCGGACATGAGGGAGAAATACCCTCAACTATTCACAGGTATGAAACTGAAGCCGTAGTCGAGTTCTTTTGTGATTTTTATGGGATTCGCTCTCTTTGAGATTTTTATGGGCTCATTCCTCGGTGAGGCTTGGACACAAAAGGGTTCGGGCATTGAAATCAACTAGAGTCCTATTAAGTCTCGGGGACGAGACTTCCTTTGAGATTTTTATGGTGTGAAACCCCCGAAACCCGAACAGAGACCAAAATGCAAATCTTGACTGAGTCAGGACTTAATTTCAAAATCTGTACTCGCCCGGTGATCAAAAAATTCGAATAAGGAGTCCATTGCATAGGGCTCGTCGATAGCTTTCCAACGAGTCCAAGAACGTTAAGATCCGACTTCGGGAGCCCGAGTTATGGTCATTTTAGCGAGGAGGAGTCAGGGTCCTATTCGGATCCGAACCCGGATCCGAATCCGGGTTTTCCCATTAAACCCCAGCCCTCCCCTCGCCCAAATCGCCCAACACCTCTTCCTTCGACCTCCAGCCCTTCATTCCTCCATTCCTCTTCCTTCTCCTTCACCAAGGGTCGCCGGAGCGTCACGGATCGACGATCCGAAGTCCAGATCGTGTCGAGAAGGTCCGGCTCACCCCCGTGTGTGGTTTCCGTCGCGAACAAAGCGGCGTTCTTCACCGACGTAGAAATCGAGGTTCGAGTCTTCTTTAGGTACGATATCCCCCTCCCTCCTTGCTGCGGATTCCACGTGTTTTCATCGAACATATACGCTTGAGATTTGTAGAGCCGTAGGATTTTCATCGTATGTTGGGGTAAGGGTTGCTATGGGGAGGTGACTGTGACCCCATTGCATACTCTACAATCTCAAGCATGATCAATATGAGATCTCACCTGAGACACAAAGGGCTTCTCATCTTCACAGAAGCAACATCACAGTCGACCTTCACTCTATAAATATCTCCAAGCAGACAAAGCAAGTCCTCTTTATTGCTCTGAATCTCGTATAGACCATTTCACAAGCAAAGATTCATTCAGTTCCTGCTTGCACAAAACTCCTTGCCTCGTATCTGAATGACATTATCACTTATGTTGGACCCGATGAGTAATAAATTTAAGCATGCTTCACTTTTTATTGGGATGTGTTATTTTCCCGAGTCTATTTTTGCTCTCATAGAATGACTTAGGAATGCGATATACAGAGGGGATAATAGTGACTGTCCGAGGTTTTATATTCCCTTGAGCACTGACTCATCCATCCAGACTCACAACTATGTCCAATTCTATGTTATTGCCTTCAGATTCGTGGGGTTTGAGCCCATGAAGTTTCAGGTTATATATCCCATATTTTTATGTGATTTATACATTAATGAATTCTGGATTGTTACTGAGTAGGTTGTTAGATCATGGAGTTGTATATATACGAAATCCCAATCTCATGTATTTCCTTTTATAATTGTGTACTAATTTGGAGATCTCGGATGGATAGCTATGGACTTTATCTTCATTTTTTGGTCTCGGTGCATGAATACCCTTTGGGTGAGTCTCAACTGGAAGCATAGGGGTCAAGTTTTTGTGTCCGTACTAGGTAGATAAAATTTTCCTTTGAAGGCATAGAAATTGTTGAACCTCAACATGATCCAAAAAGTTCTCTACTGTGAGTGGTTGTGACAAACAACAAGCTGTATCTCAACCATGGTAAATGTTGCTTTATGGATGGCAACCCTGTTGTGGCTGTAGCAATTCTTTTGAACCTTAAATTAGTAACGAGTATATATAAGAAATCAGAAGCAGGCTTCCCTGAATGGCTAAAATCAGCCAATTTGTTATGCTTTATCAATGGTTACATGAATCTCATTGAGTATATAGGTGGATTATCATCTTGGTGAAGTATTATTTCACATTGTTTGGGTAGTGGAGTAGTGCCACCAAGGGAGGGGCATGCACCCTTGAGGTCCCGGGTAGAAGCTTAGATGACCGCGATCCCAACTGCTATTGTAGCTGCGATGGTTGGGGGACATGTTGCTTGGCACACCGAGGTGCTAATCTGACGGTGTTGGCCTCGCACTTGTGTGCTTTAGCCCGGTGCTCGAGCGCGGGCCAAGTAGTCATGGTTGGTCGGCTAGTGTTTCGCTTGTCACTTAGAGTTAACACTCGTGTACGGGCCAGTGTAGGCCACATTGGTCAGTATTCCGAGTGGGATAAGAGGGGAGTTCCGGGAAATGTGGTTAATGAAGTTGGTGATGGGACGTGAATCTCCTGTGTATAAGGAGGATCGAATTCTCGCGATGAATTGCGGGTTGGAATCTAATTTGTGAATCGGAAGTATCATTGGGAAGTGGAGCTAAGTGGACGTGTTGGGAACTTAGTTAGGATGCATTATACCCCACCGCATGCCTACGGAGGCACCCCAACCCTAAGGTGTTTTCTTTTACCTTAGAGTCATAGTGTGAGGTCTCATCTAGACCAAGACCACAGACTATCCACGAAGCTTGGTTATTCGTATCCATATCCAGATCAAATAATAAAAGTAAAAAAATATAATTCTTTGTGAGATCAATTACCCTGTTTCTTTCTCTTTTGCACACATTTATCCTGCATTTCTTGTTGTGTAGTTGTTTAAATCGTATTGGGCAACTTTTCTCATAACGTACCTACGTGTGGATCCACAGGTTCGCAACAGTGATTGTTGGAGGCACCACTACTTTTTGTGCAGCGTCACGACACTTTTTGTGGTATAGTTGTCAGTAGTTTTACTATCCTTCTTTACTTGTATCATTTTTGTTCAAAGACATGGCATGTAATATGTATAATTGTGGACATGTTATTTATGCTTACATGTATATTTTGTGGACATGGAATGATCAATGAAATGTGATTATGAACAGGTCATGAATGGAAAAAGAAAATTTATATATTTCAGTAAATTGTGTTATTTCTCCTGTTTATGTGTATGTCATTAGTATTCGAATGTGGAATGTATGTGCGTGGATTGGTTTGCCGAGCACCCGGATCCTAGGGGCGTCACACATATCTCCATTGAAGTCTATTGAGGATGTCGTGAATAAGGAGAATCCTACTAGCAGTGCAGTGGTCGTACATGTTAAGGGAAAATGCAGTTAGAAGTAAGGGTTTTAGAAGGGACCATCTTAGAAGAAGAAAAAGAAGAAGAGTCAAGTTATTGGCTCATTCTCTCAGTCTTCAACACTCATGGCATTAAAGAAAGTCGATGTCTATCATCACTATAAGAAGTCGGGGTACTAGAAGCATAATTGTTTCAGATTACCTAAAAACTGTTGAAAAAGGTAAAGCTTTGGCTGGTATAAAATCTACTTTGATCACTGAAACTAATTTTCTCGTAGGATGAGAAGGCAGTTGGGTTATACATTCTGGCGTTTCTGTTCATGTATGTAATTTTTGCATTTATTTTTCGAAAACCAAAAATCTTAGTGAAGGGAAGATAGTCATCCAGAGGGGATCTAATGCAACTATTGCAGCAATCACTGTCGGAATGTGTAGGCTATCATTATCTAGTGGGATAGTCTTATTACTTAGAGAGTGTCTCTATGTTTCAGATGTTAGAAGGAAGTTGTCATATATATCTAAGTTAGTTGGAAATGGATATTTGTTCATGTTATGTGAGGAACTTCTCATAAGTCATTATGTAAACATATTGCAAATAGTTTCTAACTCTTGATGGACACTTTGAATTGTGCATAATGAATTTATCACGAATGTTACCAGCACTAATAAAAACCCAAAAAGATCTAGAGAGAACGGAAATCATTTAACCATGATTTGGCATTAAATGCTTGGTCATTTATCTGTTGATAGGATCAATAGATTGGTAAAAGATGGACTGTTAGATTTTCTACATGTCCAAAGTTTATCTACATGTGAACATTTCAATTGAGATAAAATGACCAGAGCACACTTCTAAAACAAAGGTATACGATGTGAAGGTATACTTGCCTAATACATATTGATGTATAAGGTCCCTTCAGTACCACGACTCGAAATAGGTATCAATACTATTTGACATTTATTAATTATCACACATGATACAAGATTATCTTCCTATTACATCATAATTCTAAAACCTTTGAAAAGTTGAAATAAATCATGTCTTTGGTTGAGAACCTAATCGATAGAAGAATAAACGAATTCAATCTAACCAAGGTAGTGAGTACCTCTCAGATGAATTCAAGGAATATCTTAAAGAGAGAGGAATTGTCTCCAATCTCACTCCTCTTGGAACTCCCCAACTAAATAGTGTTGCTGAAAGATGTGACAGAACCATCATAGACATGGTCCTATCAATGACGAGTAAAGCACATTTACCTCTTAGTTTTTAGGTATATGCAATAGAGACTGTAATATATACCTTTAATAATATTCTTGGTAAATATGTACCCAAAACCCCTCATAAGCTTTGGTTTGGAGCCAATCTCAGTGTTCATGAGGACTTGGGTTTGCTTGGCCCATGCCCAAAACGTGGACAAAAGTAAGCTGGAATCTCGCAATAGAGTGCTACTTTATTAGGTATGTAAAGGACGGTATTGGATAGTAACTTTATGAGCCTGAGTCTTAAAATGTATGTCTTTAGAGATGTAAAACTCTTAGAGGATGACTTCATTAAAAGTAAAGATGAGAATGAAGTAAAGGAACTCACAAAAAATCCCTGAGGATATTGAGCTTCCTGAACAAGAAATTGAAGGAGTAAATAAAGATGAAATGCATGAACCTCTTCGAAGAAGTTCGATGGTGGTTATACAACTTGAAAGGTATGGATTCTATGTATTAGAAGAGTCTGACAATAATACAACTTCATTTTGTGAAGTGCTTTCAGATCATGACATGGACAAATGGATGATATCAATGAAGTCTAAAATAGACTCCATATACTAGAACAGTAGGTGGACCTTAGAGGATCCACCTAAAGGGATAAACCCCATCAGGTGTAAATATATTTTGAAGAAAAAGAGTAGACCTGATGGGAAGGTAGAGACCTTTAAGGCACAACTCGTAGACAAGGACATCTTGACTACGACATCGAATACATTAATACCAAGACTACATTCCTTAATGAATACTTCGAGGAGGATATCTATATGGAGCAACCCCAGGCCTTCATAATTGAGGAAGGCAAAGTGTGCAAGCTAAAGAAATCCATCTATTGGCTCAAACAAGCTTCTCGTAGATGGAATATCATATTTGATGAAACCATAAAGAGTTATGATTTCGTTCAGAATCTTGATGAACCATGTGTATACAAGAAGCTTAGTGGAACGACATTGTGTTCATCGTGCTTTACATAAATGGCATCCTTATCATTGGGAATGATACAAGAATGATTATTGGTGTCAAGTTCTACTTGTCATGTACCTTTGAGATGAAAGATCTTAGAGAAGCCTCTTTTATCTAGGGTCTCAAGTTGTTCAGAAATAGAGAAAAGAGAAGTTTGGGATTGTATTAACATGGGTACTTTAAGAAGATCGTGGAACATTCCATATGGAAAATTCTGAGAAATGTTTCTTTCCTTTAAGATAGGATATACACTTATCAAAGGGATGGCTCCTCAAAGTGTTGAGGATAGGAATGCCATGGTTGGATGCCCTTGCGCATATGTTGTGGAAAGTCTAATATATGCCATGTGTGCAAAAAACCGGATATTTGCCATGTAATGGGAGTGGTAAGTCGGTAACAATTCTGCTATGGAGAAAAATACTAGAATATATCACATCTTGGTCTATGGAGATGGTGATATTTAAGTCTTAGGATATACAGATTCAAACTTACAATCTGACATTGATGATCGCAAGTCAACTTCAGGGTTCGTATTCTTGTTGAACGGTGGTGTTGTAAGCTGGAGAAGCAAGAAGTAGGACACTATGACTGACTCAATGACATAAACTGAGTACTTTACCACATCAGATGTTACGAAGGAGGCAGTGTGATTGTGCAAGTTAATCTTGGAACTTGACGTAGTTTCCTCAGATACTCCCATACCACTGCTCTATGATAACACGAGAGTCGTAACTCATGTGAAAGAACCTAGATGGCATCAAAAAAGCATACACATGGAAAGGAAGTATCACATCATTTAGGAGATACAAAAGTGTGGTGACATCATCATCACTAAGTTGGCCTCTATCGATAACGTTGCTGATCCTTTTACGAAACCTTTATCCTAAAAGGTTTTTCACCAGAATGTAATGAGCATGGATTTGAAAATTGTGCATGAATGGTTCTAAGGTCTAGTAGAAGATTGTTAAACAAGTGAGCCACAGGCGAACTATTTCTACAATAAATGTTGATGTAATATTTTTATACATCAATAAAAGTTATATATTGATACCAACTCCCAATGATCGAATGAGAAACTTGATGACAAAACCCTAAAGAAGACAGTTTAAATGTGTTCAGAACTTCGAGTTGATTATAGGTCTTCCAATATGCAGGAGGTATGACTATTGGGAATACTCAAGGGTGATGTGATCTTAATCGATTGTATAATCATAATACTTCCATTCGAGGGAGTGATGGAACATGTTTGGATTTTAATGACTCTACTCAACAGATCAATTATCTAATCTTCGTTCAAATGTTGGACATTGATTTGAATATGATTCAGATATAATAAGAAGATTAGAAGTTCTGTCTGACTTGATCAGACATCTTTGAGTGGTCTTCTAGATTTGGATACAGTCGTCATGTCCATATCTCATGGTATACATGGAGAAGGTACAATGTTCTTGAAAGAGTTCAAGAATAATTCTATTATTGACGATATTTGAGCATTGGAAAATTGATGATTAAATAAGATTTAATTATCTTTTATAATGTAGATATGATTCACATTATTTGTACAAATGTAGAGAGACATTTAAGGTGATTTATTAGATTTAATTATCATAGAATGGAGTAATATGGATAGCATTATCTATAATAATCATAAATATTGTGAATGTGATTCATAATATCATAGAGAGATTAAATTATAAATATGATTTACAATTTATAAGTTTATGTGAATTGGATTCACATTATACAATTAAATGTGAATTAGATTCACATTGTACAATTAGATGTAAATGTGATTTACATTTAATATTGGGTGATTGAATATGATATATAATTATGATGGTTTGTTTGCAATTATCTCAAATAAATTGCAAATTATTTGGTAATATTTTGTTGAAAAATAGTTCTATGTATAAATATTTATTGTAATAAGATTATGAGATTGAGAGAGAAAATCTCTCTCCAATTCAAGGGGGACGTCCATCCTCCCAATGATGAAGGGGGTATCTCCTTTCCACATTCTTAGATGGTGGGTTTCTTATTTCTCTTTATTCATGAGCACGAGATTGATCATAATTGAATTAAATTAGTTGAAGAATGTCTTCATCTTATTTTTTTCTTAATTAATTATAATGTTGTAAATTATTGCAACAATATCTTGGCCATTGATTTCAATTAGGAGTGTATTTCCACCATCCAATTTTCTATAAAAGAAATGTTAATCCTAGCCTTTTCTTTACAAAAATTGCAACACCTCTCTCTCTCTCTCCACCATCTCTCTCTCAACTATTGGTGGTTGTCCGCCTTAGGATTTGATGATAGCTAGCTCGTCATCGCGTTGCGTTGTGCTGCAAGACTGACTGCTCATGGATCTCCATCTTCTTCGGAGCCTTGTGCATGTGAAGGAGCATCGGATTTTGTAAGACAAATCAGGAGGTTCACCGCTCGGATCGTCCACTCGGATTGTGGGAAGTACGCGTCTCATCCACGTGCCCGCAAGTGCTTATTTCGTTGAATCGAAGTTGAGACCGGAGGTATCTTCGCTTAGAGACTCATGGATCACAATCATGCTTCAAGATGTAATCCTAATACTAATGTGCGATCTTCATGAAATGACATGGGAATGGTTCCCATGTAATGTGGTTTCATCGAATTTTTGTAATTCATGTTGTCCCTTACAAATAGTATGACTAGTGATGTACTCGAAAATCATCTCTTTAATTGTCGATAATTGTAGTAAAGGAGGATATTTACGATCGATAAAAAACCACACTTTCGAATATGTGGAAGTTATTTTACTTGGCAAGTATGCCAAGGTCGAACACAGGGACATGATCCTCTTAGTCCATTTATCGAAAATTATTGCTTAATTAATGAGTGATTATTTTCTAAATGTAGGTCTTCATGCAGATGTGATATGCAAAATGGTATGCAAATAAAATGATGCAAGGAATGATACAATTAATGTAGATAAAATCACAAGAAATGAGGCATGTAAGTTGTTTGATTTTAAATGCAAAAAGATGAGATGTGTATTGAAGAATATGCAACAAATGCTATGTAATGCAGTCAATTATTTGCAATTACAAATATATCCTAAAATTGTCAAATCAATGAGCAATAAATTAAGGTCCAATTCAGAGCTAAATTAAGATTAAAGGATAAATGATGGCATTACAAATAATGAGCAAGAGATACTATATCATTAAAAATTAGTGCATTTAATTAAATGTCAAATCATAAAAATAAAGGATGCCGTCGGAGAGGCGGAGCTCACATGGTTGACGTTGTGGATCTCACCTGGGGTGTTGGGGTCATCATCGCCTCGAAAACCACCATCTGTTGTCACCGAAGGGCAGAGGAAGCTGGGCCTTAGCCCCTTGGTTGGTGGATGAAGGTGACAGTGGCGGAGGGGATCGATTTATAGGAGGAGGAGCAAAGGCCGTTACTGGTGAGGTAGCATTTTGTAACAGCCGGGAGAGTAAGGTGGAGGCGGTGGTTGAGTCCTTAATGGTGTGCACGAAGATGGCGGGGGTAAGGGCTTTTGAGATGGGCGGTAGGATACGGAGTGATGGTCGGGAGTGATGGATATAATTGGAAGGGATGACAAGGTCGTGAGACGGATGAAGGGGAATGAGTTGGAGGTAGGCGACGAGGCCTGGATCGTTGGATCATGCAATCCAGCAGCCTAGATGGAGGCGCAGGCAGAAGGCTTAGATCAGATCATCAGATCTGATTTAAGGGGTGATATCGTGGCTTGGGTGAAGGGCCCATATGGGTCTTGGAATCTGATCCTACGAGGGGGATGGAGCGGGTGATATGGAAGGAATAGGGTCGTGGGATGAGAAGTTATCGTGTGGTGGAAGAGGAGGCGGAAAGGAGAGGCTCGGATGAGATCTTATGATATCATCTGACGGTGGATTGCGGCGGAGATGGATGGACAGGATGAAGGTGGGAGGGTCAGATCAAACAGCCTAGGGCAGAGCCAGGTGGCGCAAGAGGATGCGGCTACGTGGGTGGCCTAGAGGGCACCACGTGGCCACTCTAGAATATTCAAAAAAATAAGAAAAATAAAGAAAATTCAAAAAGAAATAATTAGAAGCTGAATTAGAAAAAAAATCAAAACATGAAATTTGTAGATCTCGATGCGATCTACAGGTTTTATGTTGGTCAAATATCCAAAAGAGGTCATTTGTACAATGAAATTTTTGCAAGTATTTATAATGACTTAAAAACACTTAATTTTGTGGTTTTTATAATTTCTTTGTATTTTTTATTTCTGTTTAAAATCAAAACAATTATAAATAATAATTAATCTAATTTTTAGGGGTTTTTAATAAAATAGAAAATAAAGAAAAGTGTTAGTTATTAAATACAATAATTAGGGTTAGAAATTTAGTGTTAAATATACACAGATTATTTACAATATAAGAATAGTCAATAATAATGAATTAAATAATAAATTTTTTGAATTGTTTAAGTTAGGAGAATAATAACTGAATTTTATCATGATGTATCTGAGATTCATCAACTAACCGACCTAGATCGCATATGATGTGATCTCCACACTTCCATGATGTGTGGGGAGCAAACCCTAGCCTTCAATTCTAGGTGTTCAAAGTATTACGAGCCTAGTCACACATACTAAAGTGCTTAATTTGTTTAAGAACATTAAGGTGCATGTAGTTTGTATTTCGGTTGATATTCCGTTGATGTGACTAGATTGATTTGGCATGAATCAACTGCAATATGTTCCAAATTTGTTTGGTGAGGACCTGTGTGACAGAAAAGTTTATTACAACTCACATATTTTAAGCACAGAAAAACTTAAATGTAAGAAAAGATGAGATGCAGCATGCAGACGAAAGGTTGCCCTCCGTCCTCTCATATGAGGACAAATTCAAAATGACATATAAACAAGTGAATTTAAATCCCTTTTCTTGTTTTGAGAATGAAATCCAATAAATTTAACATATAAAGTGTTGGAATAATAGGATTTACTTTACAACATCATATTACAGCAGGAATGATCCACTAAAAGTAAATCCACGTCTCAGCGGTAAACTCATTCTCATTGTACCAAAGAGGAGGTCTGATTTACAACGTCACATTTCACACATGCGGAAGGTACAACCCAACTATGAGGTACATCAGCTGGTGTATTGTGCTCTAATCCTCAATCTCTCAAATGTCAGGGATGACCCTCGAAACCCTTTAAGGGGTGGTATGGCTTTTCGGTCGCAATCGCGACTCTTTCATCTGCCCCTCTTCGGGTGCAGGAGATGCAGGATCGCAACTCTCTTCCAATCAAATTCCTCAAAAAAATTGTTCATGTAATATTAATGCATTGGGTCAATCCAATGCATCTCAACCGAATTTCAACAATCTAATTTCAAAATTTATTGTATCGATCAATTTATATGACGTACCCAATGCACAAATTTACAAAATAATTGAGATCGGAATTTATTTTCCCGATCCCAAACCCAAGACAAATTAAGAGTGGGAGAAAAGGGTGTACACTTCGCATATCCATGCTCATATGTAAAGCTTTAATATATAAATAAGAATCCCAATTTATGATGATTGACTTTCAATTTCAAAAATCCCCCCATGAATTTACTTTTTGAAAAAAAAAAGTCAATATGAAACAAGAACCGTCTTTCAGTTGCCACACTTTGCTTCGATAAAGGTACCTACCAGTTTGAACCTATACATGAGTTTACTGCTTTTTCACAGGTGTAATGAAGTGAGTTGTGTCTTGAACTTCAAGCATGTATGTATACGTATACTGTAGCAACAATAATGTGTTGTTCTTAATGGAATTTTCAAAATTGGTGATGTTAAAGTCTATACACCATCATCATATTTCATGATTGTGTTCTGAAAAGATCCTCTCTATTTAATTACGACCCACGATAACACTTATGTAGGTGGCATTCTCCAAGGATGCATTGTTGTCATCCTGTATAATGTTCCAACCCAATTGGAGCATATACACAGTTCCTTTTCTTGCAACTTAAAGGCACTCAGGTGGGGATGAGCAGTATGCAAGGACGGAATGGGTCGTGTTCAACTTGGTCTGGCTCAAGCCTACTTAGTATATGGGTTGGAGTCGGTCCTAAGCTCGTTTTTTTTCAAATTCCAGGCTCAAACCCAAAACCCACTCAAACAATATGGTTGAGTTCTTGTCAGACCGACCCAATTGTAGTTGAAGATACATGGTCCATAAACACAGTGGACTCTACCTAATAGTTTTCAGTTTATTTCTCAGATCTAACTGTTCCATTTATTGAGATTAGGATGCATACCCACGCTTCGCGGTGGGAGGTAAAATGAAATGAAAAAACATAGAAAATGTTCATAAATTTGGATGTTTGTTTTTTTGGAAATAAAGCTTACAATGAGTTAATATTTATATGAGCAAAACAATCTTAAAAATTTTAGAAGGTATCTATCTCACAATTCTGATAATAACTTCTTTTAAAAAAAGCTGCATTAATTATTCTGAGACTAATATATATAAGATTATATTAGTCTCGGAATATTTATATCATAAGATTCTCTATGAAAATGAATGGAAAACCTGCACAGAGATGAATATATATTTATATACATATATACATATAATATAGAACAGTAGGAAACTACCTGTATGTATAATTGAGACTTTTTATAAAAGGGAAACATGTGTAGATGACATCATTTATCTGAACAATTAATATGAAGGAAGCAATAGAAAAAAGAGGGGTTTAAACATTAACATACCTATCAAAAAAATTCTAGAAACTTTGACCTGCAAATTATTTTAGTATACTCACATAATATAGGTGATGTGTCATATTATGTCAATGTTCAGTATGCTTTGCAGTAAGTCAGTAATAGTAAGAAAAGCATCATTGCCCATTAATGTTAGAAAATTAACCAAATTATAAAATTTTACCTTCGCGTGTTAGAACAAAGGGAACCCACATGCCCAAATTTTGGGAGAAACTCAGCCTTAGTATAATATATAGAAAATTTCTCAAGGCAGTATATGCTGAGAAGCATGCAAAAAATCGAAGTTTTAAATTTTATGAGCATTAAGGAATCATTATGTGATAGAGTTCTAAGAGGAAATTCATGGAGGTAATAGGAAGCAAAAGTTTTAAAAAAATAATGAGTAAACGAGGGCTTAGATTTCTTTGATGATAAGAGATGTCTGCTAAAATTGTGAAGTTGCAATATGATTCTTATTAAGAAATCGAAATTACCTCGCTATCTCAATTTTCAGTATGCTTTGCAGTAAGTCAGAATATAGTAAAGCGAAGCATCATTGCCCATTAACTTTAGAAAAGTAACCAAATTATAGAAGTTTATATTATAGCTATATATAAGATAAAAAATATTAGCAATAAAAATGTTTATTAGGAAGATATTGGTTGTATATGTTTTTCCTTTCAAATAGAAATATAAATTAAATTATTATATCATAACCAATGAATATCTATACTATGTATAGTACAAAATAGCTAGATGGAAAACATAATTTATTAGTTGACACAGGGAAATTTAATGACATAGTTTGTTTTGTCTCGATGTACCTTAATTTATTTAGGGTTGTAAATACAAAGTACGTCATGGAACTTGAGCAAAAAAAGAATCGATTTTTTTATAAATCAGGAGGAAGAATCTAGGGTTAGTGTCAATCAATAAGCTAGAACAACTTTGTAAACATATAAAATAGAATATAGAAATTGAAAAACAAAATTCTAACCACTTTTGTAAGTTTGAAGGCAAAAAAGTTGAGTTTATCAGAAGATAAATTAGTAAACCCTTTTCGATGAAAAGTGTATCATAATGTAGTATCCATCGTTCCTATAACTTTTCATAAAAAGGAAAAAAACAAAAGGGCATGTTGCTGTCATTTTGAAAGGAGTAAAGAACAATGAAGTATAACTGACACTTTTTGTAGAAAGAAACCATGTGAAAATGACATCATTTATCTAAACAGGAAGCAACATAAAAAGAAGAGGTTTACACATGCGCATACCTATAAAACTTTTTCATGGAAGATTCGACCTGCAAATTAATTTGATATACTCATACAATAGGGTGATGTGTCATATTATATCTGGTGATGGGTCAGGCAACTCGGGTTAAGTAAACAAATAATCAAGGATCGTTGCGACCCGAATCGCCAAGCTCGGTCAATCAAGAAGAATAAAACCACTCAATTAAATCAAACAATCATGAACAATATAAGCAGTTTCTCTATTTATTTTACCCTGTATAGCAGCCAGTGTCGAACACAAGGAGCACGAGTAAACCTACGAAGTAGTCAAATCTTAGACATGGAAAACATATTTTTGGTGGTATTTAATTTTGTAAATTTTTGTATTTTAATAAAGAAGTAAAATCAACAAACAAGAGAATAAGCAACACACACGTCTTTTTAGATTTTTTTCCTTTATTGCTAAAAATGCTCAGAGCAAGATAAAAATATTTTTTGGTTTTTAAGGTTTTAAAGTGTTTTTGGTAATTTTCTGGGGGTTTTCAAATGTTTTCGTAATTTTATAAAAATCAAACATTGGATAAAACTACAAATAATGTACATCCAGGACTAAATTGCAAATTAAAATGTCCTAAAATCCTGGGGAGCAATTTTATGTCAAAATAGATATAAAGGCCTACAAACATGAACTAAAATGAGAATTTTTTATTTTTTTCTTGGATTTTATATGATTTTTATATTTTTTAGGTCTTTTGCAATTTTCATGGCTTTCAAAAACAACTTTCAAACAAAAATACTACTGTAGATGAAACACATAATGTAAGACCCGTCCTCCCGAGGACCTTAGGTTACCCATCAAACACGTCATTTGCACACTTAACAAGCTTAGAGTTAATATCATGCTTATGAAAATCTGGGGAAATTTTTTCGCTTTTTAAACATGACATTCACAGGATTTACTTTGGCTAATCAAGCAACCACAAGAAAACTAAAAGCGGAAGTAAGTAGTCCCAGAACTAAACAACAACATATCCATTCATTTTCATTTCATTCATATACATGCTGAAGTTTTGCAACATTCAATATACATGTATGTATCCCAAAAAATAACACTACAGAGGAGAACACAAAAAACAATTGTCTAATGAGCTCCAAAAGAATATACATGCTCCGTAAGTGTAGCACCAAAAAGAAACAACCAGCCCAAACTATGTCGGCTACTCAGTCGCTGGACCTTTGCCTGCCACAGATAGAAAAAGGACAAGCAAGTATCTGTCACAAAGTTGTCAAGTACAAATTCTACACAGTTCTACTAAGAAAAGTAGTAAGCACAGACTAGAACATCTAGAAAAATAGTAAGGTAACTGTAGTGGACAAAAGAAACTAGCAAGTAAAAGTGGGTTAATTGATTCTTTTAAATTATTTACTTGCTTTCTGAAGTCTAACAAGAACACACTCGCTCACTACCACACTGTGTCTCCCTCGATCAATGGAACTAACCAACAACAACTCAAGCCTAGAAGTAAGTCTATGGTCTTGGTTCGGTTAGGACCTCGATATCCGGGTAGGACTTCAAAGTCCAGGTTGAACCTCACACTATGACTCTGAGGTATGGTGTACGCCTCAGGGTTGGGGTGCCTCCGTAGGCATGCGATGGTGTCTTGCATCCTAACTAAGTTCCCAACACTCCTTCTAGCTTGTTCTCTCAACTCACATTGATCCTCGGTCGACACATGTGATAGCTCGCTCCTGAAGGTGTACGTGTACTCACAACTCTCTCTCAACATTCACTCCTCGTTAGTCTCGACTAACGATACTGTCGTCATTAGTCTCATAGCGGAAGAGTCTAAAGATCACATATCTCTTACCCCATCACGAGGTCATAAACCTGGCGGAAAGGTATTGATGAAGTTTTTAGTGTCTGTTACCCACTACCTCATCACCAGTGCACGACATGGTGGAAAGGTAATAATGAAGTCATCAGTGTCTGCTAACCACTACCCCATCACCAGTGCACGACATGGCGGAAAGGTACAAATGGTGACATTGATGTCTACTGACCACTACCCCATCACCAGTGCACGACATAGTGGAAAGGTATTTATGGGACATCAATGTCTACTGATGAAACTTCATCTTAACTGGGCAATTGGTGAAATGTCACAAATCTATTAATCAAAATCCCATCACCAGAGCACAACCTGGTGGAATAGTAATCATCATAGCGGTAAGGAAACCCCCGAAGGGATTCGTCTGCTCTCGCCAATCCCAGTGGAAGTGTGGTCCAAGGGAAAGGCAGTGGTAGTACGACTACTACGCCACTGGAGGTAGGAAAGAGAAGAGGTAAGCCTGCCGGACCCGACTTCCTCTCTCGCTGCTCAACCCCCGAAGGAGAAAAGCTAAGTAAAAACCAGACGAGCTCGTAACTAACTGCAGAGAACCCCTAACCTAGGCTCTCAAAGAAAAACCAACGGGTCAGCGGAATGGTCTAGACAACTCGTGGATCCCAACGAAGCGTAAAAACCGAGCCGGCTCGAAGAAAACACGTAAAAAGGCTGGGATCCTAGACCCATGCTGTCAATGTCCGCTACCCAAGCCTGAGCGACCTCATCTCCTGCTCAGGTGAGGGTCACCGCGCCCTCGCACAGTCGGAGTATGAATCTCCAAGACTGGCCACTAGTGACATCACCATTTCTTTTATTTTCATTTTTCACTCTCAGTGTCTATGATTCCTTTGACTTATTTCACATCTGCAAGTAATCAGTCCTAAACCCGAACTTGTTCTTACAAGAGCCTCAACCGATCGAAGGTCAGGGATACAGACCTATTATTAGTCTCTCTTTCATCTTTCACTGATGAACATCGTATCCTAGGATCTTTGACTACCAGATTTGTAACATCTTTCTTTCCTATTTTACCCAAGATTCACAACACATACAAGATCTAGCTACTTAAAGATTTTTACTTTAAGGCAACAGGAAATCAGTTCATAGATTGGAGGAGTTAAACTCCTTACCTTACTTAGAGTCAAATGATAAGTCTTATACAAGGGACACCAAGGAACTTGACCCAACTCACAGTACTCATTAGTGTGCACATGCAACATGATGTTTTAAACTACTTGTGGTCTACTACAAGTGTTACTGAACTCTTTTCAAGTCAATACCACAGCCCACAATATGAGCCAATCATGCCAAAAATACAAATTCCATAAAGTCCTATTTTCATGTGTGATCCCACATATACATACATATATATATATATATATATATATATCAACCTATAGCTCACAAAACCAAACACTTGGTCTCTTTATTATTAAATTCCCAATTTCAACACATATTCAGTCACATGGAACCATGAATGTACCACCCAACTAGCAAAGTTTATCATCAAGTTTTTCCTCAATTTATTAATCAATATCATAGAATTCGAGCCCACCTTCCTAAGTATCAATAGAGGGCTAATGCACAACTCTAAGATGGGTCTTAAGAGGGACTCTACCGTTTCAAAAGTCATCACACAATAGTAGTAAAATGCATGTGCACTGTTATATGCACAACAGCACACATAGCAATTCAAGGCATCTAATTCCTTTCAATTTCTCACCCAACTTCATGGGATTCACCTTCACCAATTTAAGCAACATATAATCTTTAAAGTACAAAATTAAGGAGTTCATTAAGAGGGCATTACAGACCCCAAACATGCATATATTCAACACATAAGTTTTATGCGCAATGTATGAATATAGCAGCAGACACACAGCAGTTCAAGGCCCCAAAACCCCCTCAAATTTTCATGCATACTCATGGCTTCCAACATCACATGATCTACTATAAATTCATGGTTAAGGGATAGCGAAACCGTGGCTATTATGCACTCAAAGTTACAAACATTCAGCAAGGAATATGCATGCATGTACAGCAACTTATCGTAGTGAACCATGAGTCCAAAACCATCAACTTCATGAGTTAATATAAGATCACTCATATCATGTATGAGGAGAACTCGATGATTTGGCATTTTAAAAAAACACAAAAAAGATGTATGCTAATGGATCTAACATGCATACACTGAAATTTGGCTAACAGTCCTTGGACAGCAGCTATCTTTCCCAAAATCACCACCAAAACTTAAACCGAAGGCATGGATCTCATGGGTTTTATAACACTCAATCATACAACATCCAACCACGAGGAATGGTTCTTAAGATCATCTCAAAAATCATGCATAACCCAAATACAAGGAAGATCACAGATTTTGAAATTTGTTGAACTGCAATATAGAAGCAGTTAAAACACTCCCAAATCATCTTCAAATCCATTTCTAAGCCATGTATTAAAGGCCAATAGGATGGAGACAATATCAAACATCAAGGATACTCGAAAATGGCCCTTATATCATACAAAATCATGCATTAATCGCATGCAAATCACAAGAACGCAGATCTGAATTTCAGCTGCAGGTCCATGTGAACAGCAGCCAAAATCCCCAAAATCATCATACAAATACGAAATTTGCACATGGATCTAAAGCCAAATTGATGGAGGATATAACAGCAATCAAATGCCCGCAAAATAGCTCAAGAATATCCCCCAAACCAGGCCAAAAACTCGGATTTATCAAGCATGAACAGATCTGGAAATTCCCAAAACCATTCATCAAAAGCCACTCCAAAACCAAATCAAAGTCCAACAAGAATCACAATCAAAACCTTGATATAGCAGCTCAACACAAGGCTCATAGAGTGGAGAAAATTCTATCTTAATGGCAGCAAAGAGGGGTAAGATTTGTACCTTTTAACAGTGCTCAAGAACTGCTCAAGAACATCTCAAGAACAGCAGCAACTCCAGTCTTCTATCACCAATTTCGATCCAAGCTTGGCCTTGGATCCTACATGCAACACTTGATCTTTGTTCCTCTCCTTCCCAGCTTTAATTTGAGCACAAGAACTCAAATTTTGGTGGAGAAATGAGGGAGAAAACTAAGAAAGAAGATGGAGGTCCATGGAAATTTCGGCCATGGAGAAGAGAGCTCCAACTCTCAAGAGGAAGAAGAAGAAGAATGAGGCTTAAGTGTGGGCGCCCAAGGGGTTAGTGGGGCTATATAGGCCTTGGTCTTTTTGCAACAATAACCCACAAACTTTCAAATATTGCAAACAAGGCCCACCCATGAATAGTGATCCCACACTAATCACATTTAACCACTTAATCTCCTCTTGGTCACTAACAACTACTTAAACACTTAATGGATTTCCAAATCCCATCAACTTTCATCCATAATCATTCATCATTTAGGATTTAGTTGGCCTTTAGAATTTAGGGATGTTACAATCATAAAAACCTCAAAGAGAGTCTCGTCCTCGAGACTCCGCTTCTAAGTCAGGTTTGTCGGTTTGCCATAAAAACCTCAAAAGGTTTTTCACCCATAAAAACCTCAAAGAAGGTTTGAACCCAAGAAGTGAAATGGTTTGCCAAATAGATAACTGATAAACTAAACTGAGAAAGTACCTGAGAAGAGTCGCGGATATTTCTCGCGCATCGCTGCTTTGGTCTCCCATGTCGCCTCCTCAACACCCTGTCGGTGCCATAGAATCTTGACTAAGGGGATGTTCTTGTTTCGAAGCCTCCTGACCGCAAAATCAAGTATCTGCACTGGCTCCTCCTCGTATGTCAACTCTGGCTCTATGTCAAGGCTCTCATAGCTAATGATGTGCCAAGGATTGTGCACGTACTTCCTCAAGTTCGACACATGAAATATGTCGTGTATAGCTGCCAAACGTGGGGGAAGTTCCAGTCTGTATGCAACTTTCCCAACACGTGAAAGTATCTCAAATGGCCCAACAAAGCGTGGTGCCAGCTTGCCACGAACTCCAAATCGTTGTATCCCCTTCATGGGCAATACACGTAGGAACACAAAGTCTCCAACCTGAAACTCCAAGTGTCGGCGTCGTTGATCTGCATAGCTCTTTTGGCGACTCTGTGCCGTCAAGAGCTTCCTTCTCACCAAGTCAACAACCCTTGTAGTCTCCTCCAAGAGATCCATGGTGTACAACGCATGATCGCCTACCTCGCGCCAATTGATTGGCGTAAGGCATCTCTGCCCATAAAGAGCCTCGAATGGCGCCATGCCGATGCTCGAATGATGGTTGTTGTTATAAGTGAACTCAACAAGAGGTAAATGATCCTTCCAGGATCCCTTCCACTCTAGAGAACAGGCGCGTAAAAGATCCTCCAAGGTTTGTATCGTACGCTCGCTTTGTCCGTTCATCTGAGGGTGATACACTGAACTCATCTTCAGCTCGGTCTGTAAAGCTGACATGAACTGCTGTCAGTAATGGGAAGTAAACCTCGAGTCTCTGTCAGACACTACCTCTCGGGGTATGCCGTGTAATCTCACAATGTGTTGTATGTACAATCTGGCCAACTGAGAAGGTGTATAAGTCATGCTAACAGGTATAAAATGGGCTGACTTCGTCAACCTATCAACAATGACCCAAATGGAATCGTGGCCTCCCGGTGTCCTTGGCAATCAGTAACATAGTCCATCAAAATGCTCTCCCACTTCCACTCAGGAATGGGAAGAGGCTGCAGTAAACCAGGTGGTCGTCTGAGTTCCGCCTTCACCATCTAGCAAGTCAAACACCTGCTGACATGCCAAGCTACGTCCCTCTTCATCCCATCCCACCAGAAGTGTCTGCGAAGATCGTGGTACATCTTCGTACTGCCGGGATGAATGGAAAGATGCGACAATGTGCCTTGTCAAGTATATCTCTACGTAGCTGCTCCTCGTTGGAAACCACTACCCGACCTGCCTTCCACAGAATCGACTCTGAGACAACAAAGTCGTCAAACTCATCCTTCACTTCCCGCATGTATCTGTCGCGAATCCACGGGTCTGTCTGCTGACCTGCCACTATACGGTCCCAAAGACTGCTGTACCTAGGAGGTACGGAGATGGGAGAAGACGCACTGTCCTGCGGATACCAATCCGTCAGTGCTGCAAGTAAGTCCCAAGTGTATAGCCAGTTCATCGTACTCTCCGTGTGCGCTCTCATGCTAAGGGTGTCTACAACCACGTTTCCCTTACCAGGATGGTAAGAGATCGTGCAATCGTAGTCCTTCAGCAGCTCTAACCATCTGTGCTGCCTCATGTTCAGCTCCTTCTGATCAAATATGTACTTCAGACTCTTGTGGTCTGTGAAGAGCTCAAAGTTAACCCCGTACAAGTAGTGGCGCTAGGTCTTCAGAGAGAAGACCACCGCCGCCAACTCAAGATCGTGCGTGGGGTAATTCCGCTCATGCGGTCTCAACTGTCTCGAAGCATAGGCAATCACATGCCCCCTTTGCATCAGCACTGCTCCCAAACCATCACCTGACGCGTCTGTGTAAACCGTGTAGTCTTGTGTACCTGACGGTAAAGCAAGAATGGGAGCTGTAATAAGTCTCTCCTTCAGTGTTCTGAAGGCCTGCTAGCATGAACTATCCCAAACAAAAGGTACTCCCTTCTACGTCAAACGTGTCAAGGGTAGTACGATCCGCAAAAAGTTGCTGACAAAGTGTCTGTAATAGCCTGCCAACCCAAGAAAACTACGGATCTGTGTCACTATCTTGGGCTGCTCCCAAGACATCACAACATCTATCTTCGCAGGGTCCACTGTGACTCCTGCTCCTGAGATGACGTGTCGCAAGAATGAGACCTGAGGTAGCCAAAACTCACACTTACTCAACTTGGCATACAGTCTGTGCTCTCTCAAGGTACCAAGCACTGCTCTCAAGTTGTTCTCATGGTCCATTTCATTCTTCGAGTAAACCAGCACGTCATCTATGAACACCACAACAAACTTGTCCAAGTAAGGACGGAATACTCTGTTCATCATGTCCATGAATGCCGCGGGAGCATTCGTTAGTCTGAATGGCATCATTACAAACTCGTAGTGGCCATACCGTGTCCGAAAGGCTGTCTTCGGGATGTCTGTCTCACGAATCCTCAACTGATGGTAACCCAAGTGGAGGTCGATCTTCGAGAACACCGAAGATCCCTGTAGCTGATCAAATAGATCATCAATGCGTGGCAGAGGATAACGGTTCTTCACTGTCCTCTTGTTCAGCTGCCTGTAGTCAATGCACAACAGCATGGTTCCATCCTTATTCCGAACAAAGAGTACATGAGCGCCCCAAGGTGAAGTGTTCGGCCTCACAAAGCCCAAGTCAAGCAACTCCTGTAGCTGCACCTTCAGCTCTCTCAGCTCTGCGGGTGCCATGCGATACGGAGCCATGGATATCGGTTGCATATTGGGAAGCAACGAGATCTCGAACTCGATCTCTCTATCTGGAGGTAGTCCTGGTAACTCCTCAGGAAATACATCGGGATACTCCGACACAACTCTAATGTCCTGAGCCATCGGCTCTCTATCTGTAACCTCCTTAACAAAGGCCAGAAAAGTGTCACATCCCTGATCAACCAGTCGCTGTGCTCTCAGCACTGAAATGTACTCCATCCTGAAGTCCTGCAATGTCCCTTCAAAAGTGAACTTTGTCAAGTCGGGGATCCTGAAGACAACAGTCTTCCTTTAATAGTCGACTAAAGCATGATGTGTAGACAACCCATCCATACCCAAAATCATGTCAAACTCGTCAAGCTGTAGTAGAAGGCAGTCCGCAGTCATCTCATGACCGCCTATGGACACTGGTAGCCCTCTAACTATCTCTGAAATCACGAACAACTGTCCGTATGGCCCTCAGATGTGAAATAGAGGATCTACGTCCTCTGTGACTCTACCCAATGTAGCTAGTAATCTCATAGCAAGAAACGAGTGGGTAGCACCGGAATCAAACAACATGTGAAAAGGATGGCTCGAAACTGATACCATACCTTTCACGACCGTGGCCGCGGACCGTGCCTGCTCAGCTGTAACTGCGTGAATCTGTCCCTGACGTATAGATCCGGTACTGGATCCTGCTGCGCTCTGAGCTGGTCTCTACTGACCTCTGTACTGGGAGCTCCTCCCGGTAGCTCTCGAACGTGGTGGAGGTGGAGGTGGTGGAGTCTGTAACTGTGGGCACTGGGACCTGACATGTCCCACCTGCTGGCACTGGTAGCACCTGATCGCCCTGCTCGGCATAGAAGATGGACCGACACTCTCTGCGGGTCTCGCGTTCTGTGCTCCAAACCTCTGCGACCCAGATGGTCGCGCTACCTCAAAACCTCTACTGGCCAGTGCTCCTCCCAAAGTAGTCGTGGGGGTTGAGCGAACACTGCCAGAAGAAACCGTCCCTGTCAGACGAAAGCGTCGTGCTGACCGCTGTGGTCGAAACTACCGCCGAATTGGTCCAGATGACCTCTGTGGTACTGGTGGCGGTCTAAAAGTACTCCCAAAACGTCTCTCACGGACGTCCTCAATACGCTCTGCTGCGTCAGTCACCTCAGCAATGGTAGTCAGTCTCATCCCTACCAACTTCTACTGAACGTTCTCTCTCATGCCACGAACAAACTTTTCCAGATTCTCATCTGGAAAAGCAGCTGTAGAAGATGTGTGGCGTGACAACTCTGTGAAGTGCACAAAGTACTCTCGCGCTGTCATCCTGCCCTGTCTCAGCTCTGCAAACAACCTGCATTGTGTCTCTCTCCACTTCCCTGACAAGAAGTGGGCTCTGATGTGGGTCTCAAAGTCTATCCAAGTCGGCACACGCCCCGTCTCAGACACAGTAGCCTCCCACCAGCGCTCTGCAAACCCAGTAAGTGAGAACTCCGCAAAGGGTAACCACGACTCTGGTGGTGCCTGAATCATCCTGAATACCTTCATCACCGTCTTGAGCCACTGCTCAGCCTTGTCAGACGTACCCGTGCCCTGGAACCTGGGTACACCAGCTCTCTGGTAGGATGTGAAGACATCATGGTGTCTCGGTGCAGTAGGAAGAACAAACCCAGTGACCACTACTCCTGCTACAGGCCCTTGGCCTGCCTCAGCTCTGTCGGCTCCTGACTCCCTCGGAATCTCTGCCTCAGGATGCCGGTGAATCTCCTCAGAGAATAGATGCTCAGCTCTAGAGGACTCATCCCTGGATGGGTGGTATGAGGAGTCAGACAACTCCTCCATCCTCAGCTCCATCCCAGTCTGGCGCTCAGCCAACTCAGTCTTCTGGGCAAGTATCTGGTCCTGTCTCTGTCCCAGATTAGCGAGTGCGGCTAACACTTACGCCATCTCTCCTGGTGGATCATGAGCTACTCGTGGTGCCATGCTAATCCTCCCTGTTTCGGATCATAGCATAGTTAAGCACACTTTAGGAAATAATCAGTTGTACTATTTCTCCTCTTGGGATACTTATATGAATGAAATGTTCTGGTGACTTGTGGTTACATAAATCTTTTGAATGTTGAAAATTTTCCCCATTCGGCTTCATGAGAAATCAGAAGACTTTCGCTATTAAGTTATGCGAATGCGTATATCGGGGTAACTCTGCTCTGATACCAAAATCTAACACCCATCCTAACAGCAACCAAGAGCACAAAAATAGCTCTTAAGATCATACAAAATCATGCATAAAATGAATACAAGGAAGGATCACTGATTTGAAATTTTCAGCTGAACTGCCATGATGGACAACAACCCTTTCTCCCCCAAAACCACCTCCAAATTCGAAACCTAAGCCATGGATTGAAAGCAAATTTAAAGGAGACACAATCAGCAAGTAAAATCACCCAAAAGGGGCTTAAAGAAACTCCCCAAACATGCATAAATTCGGATCTAAACGTGCATGACCAGATCTGAACTTCCACAAATTTCGTCCACAAGAAGCCACAAAAACCCAATTTATCACCACCAAAATCCAAAACAAATGCTCAACCAAAGATCTGGATTTTTAGGTGGTTTAAATCCACTTAATGGCAGCAAGAGAGGGGTATATTTGTACCTAAAAACCGAGCTCAAGAACAAGGTGAAGAACAGCCACTTGATCAACCTTCAAAGCTTGATTTTTTATCCAAGCTTGGCCTTGGACTCAACATGCATTTGGTGGAGAAGAAGCTCCTTCCTCCCAGCTTTAATTTGAGCCCAAGAAACTCAAATTTGGTGGAGATTTGGGTGGTGGATCAAGGAGAGAAGGTGGAGAAGAAGGAGTGGTCGGCCATGGAGCTCTTAAGAACAAGAAGAGAAGAGAAGGGAATGAGAGGGCGTGGACCCCATTTGAGATGAAGGGGTGGTTATATGATTACTTGGGTAATTTGCACACTAAACCCACAATCTTCTCAAATTTGCACTAAGGGCCCACCCATGAATAGTAACCAACATTCTCAACACTTAGTCAAATCTACACTTAGCCACATATGACTTCCCAATTCTTACCCTCTTCATGGCCAATAAGCTCACACATTTGATCCATCATTTAGACTTAGTTAGTCTTTAGGTTTTAGGGATATTACAATAATAAACTATTCAACTAAAAATCCATTTCCTCTAAGGGGTTAGGTTACTATATAATCACTCATATCAAGTATGAGGAGAACTCAATGATTTGGGATTTTAAAAACCACGAATTGATGCTTGATAATGGATCTTACATGCATGAGGACAACTGAAAACTCGGCCACAGCTGTCTTTGAACAGCAGCCATTTTCCCCCAAAAATCACCACTAAAACCTAAACAAAAGGCATGGATTTCATGGGTTTTATAACACCCATTCATACAACATCCAAACCACGAGGAATGGTTCTTAAGATCATCTCAAAAAACATGCATAACCCAAATATAAGGAAGATCACAGATTCTGAAATTTGTTGAACTGCAATATAGCAACAGTTAAAACACTCCCAAATCATCTTCAAATCCACTTCTAAGCCATGGATTAAAGGTCAATAGGATGGAGAAAAGATCAAACATCAAGGATACTCGAAAATGGCCCTTATATCATACAAAATCATGCATTAATCGCATGCAAATCACAAGAACACAGATCTGAATTTCAGCTGCAGGTCCATGTGAACAGCAGCCAAAATCCCCAAAATCATCATACAAATCCGAAATTTGCACATGGGTCTAAAGCCAAATTGATGGAGGATATAACAGCAAACAAATGCCCACAAAATAGCTCAAGAATGTGCCCCAAACCAGGCCAAAAACTTGGATTTATCAAGCATGAACAGATCTGGAAATTCCCAAAACCATTCATCAAAAGCCACTCCAAAACCAAATCAAAGTCCAAAAAGAATCACAATCAAAACCTTGATATAGTAGCTCAACACAAGGCTCATAGAGTGGAGAAAATTCTATCTTAATGACAGCAAATAGGGGTAAGATTTGTACCTTTAAACAGTGCTCAAGAACTGCTCAAGAACAACTCAAGAACAACAACAACTCCAGTCTTCTATCACCAATTTCGATCCAAGCTTGGCCTTGGATCCTACATGGAACACTTGATCTTTGTTCCTCTCCTTCCCATCTTTAATTTGAGCACAAGAACTCAAATTTTGGTGGAGAAATGAGGGAGAAAACTAAGAAAGAAGATGGAGGTTCATGGAAATTTCGGCCATGGAGAAGAGAGCTCCAACTCTCAAGAGGAAGTAGAAGAAGAATGAGGCTTAAGTGCGGGCGCCCAAGGGGTTAGTGGGGCTATATAGGCCTTGGCCATTTTGCAACAATAACCCACAAAACTTTCAAATATTGCAAACAAGGCCCACCCATGAATAGTGATCCCACACTAATCACATTTAACCACTTAATCTCCTCTTGACCACTAACAACTACTTAATCACTTAATGGCTTTCCAAATCCCATCAACTTTCATCCATAATCATTCATCATTTAGGATTTAGTTGGCCTTTAGAATTCAGGGATTTTACACATAAAAACACAACAACAGGTATTTCTATAGAATTTAAAGGCAATTTTCGATTTTTTCATGGATTTTCAAATATAGACAGGACACTTTTTAAAGATTTTTTTATTTTTCAAAAATAATAAATGTGATGAAATTAATCCACAAAAGTTACCATAAATACTACATGTCAATAAGAGTGAACAGTAATGTTTAGGGAATTTTTTGGATTAATTTGATATTTATTAAATTAAGCAAGAGATAGGCATTTCACAGGGACCTATGTGTAATTAAACTAAAGTATGGGGCCAAACAAGAATACATATGGAAAGTACAAGGCCTAAAGTGCAAAATATCCAAGCAGTCATGTGCATAACACGTGAATCAGGGTCACAAGGGTATAAATGCAAATACTAGAAATTTAGCATCCAAGCCATAACAACATAGAAGTTCAGACTACGTTCTACAAATAACCCAAGACAACACGTGTCGGAGCACGTGAGTTCACACAGGCTGGACTAAGATGCAAATATCAAATACTACGAGGTCCACTATGCAAATTAACCAAAGTGAATTAAACTATCACAAATATTAACAGGACTTAAAAGTAAATGCAAAATAAAGAAGGGCCTAAGTGCATATTACCCTTATTACGGTGATATCCAACGGTCGAGGGATCTCCACTAATGGATGGACGGTCGAGATCTAGGGGTACCCGTTTGACGATGAACGATGTTGGTACGGTCCTCATATGGATCCAACAATTGAGGCTCCCCCGCTATAGGAGGGCGGAGATTAGAACTGGAGGAGGCATGAATCGAACGGTCCGAAGGCTTCCGGGATGAATTGATGAAGAACTCACCGCTGGAGAGTTTCAATCGACCAATACGCGCGACATAGGTTACCTCTGGAGCAGCTCTGATGGGGGAAATGTCGTTGACGTCTGTCCTAGAGCTGCGGGGATACTAAGAAGGGTCCAGGACCAAGGAGAAGATCCTGGAGAGGAGTGGGGTCCTGGAGCTGTTGTTCACTGATGAGTCGACCTCCAGGTGAGGTTCTCTGGTGCTCTAACCTACAGGATTCGTGAATGGAGGCTCAGGCGAAGGGTTAGGGCACAAATGTTTATCGCAAATAGAGGAGGGGTGGATGGGCCAGGTCTCCGGTAGGTGGAGGATTCGATATGTTGCTCAATTCCAACCCGATGGTTGGAGTCAAGGGGAAGTTTGCGGAGCGCGATGTAGAAGTGGATGAGAGTTGTTTGAGGGGGTACGAGCATCGGAGCAAGACAGTGAACGGGGGATTGATATGGTCATCGGAGTAAGGATGAAATGCGAGTGAATGAATGATTCGAGATAGAAATGAAGACGCATGGAATACCTATGGGTGAAATAAGACACCTGGGCTGGTGGCCCGAGTCCACGGCGGTGATGGCCTCGATAGTCGGTGCAACCAGAGGCTAAAGCTCCTCGTGGCGGAGCTGAGACAATGCGCCGCCGGACTTGGGGGTGCAATGCTCCAAATGATGCATGCACCCTCTCCTTGTCACTCTGAAAAGGAAGAGACGGGTGCAACGGAGGTAGTGGAGCAATCAAAGGTGTTGGAAAAGGGGAGGGGTGGCAAAGGTTTTATCGGTGTGCCATGTCCGAGAAGATCAGGAGGAAACCCGCGAACTTTCATTGCTTGAGATATAATGGTAAGTATATATCTTACATTGAAAGTGATTAAGGGAATGAACTTTCATTATTGACATGGTAAGATAACTTTGATATAAAAATCCCTAAATCAAAGTAAATTATATATTTATATATGTTTATGCAAATTTCTTATTTCAGATAATCCTTCTTTAATCCCACTCAATGTTATACTCAATAATAACCAGTAGAATATCATGGATTGGACCTATGATCCAGTTATTGTACTTGCAATTGGACACATAATGTATGTGGTTGCAAAATACAAGTTTCCTCATAATAATGAGGAATGATAATTAAATAGACAATAGGACTAAAACCCTAGGGTTTGTATGCCTCTATAAGTCTTGATCTCATCGAATGTACTTTTGAAGTAACATGTCGATAATAATCGTAATTATCAAATAATCCTTATAAAATCTAAGAAGATGTTCTGGCATACATATGTGCTCTCGACATATAATCATGAATGACATGGTTCTCTGCAGAATGGTGGCTCTATAGGAGATGATGTATTCAAATTGTTTGAGTACATACCTGAACCTAAGTTTTATGAGTTTAAATGGATGTAGATACGATGAGTGTCATCATTTTACAATATTTACTCTAGTCATTCATGAAGCTTCATAATATTCACATTGTATGAATTGAATGAAGCATGTATATATGTTGAAATACTCTTATATTGAAATTTTTTGATTTTAACATAAGAGATCCTTTGTCTTGAGCAATGGTTGCTTATAGATAAAGGGAGCGCAGTGGAAGCATGGGTTGGATCCAAGTAAGAAGTATAGTCAAAGAGTTGATTGTACTTCTGTGACTTCCTTATGACATCCAAAGAGTTGGATGAATGCCAACACTACAATAAGTTGATGTGTTGATAATATGACTATCAAATCTATCTAGAATCGTTAGAGAAGGAATCATAGTACATCAGAATAATCTACATATAATCATTGAAATTGACTTACTTATTTGATAAGATAAAGTCTAATAATTGTATCTCAATCTTCTAGTGACACTTGCAATTGGTTGCATATGTATTAGAATATTAGAAATTTGATCTTAAGGTTTAATGGTCATCCATGTTGGAATTGATTGAATTGTTGCAACAATTTCTACTAGATCAATAGACTTCATATTTTCAGTGGGAGCCCTTAGTCTTAGAGAATGTCTTTATGACCTGGATATTAGAATATACTCATAATTTATTTCTAAATGTTGGAAATAAACATGAGTTCTGGAATAAACCTATCATAGAGAGTTATGATGGATATATTTCAGATAGTAATCTAGCATCTAGTGGACTCCACTAAATTAGAAAATTAATGAATGGTTCATTAAGATTTCTAATACTGAAAATTAAACCTTTAAAGATCAATAGGAGAATAAAGATCATTTGACAATGATCTGGCATCATGTTTTGGACATATGCCTGTTTGTGAGATCAGTGGACAAGTAAGAGATGAAACTTTAGAATGTCTAAAATTTCAAAACTTGCATACTTATGAATATTGTATTCAAAGTAAAATATCCAATACACCCTTCTTTGGGAAAGATGTAAGATATCAAGGTATTCAGGATCTCATACATATTGATGTATGTGAATCATCTATATCATAGTAAACGTTATGGATATGTGATATCTATTGATGATTATGTATGATATGAGATTTCTTCTCTTCACCTAAGAAACCTTTGAAATGTTCAAAGATTTCACAATTTTGGTTTAGAACCAAAGTTTGAAGAAAAATGAAATGAATTTGATCTAACCAAGGTAGCTTGTACCTATTAGATGAATTCAAGGAATACCTTAAGGAGATGTGAATATCAATCCTATCTCAATCCTCCTAATGAACCTTAACTCAATAGAGTTGTAGGGAGACACAATTGATCATGTATGACATGATTTGATCAATGATTAATCTTAGCATAATTATCTCTTAGTTTCCAGGTATATATGCAATAGAGACTACAATATATATCCTTAATAAGGTTCCATGTGATTAAGCTGGAATCTGGTACTGGAAAGTGCTACTTCATTAGGAAAATAAAGGATGGTATTGGATACCTACTTTATGACCTTGAGATTCTTAAAGGATCTCATCTCTGAGAATGTGAATCTTAGAGGATGACTCTCTTAAGAATCAAGATGAAAATGAAGTAAAGGAACTCATTAATCTTGAGAAGATAATGAGGCTCCTGAAATCGGAAACTAAATAGACAATTAAAGATGAAAAATTAATACCTCTTCAAATAAGTTTGAGGATGGATTCCATGTGTCAGTTGAATCTGACAATGATCGGACTTCATGTGACGATGTTTCTGAAGGTCATATCATGGAAAGATGGATATTAGCAATAAAGTCTAAAGTAGACTTCATATACAAATGTTGTATGTAGACCCTCGAGGATCCACCTATATGGGTAAGACCCATTATGGTGTAAATGGATCTTCAAGAGAAAGATGAAAGCTGATGAGAAGGTAGAGACCTTCAAAGCACGGTTCGTAGCCATGAGCTACACACAGAAGAGAAGACATCGCTTGCGATGAGACTTGCTCTCCAGTGACCTTGCTTTAACCCATCAGAATATTGCTAACTATAGCTACACAACTTGACTATGACATCTTCATGATGTGAGTCAAGATTGCATTCCTCTATGAATACCTCTCTGAGGATATTCATATGAAGTACCACAGGGCTTCATGGTTGAGGAAATCAAGGTGTGCAAGCTAAAGAACTCCATCTTTGGACTCAAATAAGCTTCTTGTAGTTGGAACATAAGATTTGATGAAATTATAAATGTTATGATTTCAGATAAAATCTTGATGAACCATGTGAAGCTTAGTGGGAGTGCCATTGTGTTCATCATGCAAAATGTAGATAATATTCTAATCATTTAGAATGATATAAGGATGATAATAATAAGTGTTTTATAATTTGGTTGTTCAATACCTCGAGATATGATCTCAAGGATACCTCTTAGATCTTAGTTCTGAAGTTGTTCAGAAGCAAAGAGAAGAGGGTATTGGGACAATCACACTAATAGTACACCTTGGACATTTCCATTTTTTTTGGAAAATTTCAAGAAAGGCTTCTTTTCCTCAAGATATGGTACTGACCTATCTAAAAGTATAGCACCTCAAAGAGTTGAGGATGTGAATGCTAAAACTGCTTGCCCTTGTGCATCAGTTCTGAGAAGCCGGCGTATGCTAGATGTGTACAAAAGCCAGATGTCTACCATGCAGTGGGAATAGTAAACTGTTACTAATCCTACTATGGTGATAAAACACTTTATTGCAGTAATAACGATATCTTCATAGAAGGCAAAACTTTTGAGATAGTGATCTCAAAGTTTTATCTTCAAGAAATTAAGACTTTATAGATAGTGATCTAAAAGGTTTTAACTACGGATACCTTAGGAGATAAAGATCTCTAGGAATAAGGGTATTCAGATAAGGATTATGGTAATACTGGTTATAATAATTATCGAGCTATAGTGTCAAGGACACTATAACAAAATTGAGTATTGTTGCATAAGATGCAACATTCGCATTGGATGTGAGCACTGTTACTAGGGGATATGCAAGTGTCGTAAAAGTACTTGGTGTAGTCTCTTGGGAACAGAGTGACTGATCAGCTTACCAAGCTATTTTCTAAATAGCCTATGATTGTCACATGAGTGTGGGTTTAAATGATTAAGCCCATTAATGGCTCTTTGTGCTAGTGGGAGATTGTTGGACATGCGAGCCCACGGTGAGCCATTATGCAATAAATGTTATTGCGAATATCATTCCCTGATATGAAATGAAGAATAAATAATTTGCATAATAGGTCCCTTAGTAAAATTAGGGTTATGTACCATGGCCATCTTGATGATCATACAGCTGTTGATTCAAGTATTGAATCATAGAGGCTGGTGCTTGGATGAATATCTAAAGAGTTAGATTGAGGACTCATCGAGCACAGTCAAATGATTATTAAGAAATGATCTCCAGCCAGAGAAGGAGATGACAATCCTTTCTCTAAAGGCCGATATCTAACTGATCTCTTGATGCAGGTCCTCTGCATAGGAATAGAGATTTGGAGGTGTTCGATAAGTTAGGTCAAAGAGTTGACTTAACGAGATTGAGATAACCAAAGTCCTATGTTGTATGTTGTCATGATAAAGGCACGCATCCTCTGACCAGAGATAGATGTGTTAATATATGTCTGAGTATGTACATTTGGCAGACCAATAGGTTGATGACCTAATCAAGGTATATACATCGGCGCGCTGGTGTGCATGTAAGGGCATATGAGTAATACGATCTCTCAAAGGGATCATACAGGTTCATTACTGAACCGGAAGACATGAGCTCACTCATGAGATATTGGGAAGAATCAAATTCCATGCACGGTCGTCTCGCTTTGGAAGCTTGATTAAATTTGTAGATTTGATATATACTTTTGGAAAGTATATGATCAAGACCTAGGTATAAGATATGCTTTTGGACAGTATATGATCGATACCGACTCCCAATGATCAAATGAGAAACTTAATGATAAAACCCTGAAGTAGAGAGTGTAAAATTGATCATATACTTCTGGTTTATTCTGAGTCTTCCAGTATGCAGGATGTACAGGTATTGGGAATACCTGAGGGTGATGTGATCATAAACCATGACGCTTCCATTCCTAAGGAGTGATGAAACAGGTCTGGATTTTAGTGACTCCTCTCAGTAGAGAAGTAATCTGATCTTAGTCCAAATGTTGGACATTGATCTGAATGTAATTCAGATGCAATGAGAAGATTAGATTTACGGTCTTGATTTAATCAATCATCTATGGGAGGCCCGAGATCTGGATTTGAGATGCGATCTCAATATCCAAGTCACTATACATGGAATAATACAATCTCCCTGTCCTTATCTCCAAGTATTCGCGAAGAAAGCGCATTATCCTTGAAAGAGTTCATGGATAATTCTTTATTGATATATTTATCTGAGCATTGAGAAAATGGATAATTAAATGTGATTTAATTATCATGAATAATATGAATTTGATTCATATTATAAGGAGAGTTATCTTAGATAATTAAATGTGATTTGATTATCAAATATGTGAATAATGTGAATGTGATTCATATTATTTGGGCACGTGAGAATATACATGGTAGCTTTATAGTCATATTTAGCTAAAAATACGACCACAATGCATCTACACTGCATCACATTTGCATTTATGGGCATTGACACTACACCAATTACGAGCATATGTTGTCACAAGTATGAAACACGACTTGATAAATCTCCATTTCATCATCTTTATTCTTTCATTTTGGCATTAAATCCCTAGTTAAATGCATGTACATAACATTAAAATACAAGAAATAACATTAAATAATTGCCTGATAAATATTGTATAAGTATATGTATTTAACTCCAAAATAAAAGAACAAAGGAAAGAAAAACAATGAAGTGTCAAAGACACTGAATGACCCTAGACATCGAGACCAAGGCGAAACTGACTTGATCGACAAAGAATAAAGTAGGGGGAGATAGGACAATTAAATTGTACAGAAAACACTTCAAACCCTAATTTTCAATTCACTGATAAATAACCATTTGGGCCCTATTTTATTTTCCTTTTTATATACCTCAAATAATAAAATCCTCAACATAAAACTTGTACATAAAAATACATAGAAAAATACTAAAATAATTGTATAGAAAAATAATGCACAGTATGACTGGGACATACATATCGAAAATCTGCAAACAAAACTTTACAGACATGTATCTCCTTCATACAGACTCAAAATTGACCAACCTCACATTTATTGTTCATAAAATTTAAATATCTATCTAATGAAGGCAGTTTCATTTAAAATGGAGTTAAGATGCAAAAGTTGGATTTTGGGTCCCTCTTATAAGCTATATCTGTATATTTTATTCAATTTATTCATTACCTTTCTTATATTTATATATACTTGTAAATATTATTTAAAATACATTAAAAATATAAACACAAAATAAAAGCCTTAAAAAATCATTAAAATAAATAGTGAAATACAATATACATGTAAACTTTACCTATGTTTATCTACCCCTATTAATTTAAGAAATGAATAAAATAAGAAAAATAAAGGAAAATATAGAAATATATTTTTAATATATTATAAATATATAAAATATGTAATATCATAATAAAATCTAAAATACAAAATAAAAATAACAATACCTCAAATATAGACAAATATTCCTATGTATATACATGTAAATATTAACAGCTAATAAATAAAGTAGTATAAATAAATAAAAATATCTATTAAATAATACATAAAATATGAAATAATTTTCATGTTTTTACTTTTAATTAGTTCATTTATTTATTATTTTTAATCTATTTTACAAAGGATTTATTCCTTAGAATTTTCTGGTTGGTCCACATGGACCAATCGGAGTGCAGCATTTGTTGACCCTGTATCAGAGCATGCCACCCTCTAAATTCTCCACATTTTGCCCATGATCCAAGGCTCGAAGCGCCTTGGTTCCTTCACCGAACCTCTTCCCCTCACCTCCCTCAATCACATTAGCCTACTAGCATCCACCAACTCCTTATCTCCTTCACGTTATCGCTCACCTCCTTTCCCCAAAAATCCGTTCTATAAATAAACCCTCTTATAAACTTTTGCTTTTTGATCCTATTTTCCTTACGTAACCCCAAAAATCATTGTGAGTTGAGTTTTCCTCAATGATATGGAGTGTGATTCCTCGATCTATGGCGTGGATAAGGTCGGAGGAAGGAGATCCAGCTCTCCAGAGATCTTCTCAGGCGACACTTCCCTGCTCCAAGTATTTTCGCCTGTTGAGTTGTTATTTTCATGCTTTCTTAGTGTAATTTTAATCATGTAATGTAATTGAGTCTTTAATTTCAACATTCAATCGTTAGTTTTAGTTTAGTTTTAAGATCCTCGTAAGCTGGAGATTCCGCTCCACCTCAAAATCACCGTGATATCTTGTGATCGACCCGTCCTTTCACCTCATCTTCATTCACTAAAACATTCTCTATCAAAAACCCCTTGCATCATCCTTGATTATGTAAGAATCAAGGTCCTCGAAGCTCATCTCTTCCATTGTCAGTAGAGCTTCTTTGTCCCTAGATCCCACCTTGTTGGAAGCTTCAAATCTGGGTCGAGGATAAACCCCTCGAGCCCCTCAATCTTTTGTTGTAGGCATGCACACCTAAGGAGCCATCCGAGGCTCGATTTGCATGAAGATACCTCTCCCAAGTTGCGTCGAATAATGAATATTCCGTGTCCCCATCGATGGGACCTGGAGAGTTTTGAGCATCAATTGCAGGAGAAAAGCGACCCTCGGAATAATTAGGGCCGACTGGGAGCGTCAGAGAAGGCCAGAGATGTGAGGAATCAACTGTTGAAGGAGCTCAAGTGCCTTGTTCTTGCTGTTTTTCTAACGAGTCAAACGAGTCCCAATGCCATCTGATCAAGGGCTGCCTCCAAATCCGATCTTGACCGTCCACTCAAGAGGTGAAGCGACATGTCCCATCGTCGTCTGATTGCACTTAAGTGAAACGTACAACGTTTACCATAGCGCCCCCTGGGTATATTTCACAGTAGCCTCTGCACCTTTTTGTATTTCATTTATAGTCTTATAAATATTAAGTTTAATATTTCTGTAAATATTGCAAGTGGACCCCGAACTCTAGCTAAATTACATATAGATCCTTTGCCAGGTCATCTCATGTGCTTGCGCGCGTGAGGGCCTAGCTATTTGTAATTAGGCCCCTTTGGGTTTACATATTTAAGTTTAGTCCCAATATTTGTAAAATTAGTGTTAAAATTTTGTAAATATTACATAATATACATAGGTATTATACACAATGGTACCCCAAATATCCACATTTCGCACCTTAACTCCGATTTTTATGAAATCTTCATTTTAAAGATTATTTAATTTGGAGGACATGAAAGTGAGTTTGACGAGTTTTGAGTTTTGATGGAGAACATATTGATCTTACAAGTTGAGCTTTGCGGCATTTTGAAAGTGTTGTAATTTACACAATATACACTGATTTTTAACTGCAATTATTTTTGTTATTTACAAAATATTTTTATGCACAACTTTTATGAAGAAAATATTTATGTTTGAGTTGACTTTGGGTATGAATAAATTAATGAAAAGAATATGTATTATATATAGTAGTGTACAAGTGATGAACATATACATATGAAGATTGATTTTTGGTGTCAGGGGCTTATCTCCTCCTAATTTTATTTCTGGTCGATTAGGTCAAGTTTTGACCTACTCTCAGGGTCTAAGGCGGCCTGTATCTATTACATATATACAACATTTATTTTCTTTATTTTCCTTTGTTATTTATTTATTTATTTTAGGTTAAAATAGTTTTAAATATACAATATTTAAACAAGAATTAGCGTTAGTAAAAGAATGGAATTGATATTTATAGGTATTTTATAAGGGATTTTAAGCTAAAATAAATGAATAAAGATGATGAAATGCAGATTCATCATTATGTTGCTAAGATTACTCATGATAAGGTATAAGAACAATGCACGGTATGACCTATTCCTCAGAAAAGTCACGAACAGATCACTACATATTGGGATAGGTATATCCTCGTGGTATACCTATGGCCTACTCCTTCTGACTCAGGAGGGTTTTGAGCCCGCATTTCATATAATAACAAGCTTTGGACCATATGCGAAACATACTTGATCTTTGGAACCGTCAGCGAGCATGATAATATTTTCACGGTCTTGGGATGAGTTTCTCTCCCTTGACACTTTTACACGGTTTATGACTCAATACAACATGTTGGGGTAGTGTGACATTGAATATGATATCCGCAATATTGTCAAGCATTTTTTCATACTATTCCATGTTATAGGTTATTCAATGATATTCATTGATCCATGAAAATTTTGTTAAGTTATGCGTCTTTCGGCATTACATTTTCTATAATGTTTCCAGAAAAGATTTATATGACGAGTTACAATTTTTGTTGCATAAATAATTATCAAATGCTTGAGATCCGCTCGTTAAGTCTAAGCTCTTTTATGTGTTTAAACACACTGCTCTATTGTTTACTACTATCTACAGATAGAACTTGAAGAAGAAGGTAGGAAGCATCCATACTTTGCACGTGATTAGTCGAGGATTGTGCCATCAGAAATTTTTGATCTTTTTGGTAACTTTTGATACCCTTGGTAGATGATTGTTAGAAATATAGTTGTAGATTTTTATGATAAGCAAAAATGGACAGTTGGAAATATGTGAATATGTGGAACTTTTGTGTTTATAGAAAGATGTAAGATGTAGTTTTATTTTGAATAGTTAGATGTGATCTTGGTTGGATTTATAAGGTTTTTGTGATAGACGATTCTCTAGTTAAAAGATGATGTTTCTAGTACAAGTGCTGAAATTTTATAGGAAAGATTATATAAGAATGATGAGTTAAACTAAGGTTTTTGTCGCACTCGTCTCGGATAGCGAGACGGGTTGTGACCTGGTCAATGAAATTCGTTGCTCAATCAGGCTTGATCAATCAAACTAATTGACAGATCCGTCAACTCTTATCTGTTGGACCCATATCATGAAATAAAAGAGATTTTTAGAATATAATCATGACAAACATGCATAGAACCTATGATATACAATAAATATTTGTAAATATTATCTACTGGATAAATATGTAACGAAATTAGGTATAACATGTAAATAAATAAAGGAAAACCAAGCTGTGAACCTCATGAGAGAGAGCATCATATACGACCATTTATGTATATCACACGTTGTTGACATGTGGTTGATATGTGTGATGGTGAATGGTTTTTCCCACGAGGTTTGTTTTGCCCACGGATGCGGTTTCCTGTGGTGTCTTTCTCTTTGCACACAGATGGATTTCCCATGGTGCGTGGGTAGTGAAGATGGAGATTGCAAGGGATGTGCACCCACACTTTGCTCTTTAGGTAGAGGAAGCCTATAAATGGTCGTGACCCTAGTTGCATTGACTTGGTGATACTTAGTACTCAGATTTTGATGCAGATTTTGGTGTTGTTGATAGAGTACATAACAACTTAGGTGGTTGGTAATCTAGTCTTTGTTTTCAGACATAGAATTATTACCAAGAGATCAATTAGGACCGATCACTCGAGTTGATTTCCTAGTATTAATTCTATGAGGGAAGTTCCAGAAGGTGGTTAGTGAAGGGGGGTTGTATTAGTTTCCTGTATCCGAAGAGAAATAGAGGTAGTCGTGTGTTCTTTCGACTACGTAGAATAAGGTGGTTAATCCGATCTATTGTTTATAATATTATGTCCTGACTAATGTGCCATGCTATGGTGGACTTTCACCTAATGGGTAGTGAACTTGGTTGGTTTTGCGAGAGTAGTGGTTTAGTCTCACATGTCAGAGTTAGCCTAGGTGAGAGGTTATGTGTATAATAGTTAAATAAAAGATTAATAAATCCACCCTCGAAGTCATGCCAGTTGAGATGAGATGTATACTTAAGTGTAAAGATAAACAACAATATTCCATCTGTTAGAGTCGTATCTTGGTGAGTTGGTTGCCTTGTAGATGTCACATACAGGGAAGGTGCATACATTGTTGAGTACTTGTTCAACTTGCTACATTTATCTTTACACTAGTGGCTAATGTTATATTTATACTGAGCAATTGCTCATAATGTACTCCTTCCTGCGTTGTCCAACATGTGTTCAGGAGCCATTGCAGCACCAACACTGGTGGTTATACCACATAGCCTCCATCGGAATCTAGGGATTTTTTGAATTTTATAGGTAGGTATGGTTGCTACTTTTGGGTGGCGGTGACTTATTGATCGTTGGTCGATTACTTGTTGATGGTTGGCAAAAGTTTCGAGGTTAACAAGACTATGGTTGATGTGACAATGATTGATGGAGTCTCAAGAGTCCTCTTATGAAAGTGGCTCATGTAGCTGAAGTTGCATATGTTGGTGATGCACGCACATCTATGACAATGACGAGTGGAAGTTGTTGATGTGGAAGAGGTGGGAAAGGGTTAGACGATGCAGAGCTTCGTTATTTCATTAGTTCTTTGGATTCTGGCTAGCTCGAGGACACTACATAATGACCATGTAGGTCGATGAGTCCATACTCGATAATGCTATTGAAATTAATATGTGAATATGGGTCTTGCTTCGTATGGAAATTAATCTTTGAATTTGATAAACGTAATCTTTTGGATCATCATAAATAATTATTGGAAGAGAAGAGATGGGATCTAAAAGGCAAGAGCACATTTATTCTTTATTAGCCCCAGAGAAAAGCAAAGAAAGGGAGGAAAATTATATATGATCAGCAATAAAGAAGCATCTTTTGCCACTAACAAATTGTATTAAAGCAACGAATTGAGCGACAAAAAAATTTACACGTGGATTGTTTCTTTTACAAAAAGCTTTTGGTTGGCACAAAGCGAATTTTAGCTATAGATTCATTAAATTCTACATGCAATGTTTTTCCATTGCAAGTTAGTGGAACTGGCATTGTTGCTGCAATTCTTTGTCTACACTATTTATGAATATGAATGTCGTAATTTTATAACTAGTTTCTCTATTTATTGGTTAATACTATTATGTTACATGAAAGTAGTTATACCATGTGTTGAAAACAAGATCTAAAACACCACAAGAAGACAAGGATTAACGTGGAAAACTCTTCGATGAGGAAAAAATCACGTGGGCAAATAAACCCTAATCTCCTCATTTTGAGACTAGGGCTCTCTTCACTAACAACAAAGAAAGAAGGGGGTGAGTACATAAATAACAACCTGGGGTAAACGCTCCCTCATCCAGAGATCCGCTTACCCACCTAATTATAATACAAAACTCAACACTCCCCCTCAAGTTGGTCATACATGTCAACCATTCCCAATTTGCCTACATTCAACTCATATTGCGCCGTAGGCAACCCCTTTGTGAAGAGATCAACATTCTGATATTCATATTTCAGGTAAGGCAGACACAACTGTCCATCATCGATCTTTTCTTGAATAAAATGACGATCTATCTCCACATGTTTTGTTCTATCATGCATCACCGAATTGTTTGCTAAATTCATTGCAGCTTTGTTGTCACTGAACATATTCATTAGCATACAAACTTCAGTTCCTAATCCTTTTAACAACAACTGTAGCCATAAAACCTCTGTCAGTAAGAGCCCTGTATTCAGCTTATGCACTTGACCTTGAAATTACATTCTGTTTCTTGCTTCTCCAAATAACAAGGTTCCCACACAAATACACAACATATAGAGATGCAGACCTGCTATCGTCAACCGACCCAATCCGATCAACATCGGTATAGCCTTCAGTAGTAACCTCACTTTGTTTTCTAAACATAAGCCCTTTGTCAGGGCACTTCTTTATATAGCTCAAGATCCGATTTACAACGTTCACATGGACTGTAGTAGGATCATGCATAAACTGGTTGACAATATTCACTGCATAGGTGATGTCAGGTCTTGTGAGAGTAAGATAGATTAATTTCCCAACTAACATCTGATATCCGCCTTTCTCTTCATCATCAAGAAGTTTACCATCCTTTTTACTCATTTTATGGTTAACTTCCATGGGATAGTATGTAGGTTTACAACCCAACATTCCTGAGTCATGAAGTAAATTAAGAGAATAAATTCTATAAGTGGGCCATTTGCTATTGCAAGGAGGGATGCTCGCCTTTTGATGGCTTGGCTTCTCCCTCGCTCCCTGGTTGGCCTCCGGAGACTTCCTACTCTGACTATATATAAGCCAACAGATGTCCCGCTTCGTCGGAAGCAAGCCAATCAATTACTTTGCTTTACTTCGTAGTTACTACGCACTCTCTCGTTCCATGCTTAACTAATGCATCGCCCTATGGAAAGGAATTATCCTGCACTCCACTCATTGTCTACTAAACGAGAATCCAAGCGAATTGAGCAAGCGACCGAAGCCAGCTAGCCTGAAAGGAGCTTCCTGATTCCGATAATACAGAGAATTATGATCTGACTACAGGATCAAAAGTCTGTTTTGAATAAGCTAGATAAAATAGAGCCAACTTATAAGTTGTTGAGAAAACAAATAGATGATAGGGAATCCTCAGACAGTTCCACCTGAGCTACAAGAAGAAGGTTGATTCAAACACATACCCTGTAGAGATCTGGTCATCTCAATACTAAGAAAATACTTCACCTGTCCCAAGTCTTTTAATTCAAATTCCATCGAAAGAGTCCTTTTTAAGGTAGACAATTCCTCTTCATCGTCTCCAATAAGAATCGTGTCATCAACGTAGATCAGAAGAATAGATTTCTTAGTACCGTTCCTTTTGAAAAAAGGGTGTGATCTCCATTAGTCTATCTGTAGTCATTTTTTGTCATCACTATCCCGAACCGTTCAAACCAAGCCCTTGGTGACTTTTTTAGACCATACAATTGTTGGACATGCAAGCCCACGGCGAGCCATTATGCAATAAATGTTATTGCAAATGTCATTCCTTGATCTGAAATGAAGAATAAATAATTTGCATAATAGGTCCGTTACTACAATTAGGGTTATGTACCATGACCATCTTAATAATCATACAGCTGTTGATTCAATAATTGAATCATAGAGGCTGGTGTTTGGATGAATTTCTAAAGGGTTAGATTGAGGACTCATCAAGCTCCGTCAAATGACTTTTAAGATGTGATCTCCAGCCCGAGTAGGAGATGGAAATCCTTTCTCACATAGGCTGATATCTGACCAACCTCTTGATGCATGTCCTCTGCATAGGAATAGAGATTTGGATGTGTTAGATTAGTTAAGTCAAAGAGTTGACTTAATGAGATCGAGATAACCAAAGTCCTATATCGTATGCTGTCACGATACATGCATGCATCCTCTGACCGAAGACAGACGTGTTACTATATGTTTGAGTGTACATTTGGCAGACCAATAGGTTGATGACCTAACCAAGGTCTATACACCGGCGCGCTAGTGTGCATATAAGGGCATATGAGTAATACGATCTCTCAAAGGGATCATACAGGTTCACTACTGAGCCGGAAGACATGAGCTCACTCATGAGATATTGGGAAGAATCAAATTCCATGCACGATCGTCTCACTTTGGAAGCTTGACTGGATTTGTAGGTTTGATATATACTTTTGGAAAGTATATGATCACGACCTAGGTATGATATATGCTTTTGGAAAGTATATGATCGATACCAACTCCCAATGATCAAATGAGAAACTTACTGATAAAACCTTAAAGTAGACAGTATAAAGTTGATCTAATACTTCGGGTTTATTCCGAGTCTTCCAGTTTGCAGAATGTATAGATATTGGGAATACCTGAGGGTGATGAGATCATAAATGATTGTATAACCATGACGCTTCCATTCTTAGGGAGTGATGAAACGGGTCTGGATTTTAGCGACTCCTCTCAGTAGAGAAGTAATCTGATCTTGGTCCAAATGTTGGACATTGATCCGAATAAGATTCAGATGCAATGAGAAGATTAGAGTTGCGGTCTTGATTTAATAAAGCATCTATGGGAGGCCCGAGATCTGGATTTGAGATTTGATCTCAATGTCCAAGTGACTATACGTGTAACAATACAATCACCCTGTCCTTATCTCCAAGTATCCGCAGAGAAAGCGCATTATTCTTGAAAGAGTTCATGGATAATTTCATTGTTGATATATGTATCCGAGCATCGAGAAAATTGATAATTAAATGAGATTTAATTATCATGGATAATATAAATTTGATTCAAATTATAAGGAGAGATATCTAAGATAATTAAATATGATTTAATTATCAAAGATGTGAATAATGTGAATGTGATTCATGTTATTTGGGCATATGAGAATAGAGATCCAAGATAATTAAATGTGATTTAATTATCATGGATATGAATAATATGGATAGCACTATCCATATTAATCATATATATTATAAATGTGATTTATAATATATTAAAAAGAGTATATTGTGATTTATATTTGTTGATTAATTGTTAATGTGAATTGGATTCACATTGAATGATTAATTAAAAATATAATTACATTTTGTTTCGGGTTGTAAATGAGATTCACATAATTTAAATGACTTGATTGAAGTTTTTCACAATATAATTGTGAATTATTTTTGTGAAAAATATTTACAACAATTGTTGTTGTAAATCTTGGAGATCTCATGAGATAATGAGATCTCATGAGTTTTTGAGGAGATAGACTCATTCTATCTCATTATCTCCAAGACCAGTCAAAGTAATTTAAATTAGGATTAATTATGTTAATTTATCAATATAAATTAATTCAAAATTAAATAATTAGTTGTTGTGTTTTTATAACAACATCTTAGCCATTGAAAGAAACACAAATCAATCTCAACCATTGATTGTGTGCCCAAAATCCTATATAAGAAGAGGCACCCCTTGCTCTTCAACTGATATAGATCAATGAATGCTCTCTCTCTCTCTTTTCTCTCTACACGCCCATTCTCTCTATCTCTCATGTGACCGTCCACCATGGATGCCCTAGAGAGATCCTCCATCACCGCAACATCATCGTTATGCTGCCCGATTGATTGCTCGTAGATTTCCGTCTACTTCAGCGTACCTTGCTCGTGAAGAAGATGTCGTATCTCGTTTGTTGAGATCAGGAGATCCATGGCTTGGATCATCAACATGGATTGCGAGAAACACACATCTCATCCACGCGCTCGCAAGCGTCCCCTTCATCGGATCGGACTTGAGACAGGAGGTCTCTTTGTTTAGAGAATCGATCGCAACCACGCTTCAAGAGGTAATTCTATTATTTATTTGTGGTTTAGATGAAATGATCTAAGAAGTGTTCTTGGATCATGTGGTTTCGTCACATAGAAAATTTTTAATTTCTGCTGCATCGAGCAACTAGCGCGACTAGTCGCTCCCGATCGCATTCGATGCGATCATCACACTTCCGTGATGCACTTGAGGATTCTACCCGTATCCTTCAAGTGGTATCAGAGCCAGGTTATTGAAGGTTTTGGATGAGATCCATGAACCTACGAAGATTTGGGCTCGTTTGGGTTCGTGAAGATTTTAGCATTTCAATTTTCACAGCCCTGTCTTGTGATAATTTTCGATCTTGTTTAAAATATTTAAACATGAGTTTATCACTTAGATAATATTTCCAATTAAATAAGGAAAATGTGGAATTTGAGTTTGCATAATTTGAATTCCGTTTGCTCAAGATATGATCGTTTTATTGACCATATGTCCACTGTTTCAGGGATGGCGATTAGAGTCGTAATTAAGATGTTAATTACGGTTTTAAAACACCTGGAAATGCTTGTTTTTCATATTATTTCGTTTTTAAATCAAGTTATCAATCTTTGAAAATTTATTTTGCTTAATTTGGATTTAAAATGAATGAGATATGCTATTTTTAGTTAGTGAGGGTCACTGCTGGAAATTGCATCATTATCCGAAACCTGTGATTGTTGTTTAAAACTACGAAATTAATAGTTAATTTCCTAGAATAATTGTGGATAATATTTGAGAAATATTATAACAATATTTATTCCCTTAAATTACATTGCCTCAACTAATGAATGATTAGATTAGATCTAGATCACCAATTGGTTGCTTGATACACTTTCAACAAACATGTTACTTGAATAGGCTTTGGGAATTTGTCTTGCAAATTTCCTTATAATCAAAATGGTTTTGATTATTACTATATGATATAATTTTGGTTGAAAAATCGATGATCATCTCAAGTAAAACGTGATTCACTTGGCATTGTTTTTTCCCGAGGCGGATATGGTGTCTAGTCGGGGAACGTTGAGGTAGTAGATTGCACCGTGTGCGGTCTGTCCCACTCCTGCATGTACTGGCCATGCCAGCGGGTAGGGAACAAATGATGCCTGAGAGATCATTATGTATTTTCTAATTATTAAAATTCGAAATAATACGTATTTGAGAAAATACCATATTTCAAGAAACAATTAAAATGTCTGTTGGATATTAATTAGATCACTAATTTAATATGATTAGATTAATTGGAATCCAATTAAAATTAAAACACTCTATTATGAATAGAGTTGTTATTTCCCTTGAAAGAATTAATCATAATGAATATGATTCATAATGATTAATTAGAATTTGAATATGATATGAAGGATCACATAAGTGACATCCATGGTCTCCCGTCAAGGCGAAGGGTTCCGTCGCCAGATATTGTATGTAGGAGTCGCCTGTCCAAAGTGACAGCTCATGCATACAATCCATTTGGATCGGGCTCTTCGCTTCTCGAAAGAGTAAGGCCGTATACGTAGTGACCCCAATATCGAGTCCTCATATTATTGGGGCGATACTGGATTGCGTATAGCGAGTATTAAGCCTATTGACAGTTGGTTCAATTAATGACGGGTCAACATCACCTTAGGGGTGGTGGGTCCGGGTGTTAAAGACAGAATCGGTAGATGCAAGTTGAACTTGCAAGGTGGAATGCGTTCCCGCTTCTTTTTATCGGAGTCACAAGTTCTCATATTATTATGACGTGACAAAGTTAAGGAAGGAGATCCCATATCTTGCTTGAGATATAATGGTAAGTATATCTCTTACATTGAAAGTGATTAAAGGAATGAACTTTCAGTGTTGACAAGGCAAGACAACTTTGATAAAAAAACTCTTAAAAAAAGTAGAACATGTATATATATATAGATATAAATATATACACTTATGCAAATTTCTTATTTCAAATAATCCTTCGTAGAACCCACTCAATGTTATACTCAATAATAACCAGTAAAGTATCATGGATCGGACTCATGATCCAGATATTGTACTTGCAGTTGGACACATAATGTATGCAGTTGCAATGTACAAGTTTCCTCATATTAATGAGGAATGATAATTAAATAAGACAATAAGACATCACCTTAGGGTTCGTATATCTCTATAGTCTTGATCTTTCATCGAGTGTACTTTGGAAGTGACATATCGATGGTGATCGTAATTGTCGAATAATCCTTATAAAATCTAAGAAGATATTCTGGCACACATATGTGCTCTTGACATTTAATCATGAGTGGCATGGTTCTCTGCATCAGGCAGAATGATAGCTCTATAAGATATGATGTATTCAAAATGTTTGAATACCTACGTGAACCAATGTTTTAAGAGTCTATATGGATGTAGACATGATGAGTGTCATCATTCTACTGTCTATACTCTAGTCATTCATGAAGCTTCATAATATTCATATTGTATGAATTTAATGAAGCATATATAAATGTTAAAATGTTCTTACATTGAATTCCTTTGAATTTAACATAAGAGATCTTTAGTCTTAAGCAATGGTTGTTTATAGATAAAGGGAGCGAAGTGGAAGCATGGGTCAGACCCAAGATGAGAAGGATAGTCAAAGAGTTGGTTGTACTTCTATGACTTCCATATGACATCCAAAGAGTTGGATGAATGCCAATACTGCAATAAGTTGGTGTGTTGATAGTATGACTATCAAGTCTGTCTAGAATCCTTAGAGAAGGACTCCGATAGAGCACCAGAATAATCTACATAAATCATTAATATTGACTTTCTTATTGAATAAGATAAAGTCTTATAATTGTATCCCAATCTTCTAACAACACTTGCAATAGGTTGCATATGTTTTAGAAGACTGAAAAATTTGATCTTAAGGTTTGTAGTTATCTACATGGATATTGATGCAATTGTTGCAACAATCTCTGTTGGATTGATAGACTTCTTAATTTCAGTGGGAGAGCCTTAGTCTTAGAGAATGTCTCTATGACCTAGATATTAGAATACATTCATCGTTTGTTCTAAATGTTGGAAATAAATATGAATTCTGAGATAGAATTATCATAAAAGGTTATGATGGATATATTTCAGATAGTAATCTAACATCTAGTGGACTCCACAAAATTTGAAAATTAATGAATGGTTCATGAAGATTTCTAAAACTGAAAATTAAACCTTTAAAAGATCAATAGGAGGATGAAGATCATTTGACAATGATTTGGCATCAAGTCTTGGACATATGTCTGCTGATGAGATCAATAGACTAGTAAGATATGAAACTTTAGAATGTCTAAAATTTCAAATCTTATGTACTTGTGAATATTGTATTCAAAGAATGTCCAATGCACCCTTCTCTTAGGAAAGGTGTAAGATGTCAAGGTATTTGGGATCTCATACATATTGATGTATGTGGATCATCTATATCATAGTAAACATTATGGATATGTGATATCTATTGATGATTGTGTATGATATGAGATTTCTTCTCTTCACCTAAGAAAACTTTGAAATATTCAAAGATTTTATAATTTTGGTTTAGAACCAAATTTTGAAGAATGATGAAATGAATGTGATCTAACCTATGTAGCTTGTACCTGTTAGATAAATTAAAAGAATACCTTATGGAGATATGAATATCAATTCTATCTCAATCCTCCTAACACACCTAAACTCAATAGAGTTGTGGGGAGATACAATTGGATCATGTGTGACATGATTTGATAAATGATTAATTTGCATAATTTCCTCTTAGTTTCCTGATATATATGTAGTAGAGACTACATTATATATCCTTAATAAGATTCCATGCAAGTAAGCTGGAATTGGGCATTAAAGAGTGCTACTTCATTAGGAAAATAAAGGATGGTGCTGGATACCTACTTTATAACCCTGAGATTCTTAAAATATCTCATCTCTGAGAATGTGATTCTTAGAAGATGACTCTCTTGAGAATCAAGATGAAAATGAAGTGTAGGAACCCATTTAATCTTGAGAAGATAATGATGCTCCTGAAATCGGGAACTAAAAGGATAATTAAAGATGAAGCACTAATACTTCTTCAAATAAGTTTGAGGATGAAGGATATGTATAGATCCTCAAGCGCATCACGGAAGCGTGATCGTCGTATCGGATACGACGAAGAACGACTAGTCGCACTAGTTGTTCGGTGCAGCAGAATTTAAAAAATTTATTCGATGAAACCACATGATCCAAGAACCATTCTCGGATCGTTTCATCTAAAACCACAACAAGTATAATGCAATACCTCTTGAAGCGTGGTTGATCGAGTCTCTAAGAGAAGAGACCTCCTGTCTCAAGTCCGATCGTCGGAGAGATCGCTTGCGAGCGCGGGGATGAACCGCGGTGTCCTCGCAATCCAAGATGTTGATCCAAGCGCGGTTGCTCCTGATCTCGACACACGAGATCGCACGTCTCCTTCGCGAGTGCAGCACTCCAAGTAGACGAAGAACCGCAGAGCGTCGAGGCGGCGGCACGAGGGCGCGGGCGACGACGGTTCTCTCCACCAAGGTGGACGGCCACCAAGAAGCAAGGGAGAGAGGGGGCATCGAGTATGAGAAAGAGAGAGAGAGAGTTTTGCTACAATAGCATGTGTAAAGAGAGAGCCAAGTATGCCTCTCTATTTATAGGGTTTTGGGATCCATGGATCTCAATCCATGTGCCTCATAAAATCAATGGTTGAGATTGATTTATGATAATCCAATGGTCAAGATTGTTGTTGGTAAAAGCCAACAACTTATGATTTAATTTTGATTAAATATATTTGATAAATCAAATATACATTAATACCAAATCAAACCCATCAAATAAGGAGTGAGATAACAATTAAGAGCCTCCTTCCCATTAGGGAGAGGGGGACGGCCACCAAGTCCTAAAGGGAATTGGTGCCGCCCCCCCTCTTCCTTATGGGGAGGGCAATCCCATGGATTACATGGGATTGCATATCTCCTAATTTATCTCTCTACTTATTTTCCAACAATTTTCACCAAAAATAATTCTCAATTAATTTTGGGAATATTGCAATCTTGACATTGAAATATTGTGAATCACATTCACAACCCAAAACAAAATGTAATTTATATTTTCAATTAATTAGACAATGTGTATCCAATACACATTAATAATTAATCTACTAATATAAATTATATATAACTCTCTCTAGTATACTATAAATCACATTTATAATATATTATGAATAATTGGATATTACTATCCACATTATTCATATCCATAATAATTAAATCACATTTAATTATATTGGATAATATCTCATACATCATGATAATTAAATCACATTTAATTATCAACTTCTCTTTACTCAGATCTCATGGAATTGTTCTTAAACCATTTAAGAACAATGCTATTTCTCCTCAGATACTTGGAGATAAGGACAGGGCGATTGTATTGTTCCACGTATAGTGACTTGGATATTGAGATCACATCTCAAATCCAGATCCCATGGACCTCTCGTAGATGCTTGATTAAATAAAGACCGTAAACCTAATCTTCTCATTGCATCTGAATCTCATTCAGATCAATGTCCAGCTCATGGACTAAGATTAGGTCACTTCTCTCATGAGAGGAGTCACTAAAATCCAGACCTGTTTCATCACTCCCTCGGAATGGAAGCGTCATGGTTATACAATCGTTTATGATCAAATCACCCTTCAGGTATTCCTAATACCTGCACATCCTGCATACTGGAAGACTCATGATCATCATGAAGATAAAGATCACTTTTACACTGTCATCTTCATGGTCTGATCATTAAGTTTCTCAATCTTGGTCCTTGGGATATGGTACAGATCATATGCTTTCACAAAGCATATATCTTACCTTCAAATTCATATCATGCTTCTAAAGCGTGATGACCATGCATGGAATTTGGTCAATCCCAATACCTCATGAGTGAGCTCATGTCTCCCGGTTCGTAAGTGAACCTGTATGATCCCTTTGAGAGATCATATTACTCATATGCCCTTACATGCACACCAGCTCGCCGGTGTATAGACCTTGATTAGGTCATCAACCTATTGGTCTGCCAAATGTACATGCTCAGACATATAGTAATATATCTGTCTCTGGTCAGAGGATGTCTGCCTGTGATGTGACAGTATTCATCATAGGTCTTTGGTTATCTCGATCTCGTTAAGTCAACTCATTGACTCAACTAATCTGATACCTCCGAATCAATATTCCTATGCAGAGGACCTGCATCAAGAGGTCGATCAGATATCAGTCTAATGAGATGGGATTGCCATCTCCCACTCAGACTGGAGATCACTACTTGTTAATCATTTGATGATGCTTGATGAGTCCTCTATCTAACTCCTTAGATATTCATCCAAGCATCAGCCTCTATGATTCAATCATTGAATCAACAGCTGTATGATTATCAAGTTGGCCATGGTACATAACCCTTATTGTACAGAGGGACCTTATAGTGCATTCATTCATTCAATATCAGAAAGGGAGTGAAACAAAAACAATAACTTTTATTGATGAATCATTTATTACAATAACATTTATTGTAGGAATGGTTCGCCTCGGGCTCACATTGCTATCAATCTCCCACTAGCCCTCAGAACCATTCAGGAACAATCCTTAAACCCATACTCATTACATGCTGGTCAAAAACCTTCTGTGTCAGAGGTTTGGTAAGAGGATCAGCAACGTTGTCGGCGGAGGCCACCTTGGTGATGATGATGTCACCACGCTTTTGAATCTCCCGAATGATGTGGTATTTCCTTTCTACGTGCTTGCTCTTCTGATGCCATCTGGGTTCCTTCGCCTGGGCAATGGCTCCCGTGTTATCACAGAGTAGCGGGATGGGAGTATCAGAGGAAACTACGCCAAGCTCCTGCACGAACTTGCGCAACCACACCGCCTCCTTTGCAGCATCCGATGCGGCAATGTATTCGGCTTCTGTCGTTGAATCTGCCGTAGTGTCCTGCTTCTTGCTTCTCCAGCTCACAGCACCACCGTTCAACAGGAACACAAACCCTGATGTCGACTTTCGATCATCAATATCCGATTGGAAGTCAGAATCTGTATATCCCAAGACTTGGAGATCACCATCTCCATAGACCAAGATGTAATCTTGCGTCCGTCTAAGATATTTGAATATGTTCTTTACTGCATTCCAGTGTTGTTCTCCATAGCAGGATTGGTAACGGCTTACCACTCCCACTGCATGGCAGATATCTGGCCTAGTACACATCATGGCATACATTAAGCTTCCTACGGCCGATGCATAAGGACATCCAGCCATGGCCTTCTTTTCCTCAACAGTTTGAGGAGCCATTCCTTTAGACAAGTGGATACCATGTCTTAAGGGTAGGAATCCTTTCTTGGAACTATCCATACGGAATCGTTCAAGAATCTTCTTAATGTATCCTTGTTGTGACAATCCCAATATCCTCTTCTCTCGGTTTCTGAACAGTTTCAGACCCAAGATGTAAGAGGCTTCTCCAAGATCTTTCATCTCAAAGGTATTGGACAGCCAAATCTTTACACTAGTCATCATCCCTGTATCATTCCCAATGATAAGGATGTCATCTACATAAAGCACGATGAACACAATGGCGCTCCCACTAAGCTTCTTGTACACACAAGGTTCATCAGGATTCTGCACAAAATCATAACTCTTTATGGTTTCGTCAAATCTGATGTTCCAGCTACGAGAAGTTTGCTTGAGCCCATAGATGGATTTCTTCAGCTTGCATACTTTACCATCCTCAGTTATGAAGCCCTGGGGCTGCTCCATGTAGATATCCTCCTCGAGGTATCCATTGAGGAAAGCCGTCTTGACGTCCATCTGCCAGATGTCGTAGTCAAGATATGCAGCTATAGCTAGCAGCGCCCTGATGGATTTAAGCATAGCCACAGGAGAGAATGTCTCATCGTAGTCGATGCCTTCTCTCTGTGTGTAGCCCTTGGCTACGAGCCGTGCCTTGAAAGTCTCTACTTTCCCATCAGGTCCCCTCTTTCTCTTGAAGATCCATTTGCACCCAATGGGTTTTACCCCTTTAGGTGGATCCTCTAGGGTCCATACACCATTCTTATGCATGGAGTCAATTTCTGACTTCATTGCTAGAATCCATCTATCCATGTCATGATCCGCGAGTGCCTCATCAAATGAAGTAGGATCACAGTCAGTTTCACCTGACACATGGAATCCATACCTTTCAGGTGGTGCAACCACCCTCGAACTCCTTCGAAGAGGTATGGGTGTATCATCTTTATTTACTTCTTCAGTTTCTGGTTCAGGAAGCTCAGAATCCTCAGGAGATTCTATGAGTTCCTTTACTTCATATTTATCTTGACTCTTAAGGAAATCATTCTCCATAAATTTCACATCTCTAGAAACAAAAACCTTCTGAGTCTCAGGGTCATAGAGTTGGTATCCAATACCATCTCTAACATACCCTATGAAGTAACACTCACGAGAGCGAGATTCTAGCTTGCTTGCATCTACATTCTTTGCATGGACCAAGCATCCCCAAACCCTCAAGTGATTAACACTAGGTTTGGTTCCATACCATAGCTCATGAGGAGTCTTAGGTACAGATTTGCTAGGAATCTTATTCAGGATATATATTGCAGTCTCTACTGCATATCCCCAGAAACTAAGTGGTAAATGTGCTTTACTCATCATTGAACGAACCATATCCATGATGGTTCTGTTGCGTCTTTCAGCAACACCATTAAGTTGGGGAGTTCCAGGAGGAGTGAGATTGGAAATAATTCCATTCCCTTTAAGGTATTCCTTAAATTCATCTGATAGGTACTCGCCACCTCGATCAGATCGAATTCGTTTAATCTTCCTATCGGTTTGGTTCTCAACCAAAGCCTTGAATTCTTTGAACTTTTCAAAGGTTTCAGATTTATGACGTAATAGGAAGATAAACCCGTATCGCGAATGGTCATCAATAAATGTCAAATAATATCGACATCCATTTCGGGTCGCGGTACTGAAGGGACCGCATACATCAGTATGTATTAGGTCAATAATACCTTCACATCTTGTAACCTTGTTACGAAAAGGCATCCTGGTCATTTTTCCTTGAATGCAATTCTTGCAAGTAGGCAAAGGTTGAACCTGTAGAAAGTCTAAAGGTCCATCCTTAATTAATCTATTGATCTTATCAACAGACAAATGACCAAGCCTTTGATGCCAAATCTCATTTGAGAGATTTTCATTCTCCCTGGATCTTTTAGGGTTTTTATTAATGCTTGTAACATTCATAACACATTTATCAATGCACAATTCATAGAGTCCTCCAGAAGTCAAAATACCATCTGCAATATATTTATCATAACGGTTTATGACTAATTTATTACAGAACAGGAATGAATACCCACTTCTAACTAACTTAGATACAGATATTAGATTCCTTCTGACTTCAGGTACATAAAGACACTCTTTAAGTACTAGGACTCTACCACTAGATAATGATAGCCTGCAGGTCCCGACGGCGACTGCTGCAACACTTGCATCAGATCCCATCTGGATGACTATCTCCCCTTCCTCAAGCTGTCTAGTTTCCTGAAACAAATGCAACAAATTGCATACATGAACAGAAGCACCAGAATCAACTACCCAACTTCCTTCTCGTCCGACGAGAAAGCTGGTTTCAATGTAGATTTCATACCTGCTGGGGCTTTACCTTTGTCGACCGACTTCAGGTAATCTGGGCAATTACGCTTCCAGTGCCCCGGCTTCTTGCAGTGGTGACAGACGTCGGTCTTCTTCGACGCCATTAAAGTGGATGCATTGGAAGATGAGGGAACACCTTGTCCCTTCTTCTTTCTCTTCTGGGCCGGGCCCTTCCGAGAACCTTGCTTCCGACCGCGCTTCCCTTTGACCTGTGCAACCATTGCAGTACCAGAGGGACCATCTTTCTTCATTACGTCTTCTGCAGACTTTAATGCAGCAAGAAGCCCAGCATTTGTCAGTTCCAGCTTATTCATGTGTAATGACACTACAAAGTTATTGAAAGATTTGGGCAATGACAGCAGAATGAAATCAGATTGCATGTCTGTATCCATCGTCTCCCCTAGAGTTTCAAGCTCTGACAAGTACCCAAACATTTTGAGCACATGATCGCGGACCGAGGTCCCTTCCTGCATCTTACAGCGAAGAAGATCTTTCATAACATTGTACCGCTGGGTGCGGTTAATGTCACCAAACATATCCTTCAGATTCTGCATGATATCCTGGCAAGTACTCATCTCCACATGTTGCTTCTGAAGAACATTGGAGAGAGAACCCAAGATATAGCATCTAGCCAAGACATGATCTTCATCATACTTGTCATTATATGCTTTGTCTTCCTTAGATTTAGGGTTTTCAAGTTTGTTTTCATGGAGCACATAACTGATGCGCTCTGCTGAAAGCACAAGCTCCAAATTACGGATCCAATCCGAGTAATTTGGTCCGGTCAATTGGTTGACCTCCAGAAGCCTATTCAGTGGGTTCATGGCCTTCATTTTCTGAAATTGAGAATGCACTATATTAGAACATATAATCATATATTCAATTTAATTTTATTTGATTAAGGCATTTTAAATCAAATTAGTCTTGCTATGTCAACTATGAAAGTTTATTCCCTTATTCACTTTCAAAGTAGGAGATATACTTACCGATATATCTCAAGCAAGAACTGGGATCTCCTCTTTATCTTTGTTACATCCCAATAATATGAGAAACTGTAACTCCAATAAAGAGAAGCGGGAACACATTCCGCCTTGCAAGTCCAACTTGCATTCCCAATTCGGTCTTTAATACCCAGGCCCACCACCCCTAAGGTGATGTTGACCTGTCATTAATTGAACCAACCGTCAACAGGATTAGAACTCGCTATACGCAATCCAATATCGCCCCAATAATATGAGGATCCGATATTGGGGTCACTACGCATACGGCCTTACTCTTTCGAGAAGCGAAGAGTCCGATCCAGATGCGCTTGTATATAGGAGCTGTCACTACGTACAGGCGTCTCCTATATACAATCCCTGGCGACGGAAACCCTTCGCCTTGACGGGAGACCATGGATGTCACTTATGTGATCCTCCACCTCTTATTCAAATTCAAATTAATTACTATGAATCATATTCATATAATTAATTCTTCCAAGGGAATTATCAACTCTAATCATATTAGAGTATTCTCAATTAGATATAATTAACTTAATCATATTAAACTAATTATCAATCCAATTTGATCAATCAAACTTAGTTTTATGCTTGAATATACATATATGATATAATTCTCAAAGTAAGTATTAATTTGAATTTTAATAATTAGAAAAATACATCATAATCCCTCGGACATTATCCCGGCCCTACCCGCTGTCATGGCCAGTACCGACGGGAGTGGGGCGGACCACATACGTTGCAACCCGTTGACCCAGCGATCCCCGACTAGACACCATATCCACCTCGGGAAAGGATAATGCCAAATTGATTATTTTGTACTTGAGATGATCATCGGTTTTTCAACCGAAATTATACCATATAGTAATCAAAACAATTTTGATTTTAAGGAAATTTGCTAGGCAAATTCCCAAGTTCTATTCAAGCAAGAAGTTTGATGATTGTAGTTCCAATTAAGGTTTAGATCAAATCTAATCATTTAATTGGTTGGGGCCAAGTCAATTAGGCAAATAATCATGTTTCAATATTTCACAAATATTTTTCAAGATTATCTCACGAAATTAACAATTAATTTCTCTAATTGACAATCACTTGGTTCTAGATTAGGAAGGCAATTTCAGCAGTGACCCCTACTTACTAAAATTGACATATCTCAATCATATTAAATCCAAATTAAGCAAAGTCAATTTCTAAAGTTTGCTAATTTGATTTAGGACAGAACCTAAGTGATGTTTCACGCATTTCGAGGAAATTTTAAACAGTAATTAACATTTTAATCACGTTCAGATTCACAGTTCTCGCAACAGTGCATACATGTCCATTAAAACGACCATATCTCGAGCATACGAATTCCGATTTACGCAAACTCAGATCCTATGGTTTCCTTATTTAATGGGGAACATAATCCAATTAAAAAATTCGTGTTTAAACAATTTAAACAGTGCCGAATTTCTTTACTAAACAGATCTGCGAAATCAAATGCGATGAAAAACTTTCGCGACCTAAATGAACCCAAGTCGTCCTTGGTTAACGAATCACTATTCGAAACCATCGACCTAAGGCTCTGATACCACTTGAAGGATATGTATAGATCCTCAAGCGCATCACGGAAGCGTGATCGTCGTATCGGATACGACGAAGAACGACTAGTCGCACTAGTTGTTCGGTGCAGCGGAATTTAAAAAATTTATTCGATGAAACCACATGATCCAAGAACCATTCTCGGATCGTTTCATCTAAAACCACAACAAGTATAATGCAATACCTCTTGAAGCGTGGTTGATCGAGTCTCTAAGAGAAGAGACCTCCTGTCTCAAGTCCGATCGTCGGAGAGATCGCTTGCGAGCGCGGGGATGAACCGCGGTGTCCTCGCAATCCAAGATGTTGATCCAAGCGCGGTTGCTCCTGATCTCGACACACGAGATCGCACGTCTCCTTCGCGAGTGCAGCACTCCAAGTAGACGAAGAACCGCAGAGCGTCGAGGCGGCGGCACGAGGGCGCGGGCGACGACGGTTCTCTCCACCAAGGTGGACGGCCACCAAGAAGCAAGGGAGAGAGGGGGCGTCGAGTATGAGAAAGAGAGAGAGAGAGTTTTGCTACAATAGCATGTGTAAAGAGAGAGCCAAGTATGCCTCTCTATTTATAGGGTTTTGGGATCCATGGATCTCAATCCATGTGCCTCATAAAATCAATGGTTGAGATTGATTTATGATAATCCAATGGTCAAGATTGTTGTTGGTAAAAGCCAACAACTTATGATTTAATTTTGATTAAATATATTTGATAAATCAAATATACATTAATACCAAATCAAACCAATCAAATAAGGAGTGAGATAACAATTAAGAACCTCCTTCCCATTAGGGAGAGGGGGACGGCCACCAAGTCCTAAAGGGAATTGGTGCCGCCCCCCCTCTTCCTTATGGGGAGGGCAATCCCATGGATTACATGGGATTGCATATCTCCTAATTTATCTCTCTACTTATTTTCCAACAATTTTCACCAAAAATAATTCTCAATTAATTTTGGGAATATTGCAATCTTGACATTGAAATATTGTGAATCACATTCACAACCCAAAACAAAATGTAATTTATATTTTCAATTAATTAGACAATGTGTATCCAATACACATTAATAATTAATCTACTAATATAAATTATATATAACTCTCTCTAGTATACTATAAATCACATTTATAATATATTATGAATAATTGGATATTACTATCCACATTATTCATATCCATAATAATTAAATCACATTTAATTATATTGGATAATATCTCATACATCATGATAATTAAATCACATTTAATTATCAACTTCTCTTTACTCAGATCTCATGGAATTGTTCTTAAACCATTTAAGAACAATGCTATTTCTCCTCAGATACTTGGAGATAAGGACAGGGCGATTGTATTGTTCCACGTATAGTGACTTGGATATTGAGATCACATCTCAAATCCAGATCCCATGGACCTCTCATAGATGCTTGATTAAATCAAGATCGTAAACCTAATCTTCTCATTGCATCTGAATCTCATTCAGATCAATGTCCAGCTCATGGACTAAGATTAGGTCACTTCTCTCATGAGAGGAGTCACTAAAATCCAGACCTGTTTCATCACTCCCTCGGAATGGAAGCGTCATGGTTATACAATCGTTTATGATCAAATCACCCTTCAGGTATTCCTAATACCTGCACATCCTGCATACTGGAAGACTCATGATCATCATGAAGATAAAGATCACTTTTACACTGTCATCTTCATGGTCTGATCATTAAGTTTCTCAATCTTGGTCCTTGGGATATGGTACAGATCATATGCTTTCACAAAGCATATATCTTACCTTCAAATTCATATCATGCTTCTAAAGCATGATGACCATGCATGGAATTTGGTCAATCCCAATACCTCATGAGTGAGCTCATGTCTCCCGGTTCGTAAGTGAACCTGTATGATCCCTTTGAGAGATCATATTACTCATATGCCCTTACATGCACACCAGCTCGCCGGTGTATAGACCTTGATTAGGTCATCAACCTATTGGTCTGCCAAATGTACATGCTCAGACATATAGTAATATATCTGTCTCTGGTCAGAGGATGTCTGCCTGTGATGTGACAGTATTCATCATAGGTCTTTGGTTATCTCGATCTCGTTAAGTCAACTCATTGACTCAACTAATCTGATACCTCCGAATCAATATTCCTATGCAGAGGACCTGCATCAAGAGGTCGATCAGATATCAGTCTAATGAGATGGGATTGCCATCTCCCACTCAGACTGGAGATCACTACTTGTTAATCATTTGATGATGCTTGATGAGTCCTCTATCTAACTCCTTAGATATTCATCCAAGCATCAGCCTCTATGATTCAATCATTGAATCAACAGCTGTATGATTATCAAGTTGGCCATGGTACATAACCCTTATTGTACAGAGGGACCTTATAGTGCATTCATTCATTCAATATCAGAAAGGGAGTGAAACAAAAACAATAACTTTTATTGATGAATCATTTATTACAATAACATTTATTGTAGGAATGGTTCGCCTCGGGCTCACATTGCTATCAGAGGATGTATTCCATGTGTCAGTTACGTCTGACAATGATCGGACTTCATGTGATGAAGCTCTTGAGGATCATGACATAGAAAGATGGATGTTAGCAATAAAAGTCTAAGGTAGACTTCATATACAAGTGTTGTATATGGACCCTCGAGGATCCACCTATAAGGATTAGACCCATTAAGGTGTAAATATATCTTCAAGAGAAAGAGGGAACCCGATGAGAAGGTAGAGACCTTCAAAGCACGGCTTGTAGCCATGAGCTACATACCGAAAAGAAGACATCGCTTTCTATGAAACTTGCTCTTCAGTGACCATGCTTAGACCCATCAGAATATTGCTAACTATAGCTGCACAACTTGACTTTGACATCTTCGAGATGGAAGTCAAGATTGCATTCCTCTATGAATGCCTCTCCAAGGATATTCATAAGTCGTAGCCCTAGGGCTTCATGGTTGAGGAAAGCAAGGTGTGCAAGTTGAATAACTCCATCTATGGACTCAAATAAACTTCTTGTAGTTGGAACATAAGATGTGATAAAATAATAAATGTTATGATTTCAAATAGAATCTTGATGAACCATGAGAATACCAATGTGTTCATCATGCTAAATGTAGATAATATCCTAATCATTTGAAATGATATAAGGATGATAATAAGTGTTTTATAGACTGGCTATTCCATATCTTGAAATATGATTTCAAGGATATCTCTTAGATCTTAGTTCTGAAGTTGTTCAGAAGCAAAGAGAAGAGGATATTTTGACTGTCACATTTGTAGTACACCTTGGACATATTCCATTCTTGAAAATTCTAAGAAAGGCTTCCATCCCTTAAGATATGGTACTGACCTAAATGTTAGAACTGCTTGCACTTGTGCATCAGTTACGACAAACTAAGTGTATGCTAGATGTGTACAAAAGCCAGATATCTGCCATGCAGTGGGAGTAGTGAAGCGTTGCTAATCCTACTATGGAGAGAAAATACTTGATTGCAGTAATAACGAAATCTTCATAAATGACAAGATTTTTTGAGATAGTGATCTCAAAGTCTTATCTTCAAAAACTTAAGACTTTATAAATAGAGATCTAAAAGGTCTTAACTGTGGATACCTTAAGAGATAGTGATCTCCAGGAATAAGGATATTCTGATAAGGATTATGGAAATACTGGTTATGATAATTATTAAGCTGTAGTGTCAAGGACACTATAACTAACAAGATTGAGTATTGGTTGTATGAGATGCAACATTCGTATTAGATGCGAGCACTGTTACTTGGGATATGCAAGTGTCGTAAAAGGACTTGACGTAGTCTTGCGGGAACAGAGTGACTGATTAGCTTACCTAGCTATTTTCTAAATAGCCTATGATTATCACATGAGTGCGGGTTTAAATGATTAGCCCATTAATGGCTCTTTGGGCTAGTGGGAGATTGTTGGACATGCAAGCCCACAACGAGCCATTATGCAATAAATGTTATTGCGAATATCATTCCCTGATCTGAAATGAAGAATAAATAATTTCCATAATAGGTCCCTTAGTATAATTAGGGTTATGCACCATGGCCATCTTAATAATCATACAGCTGTTGATTCAATAATTGAATCATAGAGGCTGGTGCTTGGATGAATTTCTAAAGGGTTACATTGAGGACTCATCAAGCACCGTCAAATGATTGTCAAGATGTGATCTCCAGCCTGAGTAGGAGATGGCAATCCTTTCTCATATAGGCTGATATCTGACCGACCCCTTGATGCATGTCCTCTGCATAGGAATAGATATTCGGAGGTGTCAGATTAGTTAAGTCAAAGAGTTGACTTAACGAGATCGAGATAACCAAAGTCCTATATCGTATGCTGTCACGATACATGCATGCATCCACTGACCAGAGACAAACGTGTTACTATATGTCTGTGTATGTACATTTGGCAGACCAATAGGTTGATGACCTAACCAAGGTTTATACACCAGCGTGCTGGTATGCATATAAGGGCATATGAGTAATACGATCTCTCAAAGGGATCATACAGGTTCACTACTGAACCAGAAGACATGAGCTCACTCATGAGATATTGGGAAGAATCAAATTCCGTGCACGATCGTCTCGCTTTGGAAGCTTGACTGAATTTGTAGGTTTGATATATACTTTTGGAAAGTATATGATCACGACCTAGGTATGATATATGCTTTTGGAAAGTATATGATCGATACCAACTCCCAATGATCAAATGAGAAACTTACTGATAAAACTCTGAAGTAGACAGTATAAAGTTGATCTAATACTTCGGGTTTATTCTGAGTCTTCCAGTATGCAGGATGTACAGGTATTGGGAATACCTGAGGGTGATGAGATCATAAACTATTGTATAACCATGACACCTGCATTCCTAGGGAGTGATGAAACGGATCTGGATTTTATTGACTCCTCTCAGTAGAGAAGTAATCTGATCTTGATCCAAATGTCGGAAATTGATCCGAATAAGATTCAGATGCAATGAGAAGATTAGATTTGCGGTCTTGATTTAATCAAGCATCTATGGGAGCTCCGAGATCTGGATTTGAGATTTGATCTCAATGTCCAAGTCACTATACATGGAACAATACAATCACCCTGTCCTTATCTCCAAGTATCCGCGGAGAAAGCGCATTATCCTTGAAAGAGTTCATGGATAATTTCATTGTTGATATATGTATCTGAGCATCGAGAAAATTGATAATTAAATGTGATTTAATTATCATAGATAATATGAATTTGATTCATATTATAAGGAGAGATATCTAAGATAATTAAATATGATTTAATTATCAAAGAAGTGAATACTGTGAATGTGATTCATGTTATTTGGGCACATGAGAATAGAGATCTAAGATGATTAAATGTGATTTAATTATCGTAAATATGAATAATGTGGATAGCACTATCCATATTAATTATATATATTATAAATGTAATTTATAATATATTAAAGAGAGTATATTGTGATTTATATTTGTTGATTAATTGTTAATGTGAATTGGATTCCCATTGAATGATTATTGAAAATATAATTACATTTTGTTTTGGGTTGTGAATGAGATTCATATAAATTCAATGGCTTGATTGAAGTTTTTCACAAGATAATTGTGAATTATTTTTGTGAGAAATATTTACAACAATTGTTGTTGTTAATCTTGGAGATCTCATGAGATAATGAGATCTCATTAGATAATGAGATCTCATGAGTTTTTGAGGAGATAGACTCATTCTATCTCATTATCTCCAAGACCAGTCAAAGTGATTTAAATTGGGATTAATTATGTTGATTTATCAATATAAATTTATTTAAAATTAAATCATTAGTTGTATTTTTACAACAACATCTTAGCCATTGAAAGAAACACAAATCAATCTCAACCATTGATTGTGTGTTGTCCATGGATTGGGATCCATGGACTCCCAAAACCCTATATAAGAAGAGGCACCCCTTGCTCTTCAACTGATACAGATCAATGAATGCTCTCTCTCTCTCTCTTCTCTCTACACGCCCACTCTCTCTATCTCTCATGTGGCCGTCCACCATGGATGCCCTAGAGAGATCCTCCATCGCTGCCGCATCATCGTTATGTTGCCCGATCGATTGCTCATGGATCTCCATCTATTTCGGTGTGCCTTGCTCGTGAAGAAGACGTCGTATCTTGTTTGTTGAGATCAGGAGATCCGTGGCTTGGATCATCAACATGGATTGCGAGAAGCATGCGTCTCATCCACGTGCTCGCAAGCGTCTCCTCCGTCGGACGGACTTGAGACAAGAGGTCTCTTTAGAGACTCGATCGCAACCAAGCTTCAAGAGGTAATCCTATTACTTGTTTGTGGTTTAGACGAAACGATCCGAGAAGTGTTCTTGTATCATGTGGTTTTGTCACATAGAAAATTTTTAATTTCCGCTACATCGAGCTACTAGTGCGACTAGTCGCTCCCGATCGCATTCGATGCGATCATCACGCTTCCGTGATGCGCTTGAGGATTCTACCTGTATCCTTCAACAATGCCTTTTTTAACTTATAGAATTTATCCATCTGATCATATCATGGTGATATCTTCATGTAAACTTCTCTTTAAGACTTCCATTTAGGAAGGCATTTTTGACATCCAGTTGACACATTTTCCAGGAAAACTGAATGGCAAGACAAATAATGACTCTGATGGTGTTCATTTCTGCAACATGAGCAAAAGTATCGAGGTAATCGATATCATATTTCTGACTGTATCCTCTTGCAACCAATTGGGCTTTATATCCATCATTTTTCCATAGGCCTTATACTTGATCGTATAGATCTATTTTGAGCCGACCAAGTGAGCATCCTTTGGAATTTTCACAATATCATACGTATAATTTTCTTCAAGAGCCTCCATTTCCTCCTTCATGGCTTTTGTCCATCTAGGGTCACACTTAGCTTCAATAAAACTTCTCGGGATAACATGAGAGTCAAGCATAGTAATAAAACTTTTTTATTTTGAACTGACCTGAGAGTAAGAGACATAGTTCTCCATAGGGTAGCGAAATGGATGCCTGATAGTTCTTACAACCTTTCTCATAGCAATAGGAAGATCCTCCTCTACATCTTCAGTATCACCAACCAGGTCATTCAGATTGTTGTTAGTATTCTCAACTAAATCATCAATGGAAGAAGAATTATTTATAGTGTGATCATGACTTGGATCATCTGAGGAGAGATTGTGATTGTGATTTGGTATCATATTTTCCTCATGATCACCATTGTTATCCATAGTCTATCATCTGTCATCAATTTGATCAAGGGGAATAATATTTCCATCATTTATACTATCCCAACATTCATTCATAAAGTAAAGTTCATCTTCATTTTTCTCAACAATCATTTTACTCTACTCCCCCTGAGAAAAATTCTTTGCATAGTAGAATTCTTGCTCATGAAAGGTAACATCCCTGCTAACATGAAGTTTCCTTTCAACAGGGTCATAGCATTTGTACCTTTTTTTGTACTAGAGTAACAAAGGAAGATACATTTCATAGATCGAGGATCCAATTTTCTCATGCTAGAACAAAAAATATGAACATAGCAAACACACCAAAAAAAGCCGAGGAGTTAAGTTAAAAGGAATTATATCAGGGTGTAATATAACAAAAGGAGTATTTTTTTCGACCACATTAGAGGGACACCTATTTATAAGATGAACAACAATGAGAACTGCTTCTCCCCAATATGTATCGGGAGAATTTCTTTGGAAAAGAAGAGCCCTTGTAACTTCTAATATGTGACGATTTTTTCGCTCAACTATGACATTTTATTGGGGTGTGTAATTGTATGAAGTTTCATGAATAATTCCGTTCTCTTCTCGAAATACACGAAGAGATCCTCCAGACACTCCTTAGCATTGTCGGTCCGTAATATTTTTACATTGGTGTCATACTGGTTTTTTTTATCATGTTAACAAAGCTTCGAATTATACTCGGGACCTCACTTCTGATCTTCACTAAGTACACATGGGTGTATCGAGAAAAATCATCAATAAAAATCATAAAGTAGAAATGACCTCCCAAACTTTTCAAAATTGATAATTCCCAAACATCCGAGTGAACAATGTTAAAAAGAACCATGCTTTTACTATTAAAGATATGATAAACAATTCTAGTGTGCTTGGAGAGTTCACGCACTTCACAAAAACGAATATCTAATCCAACTTTATTGCATATATCATGAAAAAACTATATAGAACATGATAACCAAGATGTCCAAGGCGCTCATGCCATCGCTTCAGAGTCAACTTATCATCAGATTCTCCTGCATCAGTTGCAGCAACCCAAGAAAAACCACTCGTCGAGGTAGGTGATAGAGGCCATCAACAACCAAACCAATCCCAATATGCTTCCTCATCACCAAGTCCTGCAACACGCACGATGTCTCATAAAAAATCAGACGACGGTGTAGATCCTTGGCAATACGATACACGTATCGTAAGTTAATCAAAAATCTGGAACATGAAGAGCGTCTTTCAACATAAATTTATTTATGATAGATATTCTCCATTTTCTAGCAACAATAATAGAAGATCTATCATCCAAATTGACACGTTCTCTTCCCGAGGTAAGTTTATAATCAAGAAACATCTTAGCGTTACCTGCCATATGATTAAAGGCACCAGTGTCAATAATCCATTCATTGTAAATAAACAATTACCTTCAATTTTCTTCACGGACATTGCATTATTCACAATATCGGCATCATTTGTACTCTTAGAGATTTTTTGAACATAAGCATAGAGGTCTTTAATATGCTCCTCGGTCAGCTTCTTGCTATTAGTAGCCATAGCAATGAGTTTCTTTCCTTTATTCACCTTCCTCTCCGGATGAAGTTCTCAGCAATAATCGATTCCATGACCAGTCTTCTCACAATGATCACATTTTTATCTCCCCAATAGCCTCTTTTCCCTCCTTTACTAAGCAAAACAAACTTCTCAAAGGATGAGACATGCTCGTCTCTCATAGAAGCACGACATTGCTCCTCAGATTTAATTGCATGATAGGTATCATCAATGTTAGAGCCTATACCTATTGTCGGGAGTTGGCTTCTGGTGGATTTAAAATCAGTGTTAAGACCATCCAGAAAAATAAAGATCCTCTGTTTCCAAATCTCATCTCAAAACTTCTTTTGATCCACAGCGCTAGTCCACGTGTCATCACAATAATAGTCTATCTCTTCCCACTTCGCTTTCAATGCAGCATAATAACCTACAACAGTCATATCCCCTTGTTTCATATCGTAGACCTCCATGCTCAACTGATACATTCTTATATCTTGTTTTTTTGCCCATACATGCTCTCAAGAGTGAGCCACTACTTTCAAGAAGACTTCTTCCCGAGCACCAGAGGTTGAATTTCGGGAGATACAACATTGTGATCCAATTCCAGCACTGACTATCTTCGATGTACCATTGTTCATACAACTTATCAGTAATAACAAGAGCCTTTTTTCGGCCATCAATGCAGTCTCCTTGACCTCTCGAGGCTAGCACAACTTCCATAGCCGCAGACCAGATGAGATAATTATTTTTTGTTAATTTTATTGTTGTAGCATTAGCAGGAATATTATCAATCTTGAAAGTCATTGTCTCCCCATTGTCTTCTTAAGACATAGATAACCACACACAACAAAAAACAGGTAAGAGAAGGGCAAGGGGAGATAAGGATCAACTCACAACGAGGCCAAGAGGGGGCCTCAACAACAGTGTCTGGTTCCCACAAAGAACGGTGTGCCGTCAAGGGCTACGGAACCACTGGACGACTGGAGGCGACACGCGTCTGGAGGAACGCCAAGGGCTGGAGCCAAGGGCTGGAACTGCACATAGCTGGAGGTACACGGGCTAGAGACGCGCCAAGGGCTGAAGCTGCACTGGGCTGCAGATAAGCGGGGCTCACACAACAGGGGCTAGAGGCACGCCAAAGGCTGGATGCACACGGCTTGGGCTCACACGGCCGGGGGCGCACGGCTGGAGGTGGCGTGCATCTTGAGGCTGTGTAGCTGGAGGCACACATAGGGCTTTGGGCAGCCTAGGGCTTGGATGCACGAAAGGCGAAAGGGGAGGTTGATACCAATGGAAAGATCTCTCACCCGGGGCTGCCGGAGAGGGGTGCGTAGCCAGGAAGGTGCAGTGGATGACAAGATCACGACGAATCAGTTGCAACGGAAGGCACGATCACAGTCGAAAAATGGCTCTGATGCCATGCTGAAAACAAGATCTAAAACACCACAAGAAGACACTGATTAACGTGGAAAATCCTTTGATGAGAGAAAAATCACGGGGACAAATAAACTCTAATCTCCTTTTGAGATTAGAGCTCTCTTCAATAACAACAAAGAGAGGAGGGATGAGTACATAAGAAAGAGTCCAGGGTAAACGGTTCCTCGTCTAGAGATCCATTTACCCACCCAATTATAATACAAAACTCAACACCATGTATTGTAAGCTAATTCAATTTATATTCAACTTATTTAGAAAAAAGTAGAATTTTTGTTATTACAACATTTTCAAGCATGTGGCTACAGAAATCCCATTGTCGAGAGCTAAACATTTCGTATCAAGAAGTTTATTTTACAATGAATCTTCTTTATAGAGGATTACATTAAAAAAGAAAGATCAATGCGACACTAATGATGATATTAATTTAAGTAGCGATTACTTAGCAACCATTAACGACAAATAGGCTAGAAACTATAATGTTATCCAATGAGACAAATTCCCTGTTAAAGTTACAATGTCCATGCTCAAGTAATTTTTCCTTGCATGTTCGAAGCAAAATGGTCGAAACTCTCGTGCACATGCACGGTATCTCAAAATGTTGTTACGAAATAAGGGATTTCTTGCACATGGAGAAGATGGAACGAATCTCACGTACACAATTACTTAAAACATAAAAATTAATTTTTCTGGATGAGACCTGCTGACATTGAGGTGCTACAATAACTAGTAATGTTGGGTGTCGATCTTTCAGGCGAGCATATATATGGCTTCGGCGGCATCTCCAAGTCCTCTACTCTTTCTTCCAACATCTCCACTGCTCTACTAATTGAAGGGCGACATGATGGATTCGTTTGGATGCACCACAATCCAACCATGGCCATCTTCTTTACAACCTCTGCATTTTCAGGTGCCATCCCATCACCCACAAGATCTGCATGTTGATCCAAATGCTCGTAAATCCAGTGCGGGAAGTATATCTCGCTCGACTTGTCCACTCCACCGTCAAAATTCCTCCTTCCTCCAACCATCTCCAGCACCATCATCCCATAACTATAGACGTCGGATTTGCTCGAAACAACTCCAAAGTTCTTGGAGAAAACCTCAGGTGCAATATACCCAATCGTCCCCCTTGCGCAATCCATCGAGAGAATGCTTTCGTTTGCTTGACAAAACTTTGCTAACCCAAAATCTGAAATCTTTGGGCAGAAATCTTTGTCCAAGAGAATGTTATGGGGCTTGATATCGAAGTGGACGATGCGGGTTCTGCACCCTTTATGGAGGTACTCTAGACCTTTGGCGATCCCGAGTGCAATCTTGTACAATTGATCCCATCCAAGAGGATTTGATGTGTTTTGGTTCCTGGAAAATAGATACTTCTCTAGTGAACCATTAGACATGAACTCATATATGAGAGCTCTCTTGGAGCCCTCTGAGCAGAATCCAAGGAGAGAGACAATGTTGACGTGATTTGTTCTACCAATACTGGCTACTTCGTTGATGAAGTCCTCTCCACTTCCATTGGAATTGCCCAATAACTTTACGGCCACAGGGATACGGACGTCGTCGTCGTTGTTGTTAAGGTTGCCTTCAAACACTGAGCCAAAGCCGCCACGGCCAAGTTCAGTGCGGAAGGAGTTGGTCATCTGCTTCACTTGCTTGTAGGAGTATCTGGTGAGAGCAAGGGGTCCTTGTGCCGCTAGGAAGTCTTCTACATAAGCTTGGAAGGGTTTATGCCCATTTCCTAGTAAACCAAAGGAACTTCGCCGAAGATAAAGGATCAATACAAAGATGATGCATAGAAGGCAACCAGCAAGAGATGCACCTAGGTAGAGCACAAGGAATAGTTAGGAAATTTCAAATGAAATAGTATTAACATTGGTTAAAGTTATTATAAGGTGGATGGTGGACAACATGCACTTTAACGATTAGATCCTAAATTAAAGTTTACGTGAACAGGTTCTTATGGAACTGATAAAGGGCATAAAATGGTTGCATATTTATTGTAGATGCCAAGGGTGTAGTAATCATTGAACATTGCCATTAGTTACATAAGCCTTTTTTTTCCCAATTCGACCCTTCTACAATTAGCTTTTTGGAATTTGGTCCTTAACGTTTTGGAATTCTATTATAGAGATTAATCGCTAATGGAGATATCTAAGGATGAAAACAAATATGAATATATTCATATCACATCCGCTATCATATTCATTTTATACATGTTTTGAAATTCATATTCGTATATGTTTAAAAGTGGATGCAGATATGGATATCACTAACATTTGCTGATATTCGCATTCGTATTCGTATATCCATTTTACTAAATAAATATAGCTGTATATTTATTTATAAAATGAAGATATTTGATACATCTTTGTAATTTGTATAACATGTATATTTTAATTAATCTATTAAATAATTATGTAATTATTCATATCCAATTCGGATTCGTTTATATTTGTATTTGTTTTTAATGTTACATTAACACATTTTTCATATTTATCAATATTCATATCCACATTCTTATTTAAAATGAATAAAGATATAATTATACCTATATTTATATCCATATCAGACCTTTTTCATACCTAGAAATATCTCATTAAGGAAAGTCCCTTATTTGACACTTTATCCTAATGTTTTGTGATTCTCTTTTTCTTTTATATGTTGTTTGTTTGTTTTCGTAATTTCTTATTTTTCCTCCCTAATAATATAAAGACTACGTTAAATATCTTGATTTATTGGATCAGCATAAAAACTTGGCACGCTATAATCCTCATGTTTGTTTGAAATTTTTCCTGCTTTGAATTGAAATCAGATTTAATTGTATCTATATATGCATTGTTGACAGACAACAAGAGAGATATTCAAGATCCAAAACTAACTAATATGTCAAGTTTGACATTTAAATTGCAGTAATAGAACGATAGTTTTCTTTTTTCACTAATATAGACAGCTAATTAATTACCTAGTAAAATCTTTCTGCTCACCCTCGGTTCACCTGCAATTGAAATCCAAACAGAAATGACAAGAACCGAATTAGATCCTTTATAAATAAGAGATGAGAAAAGAGAGAGACCATTGAAGCGAATCAGAGAGCAGAGTGTCAGCCTTGCTCGGTAAAACAACGTATAGTGGAAGCACCGGAGAGATCCTTTTCTTGCATTGTCAAATTTTCATCTATTTTCTTTTTAGTACTGTACATTAGAGGATGTTCCATTATTTCTAGACAATTTTAGTTATATTTATACTGAAAGTAGAGCTACGAACTAGTGGAGAACCAGGGAGGACTATGACGGTGTAGTCTCATCATTCAGGCCATCAAATTCACAGCAGGACAAGCTGTTGCCCTTAAAGCTGCTTCAGGAAAAGTGATGAAGCTTGAGAAAGCATGCACTGAGAATCACCATGCTTTCATCCCTTTTGCTTTTGATACTTTTAGTTTCTTAGCATCAGAAGCTGTTGAGCTTTTGAAAAGGATCCAAAAGTCATGAGTAGTAATGTGATGGTTCCTAGATTTATGTATGCAGTGTTCATAAGGATTAATTTTGCAATTCAAAAAGGACTCGCGACGCAGCTTGTTGCCCACTTGTCTCCTATTTCGATGTAATCCCTCTATTGATAAATATACATACTAGGAACCGTACTAATCCACACAATGAAGGGGGTCGCGAGGGCTGAGGGGGAGGGACGAGCGTAGGGGAGCTGTAACCTGCAAGCGTGGATAACTTAAGGCATGATAGACATACTGCAATCCAAGTGGTGGGGTTTGGTATTTATGCAAACGTGTATTTAGAAGGGAATGAGAATTCCCCATTTGAAACTTCAACGGAGTAAAAGTTCAGTACCATATTCATGGAAACGTGTTTTGGAGGCCTCACATACGAGTCCTTTCCTTAAATTTCCCCCACACACATGCACAGGGACGAAACCGGGATTTTACCATTGGAAGGGCTAAACACAAATATGTATTTACATTTTTTCCACCAAAAAATCCACCTTCCAAAACACAGTCAAATTGTGATTTTCTTTTAGGATCTTTTTAAAAAACTATATAATAATAATATAGTATAAAAAGATCAAATTTATATTCATATACACCATTAAAAGAAGCCAAAAAAAGCATAAAAATACAAGATAATTAGATTAAAGTGCACATTAGTTTATATGCACATTCAAATAAACATATATTTTTGAAATTTTATGGTAATTCACAATATATCACTTTTATATTTTTTAACTTTTATGATAATTCATAATATCTCACTTTTCTTAAAAGAGGAAGAAATAAAAAAATCGCCACATAATCTTATTTACACTATATAATAAGAATAAAATAATATCGTTGCTCATAAAATATAACTATAATAATTGCAAAGCAATCACAGATATTTATGTAGTTAGCGCTCCTGCACATATAGTTCAAAGTTCCCAAATGGAGCATGAACTAGAGTGACGATAAGATTGAGATGAGATAAGAAACGATTGTATGTTGTCATGTTGCTAGCAATTTTTCATATAGTAATGATTATATCATGCATTTTTCATCAAACTTATATTGATTCTGGTAAAAAAAGAAAAAGTAAATAAAATTTGGATGATAGTGGCATCAAATAACCATTCCTATATGAAGCGTGCTTATAAAATAGCAAGGAACTTATCATTTGTCACTAATTTAAGTACGTATCATGATTTTGCAACCACAATACAATAATTTGACAATAAATAATTTCGAATCATATAACAACAGTTATTTGTGACTTTTCTTGTAATCATCGTTAATATAGCAATGGTCAATGCAAAATTTAACATATAGGTCAACAGATAAATCATTGCTATATGAACCTTTAGCAAAAAATATGACATTCATTGCTAATTTCACAAAGAAAAGGTAATTTTACAACGTATGATACTCGTTGATTATATTTAGCATTGGAAGATATGGAACTAAATATTCAAATTATTCAATTATTTTAGGTCAACTTTCTTGTAGTGAATGGATAATATTTATCGTTATATATATATGTTTAACAACGGATCAGTAGTGTGGTCATTAGTTACAAAATAAGTGTCACAATTGGCTTATTTTATTGTAGTGGATCTATTTTGATTCTTTTGATTGATAAGAAGAAAAGTTAGCATTTTTAAAGTATTAAAAATATACTATTCAATTGTTAATAAGTTTGTTAGACCATAATATCTCATTCTAATTTTATTTAGTATCAAAATTTTGGAGGGACCGATGATATCGCATTTATTCAATAGTTGATGAAAAGCATATAACTATAATATCGTAAATAAAATATATTTTTATAGGTTGGGGGGCTGGGCCCCTGCCCGTCCCCTATATCTCCATCACTGCAGGCACATGCACATGCACACTCTCCACTTTAACTCCAGCTCCGTTCGTAAAAGTCTTCAGATATCAAATCTTGATACTTTTTGCTGTATATTTCATTAGATGAGTCGGATAAATTAATCTAAGCGATTAATTTGTAATTCAAACGTTGATAATTCTTTTAGACTTCGTTTCAGATTTCAGTCGTTTCGAACGTTGAGAATCCGAACGTTGGAATCCGTGAAGATGCCTTTTATTGGACAATTATAGATTAAGAGTCTCGATAACTTCTATATCACCTAAGATGTGTTCTCTTTATTTCACACGCTCCGTGTTCTTTCCGCCAACGGAAATCTTTCTTTTTCTCTCGGTAGCTAATTGTTCTCGCCTTGTTCGCTTGGAAGATAAGGGGGAGTGGAATAAGGGGAATAAGCCCCCAACACGGTTCCCCGTGGTATGACTATTCCCCATTATTTCATCTTATTTCACTCTTATTCTTATCTTTATCCCACCTTACCTACCGTTATTTCACCTTATTCTCCTTATTCCTATCCTCCAGCCGAACGGAGAATAGACCCTTATTCCCCTTATTCCCCATCATTATTCCTGCTTATTCTCCCACCGAACGAGCCCTTAGGTGATTTGGAAGACAGTCCTCTATGCATGCACTGGCTGCATAGTGCTACAGTGGTATCCTGAGACTGGATTACAAGGCCCATCACATCAGTAATGTGGAGTTGGAATCTTTTCTACTGCTGTAGCTCCTGCTGCAACAAACTCTATTATAGGGACACGGCCATCCGATCACGAGTCCCCCACCTTGAGATGCGAGCCCACTATCCTTGCTCCTTTAGGAGGGTCATCGGATCCTCATCGGACGTTCCTCGTGCATTACAACCAATGTTATAAATGCCATTTACAACAGCTGATCGGTTCCGCTTCCGTGATCTCTAAACTAACTCTGTTTATATTTTTTTTGCTGTTGCAATTGGTTTATCTATTCGCCTATTCCAGACAGACCTTGTTTGTCATTAATATCCGAAATATTTACTTTACGGTCTTGCTTTGAACTTTGAAAATCAGTGATCTGGCACGATCTGTAAGTGTTTGATTATTTCTGCAATAGTATGTAATCATGTAAGTTTTTGAATCCCGTTAATGCATATAATTGCTACTTCATTTATATTGTTGTAACGTTATTTCCAACAATCTTAGATAGCATCTCAGGAACATAATTAAAATTATGTCGGATATAATGTTTAAGTCAAAGATGAACATTATCGAAATGCCTGAGAAATTCAGTGGACCGAATTTCAAGCATTGCCAACAATATATAAAAATGCGGTTAACTATCGTAGAACTAAGTTTGTACTTGAAATCAAATGTCCGGCAGTGGAAAGAGAAAACCCCACACCCGATAGTCAGAAGGTATAATTTATGTAGAAGGAACATGATCATATATGTTACATTTGCATTGTGTTGGCTTTGTCAAACAATTTATTTGACATATCTTGTTTGTTGGGTTTTTTATCACTTTTTTCCTTATTAACTTTTGCAATATCAGTTATGCACCTCACGTTTTTTGTAATATCAATTGTGCCCAAGACTTCTTAAAAAATTCACAGTTCTGCCCTTCCATTAAGGTAAAGAAGTGGCATAACTGATATTGCAAAATGACAGAATTGTGAATTTTATAAGAAGGGGTATGAATGATATCACAAAAAGGAGGGTATAACTGATATTACAGAAGTTAAGAAGGGTACAAATGATAACAATCATTGTTTGTTTATGTAGACTACGAAAGAGCTTTACAAAAAAGGAGGGGAATAACTGATATTACAGAAGTTAAGAAGGGCACAAATGATAAAAAATCATTGTTTGTTTATGTAGACTGCGAAAGGGCTTTAGGAAGAACTTGTCAAGAAGTATGATTCCTGATAGTTTGAAAGAGGAGCACCTAATGTCAAGTCTTGGAGGATCTGTGGTGTCCGACAAGTCGGATCTGACAATCGTTGTGCCAACCCCTCTCTCAGCTCTCGGTACTCAACTCAATCAAATAGATCAATAATCAACCCACAATATTGTGTATATGTGGCAATGAAAAACAAGGGAAGTGAAATTTATTATACCCTACAAAATGTGTACAATAGACAAGTAGTAGGGGTCAAACCACTGAGAGTAACGAAGGACATGTATAATAATTATTAATAGTTATTAGTATTTTATATTTTTTTTATATTTTTTAATTTTGTGGGTTTCTAAATTATATTTATTTTTTCTGTATTTTTAATGGTTTTCTATTTTTTATAATTTTAGTTTCTTTTAATTTTATAATTTTTAGTTTCTTTTTTATTTTTACAATATAATATATATTTATATGTATTAATAATGATAATAAAGTTATTATAAGTAATATAATGTATACATAGTATATATAGGGTTTTATATTTTTAAATATATAAATATATTAAAAAGTCAGAAAATAATATTTTTGTATTTTTTATTTTTCTCTATTTTTGATATTTTTAATATAATTTTTGTTAATTTTTTTTAATATTTATAAAGCATGAAAATGTACAAACAATGAATAAGATAAATAGACCGAATTGTTTTGGGTTTCAAAATAGATAACGGTCTTAAAAATTCACAACTATTTTAATATATACTATATAATATAAAGAAAAAATATAATATAACACATTTTTTTAGATTTTTAATGAATTTTTCTATTTTTATAAGATTTTTAGGGTTTTATGATTTTTAAGGTTTTAGTTTTGTATTTTTAGTGATTTTTTGTCTGAAGGTAGAACACATAATATATACTCTAATTTTTTGGGCTTTCTAAAGATGGTTTTCTAATTTTTTTGGATTTTTATAAGCAAATATGGAATAAAAGGTCCCTTTTTTATTTTTAGAAAATAGAAAATTTTATTTAAATGCCAATAAAAAATACATGATTGGATAAGCTATGTATTAAGCATCCAAGTTATTTTTCCTACTATTTTTAACGCACAGGAGCTAATTTATAAAAGTACAAATGCATAAGATAAAAATATAACATGCAAAGGATCTATATGTAATTAGTTAAAACATTCAAGGCATTTAATAACAGTTCCTAAAAGTTTAGGGGTACACATGCAATTTTACAATGCAACACATGCCCCTACATGTGATGCGAGAGGACCTACATGCAATATTAAGAAAGTTCAGGGGGCCCTTAAATATAACCTAAAACATTACACTTACTACTATATTTACAAGACTAGTAAACAAATACAAAAAGGCGACATGGGGTATCTAATATCTACCATTGCATGCTATCCAAAGACGCTCCTTGCTTCACTTAGACACGTGGCGCTCAATGGACGATCGATACAACTTCGCGAATGAGCACTCGAGATTAGATCTCGATGGATATCTGACGGTGGATGTCGGCCTCAATCCGATGGCTACTGCAGACCTGGAGACGATGTTCTTGATCGAACGGCGAAGAGACGACATGGAAGAACTGATGAAGAACATCTCCTCCCTGAGCCTCGACCATAGATTCGTAGCATCTCCGGACTCCTTCAGCTCCGATGAGCCCTACGGATTCCTGGAAGGTCGCCGCAACTACAGGTGTACCTCATATGGTTTCAGATCCCATCGATAGGGACCTGGAGGTCCTTCAAGCTCAACGGCCTGGAGCTATTGATGATACATCAATTCCTTGCTTCGAAGGGGTTTCAAACCCTCCAACCTGCCAAAAAAACTACGGGCACGAGAGCGGAGCTTCTCGACCCAATGTGAAGCTGAACAACACATGGGATGGCTGGACGGAGAGCTCCGGTGGATGAGTGAAGATGGAGCTCGAAATCCTTGATATGAGCAAGATCAAGGGTGGAGAAATGGAGCGATAAAGGGAGAAAGAGAAGAGGATGGATATGGAGGCGAAAGCATGTCGAGAGACAGTCAGAATCACTGTGAATAGGAGCTGTAGCTCTTAGCTCCAACAAACAAAGATATTTGGAATTGCTCTAAATTACAACCTAAATGCTAAAACTAAATGCTAATCTACGATAATGGAAAGAAATGCGATAGAAATCCTAAGGTTAGCAGCTCGTGCCTGACCTGGATCAGGGACCAGAGGAGGTTCACCGGAGAAGCTCCCACAAGACCTGGATCAGGGACCAGAGGAGGTTCACCGGAGAACCTCCCACAAGACCTGGACCACACTGTTCTTCGCCTTTTTCCATGCCGACAAGGCCGAGGAGTTCTTTCTATCACCGAGATCTCAACTCAGATGGGTCCTATTAGGGTTACATGGAAGAAAAGAAGATCAAACTCAAAATGGAGAAGATGGAGGTTTATTTATGCACATGGCAAAGGGTAAAAGGGGACGGTCGATTGCGTGAATAGGAGCTACAATTATTGGGAGCTACATAGCTAGCGAGATGGGGGGATGCATGGGGAAGATGTTCGGTGAAGGAATCGATGGCCATCGAGCCCAGGATCAATGCCAAGAAAATGGAGAAGTTAGAGGTCTCGTGACCTTTGACAAAGGCTACGGGAGAGGAGGACAGTTGACCAGGCGGTCAACGGTTCGCGACATCTCGTTCGTCAATGTGGACCAACCAGAAATTTCAAGTGAATAAATCCCTTATAAAATCGATTAAAATAATAAATATTTATTAATTAAAAGTCAACACATAAAAAATATTTTTTACGTACTATTTTAGGATATTTTTATTTATTTTTACAATGTTATTTATTAGGTACTAATTTTTACAAGTCTATATATATGTATATTTACTATATTTAAGGTATTTTATTATTTGTGTTTTATGTTGTATTATTGTATATACATATTTTATATATCTAAAATATATTTAAATAAATACGCATACAATTTTATTTTATTTTTTTGATTTTATTTATGTACTTAAATAAATATGGATACATATATTATATGTAAAATATACCTATATATTTTAATACATTATTTATTTTAATGCATTTTTTATGCTTTTATTTTGTATTTTTATTTTTATATGTTTCCAATAATATTTACAAGTATTTAAAATACAAGAAAGGTAAAAATATAAATTATAAATATAATGAGTAAAATATATAGATATAGAAGACAGTGGGATCCCAGAAAGCTGGCTTTTGCATCTTAACTCTATTTTAATGAAACTACCTTCTTTATATAGATAATTTAATTTTATGAATAATAAAGGTGAGTTTGTGAATTTTGAGCTTGTATGAAGGAGTTATTGGTCTCTGAAGTTTTGTTTGCGTCTTTTTCTTCTATGTGTCCTAGTCACACTGTGCATTATTTATTTGCAATTATTTTTGTATTTTTCTATGTATTTATATGTATAAGTTTCATGTTGAAAGTTTATTTATTTGAGGTGTATGCAATGCAAAATAACATAGGGTAAAAATGGCTATTTATAGATGAATTAAATTAGGCTTTTGAATATATTTCTGTACAATTAAAGGGCCATATCTCCCCTTACTTTATTCTTAGTTGACCAAGTTAATATTGACTTAGTCTCGGGGTCTAGGATCATTCAATATTTTCAATACTTCATTTGTTTTTCTTTCTTTTTCTTTATTCTTTTATTTTGGAAATAAATACATGTATTCATACAATATTTTCAAGTTAAATAATGTATGTTATTTTGTATAAATTAATACTATTTACATCCATGTAACTAGAGATTTAAGGCCAAAATGAAATAATAAAGGTGATGAAATGGAGATTTATCACCCCCTATACTTGCCTTTCTAATCCCTACAAAACACATATGGTAATGAGTGCCTAAAAAGAAAATAAAGAAAAGAAAAAGAAAGAACTTGGAATAATTTTGACTCTTAAATTGGCCTTAATAAAATCAAAGTTTCAAGCTCAGTTAAGACCTTTAGATTCTAAGTGTGTTCAGAACCACATTCAAGTTAGGAGTTGCGACTCAACAACCCTCAGGTTCCATGTTCCTCTATTCATTTCAATCCAACAACCTAGTCAGAACCGTCCTTTCAGGCATATACTCTCCTAACCTTGAAATGACATGTACGTATGAATTAAGTTAGCTCTTCCCAAACAAACAATTAGACTATCAAGTAGTCTCCTCCTCTGGTAACTCATCCTTGAGGAGATGGATATTTTCTTTTGAGTTCAGGTACATGCTAGTTCACAACGAGGGAGGGGGAAGCTAGAAGAAAGGGAAAATAAGTAGAAATGGACCAGTATATAGTTGCACTTCCTTGTGAAGTTCAATCAGTGTGGCCTAGTCTCCAAGAAGAAACAAGCCTTTCCTGGAAGCTCAAAGTTTTCGGAATTTTGGTGTAAGCTTCTTTTTGGTTATTTATTTATTTGGCATTGCTTTGCATTCTTGTTTTTCCTGACGGATATAGAATCTTTTGTTTCGTCCATGTTTTGAGGTCTTGAAAAAAATGTGCTATTAGACCATTCCTCATCTGAAGCTTTATTTCAATCCAGTCTCCGATCGTTAGATGTCCATGCAATGAGAAGAACACAAGGTCGAAGTACCGGTTTCAGCAGTCCCCAAGAATGGCTCCTGAGTCACCCTTGACGAAGCAACCTAGTATCGTCCTGCCTTAGACTCCAAGATATTTCAACAATCCATCTTGCTTGAGCTACATGTTAAGTGTGTGGTCTCAAGTCAAGCCATTGTCTCAAGAGCCATACAGATGACATGAAAGGTTCTAGTTAGACACATTAAATTGACTTCTGAACACAGTCTCATAGAACCTAAAGAATTATCAAAGTGAACTGAAGTGTCTCAATTCCAGTCCTTAACATGCTCCTTTGAAGTTAAGTGGATTAAGGTATAATCCAAGGTCCAATCTTCAGACTTTATTTAGACTTGTTCAAATTATCATTATGAAAAATACACATGCAATGCAAGAAAATATTTTTTGTGAAACTATTTTCTGATTTTGAACTCTTTACGATTTTTCAAAAAGTTTGACAAACTTTTAGGAGTTTTTTTAAACATTTTGCAAAATTTTAACGGGTTTTGAAAATTTTATTGTTTGGGGATTTTTGATAAAGGCTAGTGAAATGTCTATGTACAGATATTTACATAGGAGTGAGTGCATATTTACAAGAATTGGGGTAGAACTTTAACTGGGAATTTGTACACAAGTTAGATGTCAGTTGTTATTCACAGCTTTTATATACAATGGTTATAAAGAATTTTATTTGAGTTATTATTCATCACAATTATATACAAGGTTCTCAAAATAGTTTGAAAATATTTTTACAAACCTTTTGAAAAAATTATTTTGTAAATAATTTAAAAAAAATAATTTATAAACATTTAAAAAATTTGGAAATCATTTTACAAAGATTTTTCAAAGGTATAGAAAGTTTTTCCAAAATATTTTTGCAACCATTTTCGAAATCTTTTGAAAATAATTATCAAAATACTTTATTCGAATAAATAACATAAATATTTGCAAATATTTAGAAAAAAGATTTTTACAAAGGTTTGAAACTATTTTACAAAAGTTTTTTCCAAACGGTTTTAGAAAAAAATTCAAGACATTATAAAACCATTTTTCAAATCATTTTGCAAATTATTTTTAAACCAATTTATTAATCATATTTACAAAGAATTCTGAAATTTTTTTATACATATTTATTATGTATATTTTGCAATTGATTTATTGTATACCCTTATCTAGTATAGTATATTGGCCATTTTGTTGAAAATACTAAAGTACGAGTGATGTCTAATGTATATACAACGTATATACTAACCCCTTATACTTAGCACTGACTATCTCCTCATAGTGGTCAAAGAGAAATAAAGGAAGACATAACTCGTGTTGACTATAGAAAAGCCTATTCTACAACAATCAAATCAAAGAATAAGAAGTTGATCGTCCCTCTTATACATAGGATTAACTAGTCCTAAGTATAACAGAATTTACACAAAACAAGGATGATTGAGGATCATAATTTACGAAATTAATGAGCTCTGCTTGTCTCCCCTATACTTAAGGTGAAATATCCCTAAGTATAGATATAATATAAACAAGTCGAGAGACAAGCGAGAGAATAAATAACTAATAACCTGAATACACTCATCCCCCATATACTTAGGATGAAGTAAATTCTAAGTATAGCACATATTAATGGGAAGAGTAAAATACAGAAAAAAGAAATAATTGAAAATTAGAATGAAAAGAAGAAAAAAAAACAAAAGAACAAAATTAATCAAAAATATTTTTGAATACAACATCTAATTCACTACAATTGTTAAGAGATCTTCATCGTATACAACTTGAATAGAATTGACAATAACCAAGAATGTTTCCTACTCTAAATACAACTTCAACAACTGAACGTTAACAACAAATGGTTGTGCGATAGATGACAATTTCGACATTAAAATGTTTCCATTGTCAGATACAATTCTAATTATGAAGGGCCCTTTCGAATTACTCTTTATTACTCAGAAAAAGCTTTAGCTTTGCGTCGAACAACCACACTTTCTGTCCAAACTCGAAAGTCTTCGTCCGATGTGATGGTCGTGCCAACGTTTGACCTTCTCCTTGTACATCAAGCTATTGTCATATGCGTAGTCTTGGAATTTCAGGAGTTTGTTCAGATCTATCTTCATGTTCTGACCACCTTTCTATGAGTCGAGGTTACATATATTGACTACCTAAAGAGATTTATGAATTAGTTCCACTAGCAGATGACATGACTTTCCATGTACAAGATGGTAGGGCGACATACCCAATGGAGACTTGTAAATGGTTTGATAAGCCCATAGAACTGAATCCAGAAGTTGCGACAAGTTCTTCCAATCCATCCTAACAAGTTTCTGCAATATGGTCTTAGTTTCTCTGTTCGATAATTCAACCAAGCTATTAGACTAAGGATGATAAGGAGATGTGACATGATGATTAATGGCGTACTCCTTCACTAATTTCTTTACTTATTTATTGATGAAATGGCTACTCCCATTTGAGATGAGAATCATTGGGATCCCGAACTGTGAAATGATGTTAGCTTTCAAAAACCGACATTCTGTTCAGCTATTACGGATCGAGCGAGAATAACTTCTACCCAGTGACTCACATAATCCACAACAAGAAGGATGTATTCATATCCTTGACTCTTAGGAAATGGGCCCATGAAATCAATGCCGAAGCATCAAACACATCAGAAATCTGGATAAATTTGAGGGGCATGGAGTTGTTAGCAATGAGGGTTCCTCCCATTTTCTAATAGTCTATACAACCTTTGGTGTATGATGTGACATCCTTGAATAGTGTGGGCCACCAGAAGCCACAATACAATATCTTTGTTGTCTTCCTACTTCCAGAATAGTGTCTTCCAGATTCGAGACTATGATAGTTCTCGAGGACACAGTGTACTCCTCCTGAAGGATACACCGACATCAAATGCAATATATTCCTTCCCTTAACAGATTGAGATCTTCCCACTGATAAAAATAGATGGCAGACAGGAACTTATCCTTCTTCACTCTCGTCCAATCTTGTGAGACCACCCTAGATACATGGTAGTTACAATATTGGCATACCAGGGAAGAGATGACACATTGAGAATAGAGTCATCGGGAAAGATTTATGTGATCGGTGTACTCAACTAGTTATATTGAAAAGCGAAATATTGGAGTCACTAAAATGAGCTGACGAATCGGCTTCACTTGTTGCTGAAGCGACTGCTCAGATTTCTCAGCTATTTTAACAATTAACCCACACAAGGAATAAATTAAGCACAGTAGTGTGAACATGTGAAATACAATAAATCATGAGGGCCTACCTGCAAAATAGCCAAGCTAACATGTATGGACACGTGAGCCTCACTAGCAAGGACTAGAACACAAATATAAATAGTGAGAGGGCTTGTATGCAAATTACACTTAAAGATAATAACTGAAAATGAAAGATTACATGCTAATATTTAAATAAAAAAATGCAAGGGGTAAAGTTCGCAAAATACCCCACACGTTGTGCGGATGAATGGCTCTGATGATCCACTTAAGATACGTGGTGCCTTCTCGTGTGCCGATGACGGTTCGCCTCCAACGCCACCTAGATCCTTGTGAAGGATCCGACAGTGCAAGCTTGGCTCGATCAGACGGTGGCTGAATCTCGTGAAGAACATAGGTCGATCCGACGACGCTGGATGGATATGGATTAACGCTCGAAGAATCCGAGCTTGGTGAGCTTAATCCTTCAATTCTCTATAGTCTTTTGTCCCCATGGGCTCAGTGAAGATGCAAAACGCTCCTGGAGGGCTTCCACACCAAATGGGAGGTACAAAATGGCTCCAGACCCACCAGAACTAGTCCAGCGAGGTCCGAGACCTCTGGCTTGAGAACCTGCATCAAAAGCCCCTACAAAGGGGTCTTTTCTTTCCGCTACCTGCAGGGTTAAGGTCACAAAAATGGGATGAAGCTCCGAGGAGCTTCAGGTGGTCGAGGTGAGGCGTAAATGGGTCGAGTGATGTGCCTCCGGCGAGTGGCGGAGGTGAGGCATTGATCTCCAGTTCTATGAAAGAACTGGGTGAATGAAAATGCGTAGGGTGTAGAGAAGATGAAGGGAAGAAAAGTGAGGTGAATAGGAAGGCAGAAGATGGCTGATATGGTAGAGCTACGACGACGGAGCAGGAGCTCCGTCGTACAATGAAGTTGGGATTTGCGAGATATAAGGTGAAATTAAAAGGAATGAAAGGTAGAATCATACTATGGCTTCTCTAAGAAATAAAAGAACAACAAAACGGGGGCTTACCAGACCTGAACAATTGGCGACAGAGCTGGCGGCAGAGGAGGTGGTGGAGCTTCGGATCGCTTCGATTTAACGCCAATCGAACTGTTAGACCCTCCCAGAGGTTCTTGTTGTCACCGGGAACCTTTTGGGTGTGTTAGAGTTAGGTTTTCGTGGCGTAAGAAGGATCGAAAATCAAAATTGGATGGAGGTGATATTATATACTAGTGGGGTTTGTATCAGAGAGAACAAGGAATACAAGGATCTATTGATCGAGGAAACCTACTAGCATGAAAGACCACAGATCAAAGGTTAACCTTCGTGAAGAAATCGAGGTCCCTCGATCACTGGATCATGCACGGAAAATCAAAGATGGGGGAATCGAGGCTTCAGATACAACAGACCTAAGGCCAGACAATTGACCAAAGGTTAATTAATGGGGGCTTCCCATTGGTCCACCTAAGCTACTATAGGACAAACCCGATTTAAAATTTGAAATTAATTCAAAATAAATTAGGAAATGATTTTATTAATTTTTGGTTATAACATAAAAAATGTTTACTATTTAATGTAATGCTTTAATATGATTTTTATTTATTTTTTCAAGTTTGTTTATTGCAAGTTAAATTTCAGGGTTTATTTATAGGTATATTTACCTATGTTATGGTTTTTTATTTTTATTTTATATATTTGGCTTTATTATTTTATTTTATTATTTTATAAAATTATAACTTATTTTTATATAATTAAATATATTTTTATTATATTTTTCTGATGTAATCTATACACTTAAATAAGTAGGTATATTAAATGTATAAGTATTTTATCTATGTGTTCTATGTACCTATTTTATTTTAATGTTTTGTTTATGGTTTTGTTTTAGTTTTAATATGTACATATATTATAAATAATATTTATAAAATTATAAAAATATAAAATTACAAAAAATAATAAAGAATAAATATAATGAATATTTTATTCGGGTATATTGTACAATAGGGGTCCAAAACCTAACTTTCACACCTTAAATCCAAAAAATATGAATCCGCCTTCATTAAATAGCTTATTAAAAGTTAGATACAATTAAAGATGATTTTGATATATTTTGAGTTTTATTTGAAGATATGGGTCTGGGAAGCTAGGATTTTAGAATCTTATTCATAGTATAATTTGTACAATAGATTATTTTTGCATAAACTCAATTTTGTATTTTTCTGTATCTTATTATTTATAACTTTCATGTACAAAGTTTCTTTATTTGAGGTATAAAAAATGGAAAAAAAATATGTTCAAAAAATGAATAAATAATGAATAAATAAATGGGATTTTTATTGTATTTCTGGCCCTTATCTCCTCCTACGTCATACCATGTCGACCCAGTCATCAAGATGCCTAGGTCTCGGGTTTAGGTCATAAAATACCGCTGCTATTTTATTATTTTTCTTTTCTTTTTTCTATAAATTTGGGAATAAAACAATATTTTTGTACAATATTTGTACAACGATGTTAACTTGTGAAAATTAAGGTTTCTTACATGCATTAGTTAGGGTTTTTAAGGCCAAATGATAGAATAAAGGTGATGGAATGGAGATTCATCACCCCCTATACTTGCCTTTGCAAGTCCCTAGCAAATACTTATGAACTAAGTGCAGAAAATGAAAACAAAGAAAAGAAAAAGAAAGAAAATGGATTAAGTTTAATTCTCAAACTAGTCTTCACAAAATCAAAGTTTGGAGCTTAAGTCAGACCTTTGGAATTTTAGTGCAGTCGGAACCTTATTGGGAATCTGATTTGAAATACAATAACCTTCAAGAATCCCAAAACTCTGCTCAAGTCTCCTCAATAGCCAGATCAGAATATTGCATCTTACACGCAAACCCTTATGACTGTGAGTCTCACTTTTACAGTGTATATGATAGCATCTCCCCTCAACTGAAATGATAAAGAGATTCACTTCTCCAGAATGAAAACCTAATGATTCCCCAATCCAGCAACTCCTTCCTTGAGGAGTGGGGTATTCCCTTCTAAGTTTAAGTGACAACCAGCTCAAGAGGAGGGGGTGAAGAGAAGAATGGATGGTAGCCAACATAGCTACCTATCCTAGGATGCATGACCAGTGCAGTCAAGTCACCCAGCTGCAAGCTCACAAGATATGACTTTGAAGCTTAAGCTTGCTTATTGACTATACAAATATGTATACTACGACATGCATTTTATTTTCAATCAGGCATGTCCATTTTTTGGGAGTTTTTCTTTTTTTTTTGAAATACTATATACAACAACATTTACACAAGGAGTTTTTCCTCTTGAGTCAGTAGACTATCCCTCTTTTGAAGCATTATTGCAATCCACACTCTCCTGTCCTTAGATGTCTCTGCTACTGGATGGGTTGGGGTGCACTTCCCTCCTTAGACGAGGGAAAATATTTCCACTTGTGTACATCTCATACCGACAAATCCAATCCCCTTACCACTCCAACTGAGTTGAGTCAAGTGAAAGGTGCAGGTATCCAAATTAGGTCATTATCAACAAGAGTCGTACGTGTGCTCCGAAATACTCTACTTAGGCAGTCAAGAATACTTTGAACCAAGTCACGATTCTCAAAGAATTAAGTCAACTAGACCTAAAGTACCTCAATTCCAGTTCCTATGAGGTTCTTGTGATTAGGTAGATTTAAGGTCCAACCAAGCTCCAATCTTCAGATTTTAGTTAGACTTGTTCAATTATCAAACTCAATCCGAAAAATGCGAATGCTATGCAGATGCTATGTACAATGCAATAAAAAACATTTTTGTGATGCAATTTTAGAGTTTTGAACTTTTTATGGATTTTTGAAAAAGGTTTTGCAAGTTTTTATGCAATTTTTCAAAAAGATTTTTGCAAATGTTTTTGGTATTTTTTGGTTTTGTAAATGTTTTGTGATTTTTAAAAATATAATATTTTGGATAAAATAGGTACAAATATTTATACGGGGATGTATCTTATTACTTAAAAGAGTTGGATTTTTAAGAATTTATAAGGGATATGTGATCCTTTTATAGATATATTTATACAATTAATAAAGAATTTTAGTATGATGTATATTCCTCAAACTTATTTGAAAATGATTTTACAAATACTTTAAAAATTATAGTCCAAAGTAGTTTTTGCAAATAATTTTTACAAACATTCACACACATCTAAAAATCATTTTGCAAAGGTTTTTCAAACAATATATATATATATATTTTTCAAAACATTTTTGCAACCATTTTACAAACCATTGCAAATCATTTTTCAAACATTTTTATTTCACACAAAGAAAAGAATTTTTACAAACAAAATATTTTTACAAAGGTTGAAAATATTTAACAAAATATTTTCCAAATAGTTTTCAAAGGAGAATTCAAAAAAAAATCAAACTTTTTTTCAAACATTTTGCACAAATGTTTTTATCTGATTTATTAATTAGTAAATACAAAAGAATTTGAGGAATAATAAACACCTTTTTATTAAGTTATTTTAATGTATTTTTATAGTATATTTTCTACAGTATTTTAGCCATATTTACTATTAAAAATATAAAAGTACGAGTTATGGCTAAAGTATAGACGTAGTATATACGACCCCCTATACTTAGCTTGAGCTATGTCCTCATAGATCAGAGAGAAAAGAGAAGATATAGCTCTTATTGAGTATTGAAGAGTCTGAAGAATAACGAATGAAGGAATGAATGAATCAATGAGAACTCGACCGTCCCCCTATACTTAGGATCAAATAATCCTATAGCAGATTGTACACAAGGCAGGGAGGGTCAAGGGTGGGAATGAACAGATCGTACTCAGACTGTCTCCCCCTATACTTTGGATAAGATATCCCTAAGTATAGACGAGAAGAGGAGACCGTGTAGAGGATCAAATAATAAAAGAACTGAGGGTGCATACCCTCCTATACTTAGGACAAAGTACATCCTAAGTATTGAAGACTGATAAAAAGTTGCGACACTTTTTCAATAGAAAAGGAATAATGGAAACAAAAAGAAGAAAATAAGAAAAGATAGGTGAAGATAGAATAAGAGATTTGAACAACTCAAGGTGAACCCACCCACTACTTAGGACAAGGTATGCCCTAAGTATAGCCATGATGAAGGGAATGACACATTTTTGGGAGAAAAAAACTAAAGAATGAAAAGAAGAAAAGAAGAAAACTCATTCAAAAATATTTTGATTTGCTTTTTCTTCGATTGCAACGATGGAAGTATTTGGCTCATCATCATAAATCACTTGGATTGAGTCAACGACAGACAGAAATGTGTCATGTTCAAGATACGGTTTCAGGAGCTGTCCATTGACCACAATTGGTAGCGTGTCAGCTGACAAACCAGATATCATCACACTTCCGTTGTCACGCACATGCCTCACTGTAAACGACCCTGTCCATTTGCTCATCAGCTTGCCTGGAAAGATCTTCAATTTCGCATCGAACAACTACACCTTCTGACCCAGCTCGAAGGACTTGCGATAGATATGCTTGTCGTGCCACTTTTTGACCTCCTTGTACATCAGGATGTTGTCATATGCATAATCTCTGAATTATAATAATATATTCAGATCCACTTTTTGGTTCTTTTTGGCTTTCTCAGAGTCCAAATTACAGATGTTGATGGACCATAAGGATTTATGTATCAGTTCAATGGGAAGATGATATGGCTTGCCACAAATAAGGCGGTAGGGAGACATTCCTAATGATGATTTGCAAGGTCTTAAATGTCGGTTTCGGTCACCATTTCGGTACCGACCAAAACAGAATTTCGATAGAATTTTGGTGGAATTTCGACCGAAATTTCGGTCATTTCGGTCATTTTTTGTACTAGGACCCCCATATTTCGGTCATTTCGGTCATTTCGGTCATTTTGGTCGAATTTCGATTTCGACTGGATATCGATATTCGACAGAAATTCGACTGAATTTCGCTGAAATTTGAGGCCATGATGATTTGTACACGGTTTTGTAAGCCCAGAGAACTGAATCAAGTAGTCGAGACTAGTTCTTTCGATCCGGATGCACAAGCTTCTACAGGATGGTCTTTATCTCCCTGTTTGAATATTCAACTAAGCCATTGGACTGTGGGTGGTATGGTGAATCGAAATGATGTTCTATGCATAATTCTTGAGTTAAATTCTTCATGCCTTTGTTGATGAAATGGCTACACCCATATGATATTAGAATTTTGGGAATCCTTAAGCATGCAATGATGTGATCTCTTAAGAATCAACAACAGTCTGACTGTCAGCGGTTCGGGCGGGAATAGCCTCCACCCAACGACTCACATAGTCGACATTAAACAGAATATATTTATAGCCTTGGCTATTCAGAAATGGTCCATAAAGTCAATGCCACAAGCATCGAAGATGTCTGATATCTGAATGAAGTTCAGAGGCATCGTATCTCTCATTCCCATGATGCCGCCCATCTTATGGCGGTCAGCGCAATGCTTGACGTAATCTTCTACATCCTTGAATAATTTTAGGCTACCAAAGGCCACTTAGAAGAACTTTTGTTGTCGTTCGTCTGCATGCATGGTGTCCTCCTGATTCTTTATCCTGACAAAGTGCAGGCCACTCGGAATTTCCACTTGAGGAATACACCTCTGCCAGATGCAATCTTCCCCCTCACAGAATAGATATGGATTCTCCCACTGGTAAAAATGGATATTAGACAAAAAGTTGTCTACTTTCAGCTTCGGCCAATCCTGGGGAATTCTCTTGGACACAAGATAGTTCACAATATCAACATACGAGGGAAGCAAGGTAACTGTCAAAATTACCTCATCTGGAAAGGTCTCTATAATTGGTTGCAAGTTTATCTCAGGAGATTTAGGCTCATAAAGTCTGGACAAGTGATTGGTCACCACATTTTTAACTCCAGGTTTATCTCGAATTTCAAGGTCAAATTCCTATAGAAGAAGGATCCACCAGATGAGACAATGGTTTGGCGTTCTTCTGCTGTAAATACTGGATGACCGAGTGCTCTGTATATATGATGAACTTGGGCCCGAGGAGATGAGATCTGAACTTTTCTAAGGCAAAGACTACCGCTAGCAGCTCCTTCTTAGTGAATGTGTAATTTTTCTGAGCTTCATCGAGTGTCGGATAGCGTAGTGAATAACGAATGGACGTTGTTCTTCCTCTGTCCAAGCACGGCATCGATGGCATAATCTGATGCATCTGTCATTATCTTAAAAGGTTGTGTCCAAATCAGCGGCTGCAAAACATGTGTCTGAGTGATAAGTTCTTTCAACTGATTAAAGGCAAGGAGCACACGGTCATCGACATTGAAATCATTCTTCTTACCTGGCAATTCTGTCAATGGTCTGGCCAACTTACTAAAATCTTTGATAAACTATCGGTAGAAACCGACATGGCCCAAGAATGACATGACTTGCTTGATAGTTGTAGGTGGCTCTAGTTTGGAGACCACCTCCACCTTGTCTGGGTCGACTTCCATGCCACGTTTAGATACAACGTGATCCAACACATTTCCCTCAGTCACCATGAAGTTGCTCTTCTTCCACGAGAGCACTAGATTTATTTCACAGCATCTCCGTAAGACTCGGTCTAAGTAATCAAGGCATTGATCAAAGGTCTCCTCATAGATCGAAAAATCATCCATGAAGACCTCAAGAAATTTCCCACCATGTCGGCAAAAATCGCAAGCATACACCTCTAAAATGTGGCTGGGGCATTGCATAGCCTGAACGACATCCGTCTGAAGGCGTAGGTACCAAATGCACAGGTGAACGCGGGCTTCTCTTGATCTTCAGGAGCTATAGCAACTTGATTATATACAAAGTATCCATCCAAGAAGCAGAAGTATTCCTTCGTGACCAGTCTCTCAAGAATTTGATTGATGAAGGGTAGCGAAAAGTGGTCCTTCTTGGTAGCGAGATTGAGTCTTGTGTAATCTACGCATACTTGCCAAGAAGTGGGTACTTTGGTCGCAATCTCCTCTACTTTGTCATTCTTCACGATGGTAATCCCTAATTTCTTTGACACTACGTGCAGAGGGCTCACACATTTGCTGTCGGAGATGGGATATATGAATCCTGCATCGCACAATTTCTGAATTTCTTTCATGACAACCTCTCGCAGGTTTGTATTCAACCTTCACAGGAGGGTTTATCGTCCTCTTCGAGGAAAATGTGATGCGAGCAAAGGGATGGATTGATCCCATGGAAATTCGAAGTTTTTCAACCAATAGCCTTGCGGTTTCATTCAAGAACCTCCATCAGATGAGATTCATGGTCTTCGATCAGATTGGCATTGATGATGACTAGGTACATGTTAGGTTCACCTGCGAGGAAGGCGTACTTCATATTGGATGGAAGTTGTTTCAGCTCAGGTGAAGTGGGAGCTGCTTCGACGTTGACTTCGGCTATCATAACAGGTGATGCTTCTTTCATCTGTTCAGTGTCCACCCTGCTTTGTTCAACCTCTTTATTAAAAAATTCACAGAAGTTTTCAGTAATCTCCTCTTCAATGCAGAAATCCTCAATGATCTGCTCTTGGTCTTGAAGGCATATGATCTCCACAGAAACATCATCAAGCGATTCAACAAGAATCTCATCATGATCGACAAGGGGAAATTCGACTGCATTCTCCATTCCTTCCTTAGGGCAGAGGAATTCATGGATCTCAATATCATTCATAAATAGGTTGGTATCTTGAATTTTAGCTAGAAAGTTGCAGTCTTCGGAATGGTCGATCACCCACACACCTGCTGTAGATGTTGCCTTTGTAGGTTTTGCATCGGACATGGTCTCTATCTAGACTTTGTTATCAACGGAGTCGAACGTAATCTCTCATGTTTTGTAATTCACTACTGCATTGGTTGTTCGCACGAACGACCGCCCAAGGATGATGGGGGTGAGGAGCAAAGGAGTGGAGACGTCCATATCTAGCACAACAAAATCAACAGGGAACTGCATCCCCTGAACAGTGATGATCACGTCCTCCAACATGCTCCTAGGCCGCTTGACATATTTATCTGCGAATTGCAGAATCATCTTTTTTGGGTTTGAACGGTCCTAACCCGAATTCTGTGAGTAGCGAATCTGACATTAAGTTGACAGAAGACCCACTGTCGAGCAAAGTACGTTCAAACTCTTGGTTAAACATCTGACAACGAACGAGTATTGCTCCCTTATCTGGCCTTTTATCCGAGAGATTGCTGATGGCATTGACTGTGGCTATTGTTAGGATATTCTTTTCGGACTTGCTACTTTTACTCCTTGCATTGTAAGGATGAGGCATGCATCTAGTTATACATGCATCTTTTAACCCTTTCTTTATAGCCGACATGTATTCAAGAGCTTTCATTAAAGGCATATTCAAGACCAAATTTTGAATAATTTCTACAGTGGTAGGATCAGACAAAGTATTTTTTAAAATTTTCAATTTTTTTTATATTTTTTCATTGCTTCTAGGAAAGGAATATTTACAGAATCTGAAACAATATCATTAAAAGTTTTATCCATTTCATTGTCTATAGGTAGATGGAAAAAATGTGTAAAATCAGCTACAAGCTGTGGACCAAAAAATACAGGCTCGACTTCAGGTGCTGGCTTTGGATTCACTGCATGTACAAGATCCTTCACGATTGGTGCGGGTTTTGCGGTACGTGCAGTCGTCTCCAATGTTGTATGTTCTCCACCAGGTCTGCTGTTGTCTTTTTATATTTTTGTATTTTCTTCATTTTTTGTGTTTTTTCTGCAGATGGTGCTCCTCCAGAAATGATGTGTGGCCCTCATGCTGGTCGGACTGACAATTCCCCGTCAGGTGCAATATGCTTTCCCTTCGCAATTGTCGATGGTTGCAGTGCTCTACCACTCCTAAGAGTAACAACGTTAGATGTAAACAAATCATTTCTATATGAATTGGGCAGATCACTGCACATTACTTGCTCCTTGTGTTGGAAATTATTCAGATTAGCCTCGATCTGGGCTGGTATGACGGTTTTGGCAGACGTCAGGTCGTCAATCTTTTAGGTCGTCTCAGCCATGTTCTTCACTAGTCGTTCCAAGCATGCGAGGGCATGGTTCACCAGTGCGACCTTGAAAGAATTGCCCCAATTGGAGCTTCTGATTCTGATAGTGCGAGGAGGTTGATGCTGGTAACCCTGGGAGAAATGGTGAGGAGAGTACAACAAGTACTGCTGAGAGGGGTAAAGCTTTGATATGGTGCAACCGGTTGTTGAGGAAAGGCCTGATGACGGTAGACAGAGTGTTGCTATTGATAACCTTGCCTCCAGTTGTTCCTATATGCAGAAGCAGATGGTTCTGGGGTAAGTAGGGTTAGAAGTTCCTCCCTCACTACTGATGCCGATGGTGTGGCCAATTGGCCGAGTTGTAACCCTGAGAGTATCCCTGAGGACGGGTCAGCTGATGTTCATGCTCCCACACACCATTTATCTCTTGGATCTATGGTGGAGGTGGAGGAAACTGCTCCAAGTAAGCTGGAAACATCTCGGGGTGATAAACAACCATCTGGGTCTGGGACTGTGAGGGCTGCTCCGAGACCTGCACGTAGTACACGTGTTGGAATGGTTGGGGTTGCAGGGGACTCGGCTGAGGAGGCTGTATCGGTGTTGGCTCTTTCTGCTCAGCGGGAGTCTCGACAGTGGAAGACACAGAGTTGCAAGCATTGGCATTCAAAGCTCGAACAGACTACTCCAACTGTTGGGAAATTAAATCGAGCTTTTCCAAGCCATGGTCCTCTTCTCAATGACTGACGAATTCTCGAGGTCATGTGACCTCTTCTCAATGATATCCACCTTGGACAGGTGATCCCAGTGATGCTAAAGTTGGAGCTCTCATCACTGTCTTCGATGTGAGAAGTCATGTTCACAAGCTTGTGACTAGTGGTGGGCATCTTCATATAGGCACGTTGCGAAGACTGAGCAGCATCTACTTAAACCATCTCCTCAAAAATGTCCCAGACGACATCCTCGTCTTTGTTGAAATGCGAGCCACCACAAGCAGCATCAAAGAGCTTCTAGCTTTCCAGTGTTAATCCACTAAAGAAATGTTGTACGAGACTGGTCTTTGGAATCTCGTGGTGGGGACACTTTTTCGGAAAGTCCTTGAATCTCTCCCACGCTTCATGTATCGTCTCGAGGGGATGCTGACAGAAGCTAGAGATGCAGACGCGCATCTAGTTCAGACGATCGAGAGGAAAATTTTATGGAGAAATGATGATTTCAACTCCTCTCAGGTCGTTACTACCTTTCCTCGATGATCGACCCAATACAGGGCATTGTCTTGGAGGCTAAAAGGAAAGACAATCATGTTGATCACCTTCAAAGGAATGTTGGGGTAGTGAGCGGTGGTACAGATGTGGTCAACTTTTTACAGGTGGAAGTATGGTTCCTTTGTAGTATTCCCATGGAAAGTAGGGAACAGGGATAGAAACTGCGGCTTCAGCTCGAAGTGGGCATGAATTTTTGGAATTTGGATCCACTCTATGATGTGTCCCGCTCTAGGATTGTAAGTTTGCTTCAGCATCGGCTTCGGCTGATGTGGCCTCCCTCCCTTGTATCGTAACAGGGCCCACCTATAGACATGTCATCTTTGACATCTCCTTCACGGAACTCATCATCTCTGTTCATCGCATCCTCTCTTCAACCCTCTCTCTCGTTGGTCATCCTCCTCAAGTCATTCATCACATATTGAAAGGCAGTCAGGGCTAGAGCCTGATTGGTCAGCTGTTGTTGAATGGCCTGTATCAAAGTGAGCAGCTGACTGTTGACCTCATTTTTTGTGGTGTACTGCACTTCCCCCTGATCTGCCTGCTCAGCTGGTTGGGGTTGCGGTCCCTTCCCCCTTCTTATAGGAGCCATCTCCAAATCGTCTTGAACTTCTGGCTCGTGATCGGGTTGATGATCTGTATGATGGAGTAAACCCTGATCAGTCTCTATTTGAACACCAACTATTGAGATGAATCTGGAATCAAGGTTAATCTCAGATTGTTATGAATGGAGCATAGGATATTGACCGAAATCGATCTCCATCGACAAGGGGTTGATTCTGGGACAAGAGTAATCTCGGTTTATTTGGGGAGGAAGAGCTAGCTTGGGCTGCGAGTTCATCCCAAACAACAGATTTATTGGAGAAAGGAAAGTATTGAAAGAAGAGAGAATCAAGGAGTCCAAGGAGAAGTTCGCAAGATCCGAAGTAACTTCATGGAGATCACCCCGTATTATTGGAGATGTTGGCGACATGGAATCGATGTATGCGTCAGCAGAGTCCCGACTAAGCCATCTGTGTGACGATATCTTGAGATGGTCAAAAAAGAAGGATGATGGACGAGGAGCACCGAGTCAAATAAGAAATAAAAGGAGTGTAAAACAGTAGAAGGCTCACAATGAGCAAAGGTCAAAGAGAAGGAGAGCAAAATTATACAAGTGCACAATGTTTTTGATCTTGACCTTAATGAAATTAATCAATCAAACCTCAGAACAATGGATTCACCAACTTAACCCGTGAAGCCGTGAAGGTCCGATAATTATCTTTGTAAATTTTAGATTTGATTTTCATGCAATTTATCTCTGAATGAGTCCTTCGAGCACTACGCTTATAGGAGCGAGAGTACTGCCGGAAAAGTATCCCGTACTTGTCTTCCTCCTTTGTAACCCTTCCTGGATCCCTACTCAGCCAAATAAATAGAGGGAGGAAGCCGATAGGCGAAACCACTACTTCAGACCTCGCTTTCAATGGAATCACCTGTGAGCGTGCAAGGACCTACTTAGACGCAAGACGATGAGACAAACACCCCCATGAAGGTGTGGCCTAAGCTCAATACTTCGGACAAGGCCGATGCTCTAAACAATAGAGAACATCATCGTTGACCAAGCTCTACTCATCTACATACGATAGATGCACCAATACTTTAGAAATCCAGGCGATACACAAGGCATTCACAGACTGGGTTTTGGGCTCTATTCCTTACGATAACTCTCTCTCATAAGGAAGAAGACCTTCCAATGCAACCCGAAAAAAATGAGGACTTTGCTCACCCAAGGTAATGAGTCTAGTTAATCAATTTTATTTAGGTAAAGTATTTTTAGCTGTCCTTTTTTTAATTTTTTTGTGTTATCACTTGCTTTGAGTAGATTCGATACAAGCACCAAATGTTTTTGTATTTTCTTTGATTCTTAAGTGATCCAAAAAAGAGAGAGAGATAGCGAAAAAATAATGCAAGGCGATACTAAGATGGAAATCTCACCTTAGTGTCTAAATGATGAATGCTCAGTTAGAGGACTTACAATACTTCCTAGCTCTCTCCATTCGGGATGCAAAACATGAATTTTTAAACCTATACTGTATGTCGATATGCACACGGAAATCGTCCTAAGCAGTCAATTGCTAGACATGAAGAACCAAATGCCAAACACTCAGAATGAAACTTAAGTTCGATATTCGATGCCGATCGGTGCCCGCCACAATGGGTCTTGCAAGTGCTGTATACAACCTCTCTCTACACGCAGTTTCGAAGCAAGTATTCAATAATTAATTATTCTAAGTCCAAATAAGAAAACTATAGGTGCAAATAAAGTAGTTAGGTATTTGGCCATATATTATACGATCAAGCAAGCCTAAAGACTAAGGGTTCATTCTACAAAACAAATAAAAATAAGGCGGAAAAAACAAATCGCAAGAAACAAGTAAAATAAGGCGATGAAAAACACGGAAAACACGGTGAGCCCCTACGTGAACAAACACTTGGAAATTGGGCCTGAGCGTCCAAGTCTAATGTACATGTATTATTACAAATTAATAGTGCAGAATTAAGAATCTCTCTCTCTCTCAAGAAAAGTAAAATGTCTAAGCTACTGTCCTCTCTCTAGAGCCTCTTGCTCTCTCCCGCCGGCTAGGTCAGAATAGCTGGCTCCTCGTCCCAGAGGCTGCATAGGATCACACAGGAGATCCTCCTCGATCAGCGATCCCTCGTGAGAAGACAAAAGAAGAGATGTCAGACAATTCAAAAATAGATAATCAAATAAAAATAAATAATTTCAAAAAATGGCTAGATAAATAAAAAGAAAAAATACTCTACAAACCAATGCTCCGCGGCAACGACACCACTTGAAAAGCGAAAAATCAGAGTTACTAAAATGAGCTGACAAATCAGCTTCACTTGTCGATGAGGCGACTACTCAGATTTCTTGGCTATTTCAACAATTAACCCACACAAGGAATAAACCAAGCACAATATTGTGAATCAAAATTTATTATACCCTACTAAAGATGTATAGGGTCGAACTCAAGAAGCAATGATGTAAAGCAATGCAAGATAGAAAATCAAGCGCGGTTTATCTCTAAAACACTTAGCCAACATATGGTTTTATGGGTTTTTAATTTTATAATTTTTCTATTTTATTTTTTTCTATTTTAGTATTTCCTTTTTATATTTTTAGATTTTGTATTTTCTTTTTCTTTTAATTATCAAATATAAGGATATATAAGGTTGCTATATACAATATAGAGTAAAATAATTATAAATACCACCAAAAATAGTCAAAATACAGAAAATAGAAAGTTTTTGGGTTTTAAATATTTTTCTATTGTTTTTTGTATTTTTTAAGGAATTTTTTCTACTACAAACCTGGAGACGATGTTCTTGATCGAATGGTGAGGAGATGACCTGGAAGAACTGGTGAAGAACAACTCCTCCCTGAGCTACGATTGTAGATTCATGCATCTCCAGACTCCTTCAGCTCCGATGAGCCCTATAGATTCCTGGAAGGTCACCACAACTACAGATGTGCCTCAGATGGTTTTAGGTCCCATCGATAGGGACATGGAGGTCCTTCAAGCTCAACAGCATGAAGCTATTGATGATACTTCAATTCCTTACACAACCTGCACCAAAAGACTACGGGCATGATAACGGAGCTTCTCGACCTAATGTGAAGCTGAACAATGCATGGGATGGCTGGACGGAGAGCTTCGGTGGATGAGTGGAAGATGGAGCTCAAAATCCTTGATCTGAGCAAGATCAAGGGTGGAGAATTGGAGCGGTCAATAGAGAAAGTGAAGATGATGGATATGGAGGTAAAAGCGAGTCGAGAGACAGACGGAATCACCGTAAATAGGACCTGGAGCTCTGAGCTCCAACAAAGAAAGATCTTTGGAATTACTTTAAATTACAACCTAAATGCTAAATTTAAATGCTAATATATGATAATGGAAAGAAATGCGATAAAAATCCTAAGGTTAGCAGCTCGTACCGGACCTGGATCAGGGACCCGAGGAGGTTCACTGGAGAAGCTCCCACGAGACCTGGACTACACCGTTCTTCGCCTTTTTCCACGCTGACAAGGCTGATGAGTTTTTTCTATCACCGAGATCTCAACTCAGATGGGTCCTATTAGGGTTACAAGGAAGATACAAAGATCAAACTCAAAGTGGATAAGATGGAGGTTTATTTATGCACATGGCGGAGGGCAAAAAGGGACGACCAATTGCGTGAATAGGAGCTACGGTTATTGGGAGCTACATAGCTAGCAAGATGGGGGGGATGCATGGGGAAGATGTTCGGTGAAGGAATCTAGGGCCATCGAGCCCAGGATCAATGCCAAGAAAATGGAGAAGTCAGACGTCTCGCGACCTTTGACAAACGCTGCGGGGGAGGAGGACAATTGACCAGACGGTCAACGGTCCGCGACTCCCGGTTAGTCAATGTGGACCAACCAGAAATTTCAAGGGAATAAATCCCTTAAAATAGATTAAAAATAATAAATATTTATTAATTAAAAGTGAAAACATAAAAATATTTTTTATGTACTATTTTATGGATATTTTTATTTACTTTTACAATGTTATTTATTAGGTACTAATTTTTACAAGTCTATATATAGGTATATTTTACTATATTTAAGGTATTTTTTTATTTGTGTTTTATGTTGTATTATTGTATATACATATTTTATATATTTATAATATATTTAAATACATATGTATATATTTTTTGTTTTATTTGATTTTATTTATGTACTTCAATAAATATGGATAAATATATTATATGTATAGTATACCTATATATTTTAATACATTATTTATTTTAATGCATTTTAATGCTTTTATTTTGTATTTTTATTTTGATATGTTTCCAATAATATTTACAAGCATTTAAAAATATAAGAAAAGTAAAAATGTAAAGAATAAATATAATGAATAAAATATACATGTTTACAAGACAATGGGATCCCAGAAAGCCAGCTTTTGCATCTTAACTCTATTTTAATGAAACCGCCTTCTTTAGATAGATAATTTAATTTTATGAATAATAAAGGCGAGTTCGTAAAGTTTGAGCTTGTATGAAGGAGTTATTGGTCTGTGAAGTTTTGTTTGCGGGTTTTTCTTTTGTGGTCCTAGTCACATTGAGCATTATTTTTAGGTGCAATTATTTTTGTATTTTTCTGTGTATTTTTATGTACAAATTTCATGTTTAAAGTTTATTTATTTGAGGTGCATGCAATGCAAAATAACATAGTGTAAAAATGGCTATTTATAGATGAATCAAATTAGGGTTTTGAATATATTTTCTGTACAATTAAAGGGCCCTATCTCCCTTTATTTTATTCTTAGTTGACCAAGTCAATATTGACTTAGTCTCGGGGTCTAGGATCATTCAATATTTTCAATACTTCATTTGTTTTTCTTTTTTTTATTTATTCTTTTATTTTTAAATTAAATACATGTATTTATAAAATATTTTCAAGTTAAATAATGGATGTTATTTTGTATAAACTAATACTATTTACATCTATTTAACTAAGGATTTAAGACCAAAATGAAGAATAAAGGTGATGAAATGGAGATTTATCACCCCCTATACTTGGCTTTTCTAGTCCCTAGAAAACACATATGGTAATGAGTGCCTAAAGAAGAAAATAAAGAGAAGAAAGAACTTGTCTTAATAAAATCAATGTTTCGAGCTCAGTTAAGACCTTTAGATTCTAAGTGTGTTCGGAACCACATTCAAGTTAGGAATTGTGACTCAACAACTCTCAGGTTCCATGTTCCTCTATTCATTTCAATCCAACAACCTGGTCGGAACCGTCCTTTCAGACATATACTCTCATAACCTTGAAATGACAGGTACCATGTGTATGAATTGTGTTAATTCTTCCCAGACAAACAACTGGACTATCAAGTAGTCTGCTCATCTAGTAACTCATCCTCGGGGAGATGGATATTTCCTTCTGAGTTTAAGTACATGCTAGTTCACAACGAGGGAGGGGGAAGCTAGAAGAAAGGGAAAAGAAGTAGAAATGGACCAATGTAGTTGCATTTCCTTGTGAAGCTCAGTAAGTGTGCCCAAGTCTCCACCAAGAAGCAAGCCTTTCCTGGAAGCTCAAAGTTTTTGGAATTTTGGTGCACGCTTCTTTTTGGTTATTTCTTTGTTTGGCATTGCTCTGCATTCTTGTATTTCCCCGATGAATATAGAATATTTTGTTTCGTCCTTGTTTTGGGGTCTTGGAGAAATTGTGCTAGCAGACCATTCCTCATCTGAAGCTTTATTTCAATCCAGTCTCCGATCATTAAATGTCCATGCGACGAGAAGAACAAAAGTTTGAAGTACCGGTTTCGGCAGTCCCCAAGAATGGTTCTTGAGGCACCCTTGACGAAGCAGCCTAGTATCGTCCTGATTTAGACTCCAAGATATTTCAACAATCCATCTTGGTTGAGCTACATGTTAAGTGTGCGGTCTCAAGTTAAGCCATTGTCTCAAGAGCCAATTTGATGACATGAAAGGTTCTAGTTAGACACATTAAATCGACTTCTGAATGCAATCCCATAGAACCTAAAGAATTAAGTCAAAGTGACATGAAGTGTCTCAATTCCAGTCCATAATATGCTCCTTTGAAATTAAGTGAATTAAGGTATAGTCCAAGCTCCAATCTTCAGAATTTATTTAGACTTGTTCAATTGCCATTATCATTTTGAAAAATGCACATGCATGCAAGAAAATATTTTTTGTGAAACTATTTTCTGATTTTGGACTTCTTTTACGATTTTTTCAAAAAGTTTGACAAATTTTTAGGAGTTCTTGAAACCATTTTGCAAATTTTTATGGGTTTTGTTAATTTTGATTTTTTAGGGATTTTTGATAAAGGCTAGAGAAATGTGAATGTACAGATATTTACATGGGAGTGAGCGCATATTTACAAGGATTGGTTGTAGAAATTTACACTGTGAATTTGTACACAAGTTAGATGCCAGTTGTTATTCATAGTTTTTATATACAATGGTTATAAAGAATTTTATTTGAGTTGTTATTCATCACAATTATATACAAGGTTCTCAAAATAGTTTGAAAATATTTTTGCAAACCTTTTGAAAAATTTATTTTTAAAAAATTTTAACAAATAATTTATAAATATTTACAAAAATCATTTTGCAAAGATTTTTCAAAGGTATAAATAGATTTTTCAAAGTATTTTTGCAACCATTTTCCAAATCATTTGCAAAGTAATTTTCAAAATATTTTACTCAAACAAATAACACAAATATTTGCAAATATTTAGAAAAAAGATTTTTTTAAGGTTTGAAAATATTTTACAAAAGTTTTTTTCAAACGATTTCAAAAGAATTTTCAAGACATTTTTCAATCATTTTTCAAATCATTTTGCAAAATATTTTTAAACCAGATTATTAATCATATTTACAAAGAATTCTGAAAATTTTTTTATATATTTATTGTGTATTATTTATAGTTGATTTATTGTATACCCATATCTAGTATAGTATATTAGCCATTTTATTGAAAATACGAAAGTACGAGTTATGTCAAGCATATATAATGCATATACGAATCCCTTATACTTAGCGCTAAATATGTCCTCTTAGTGATCAAAGAGAAATAAAGGAAGACATAACTCGTGTTGGGTATAGAAATGCCTATACTGCAACGACTAAATCAAAGAATACGAAGTCGATCGTCCCTCCTATACTTATGATTAACTAACCCTATGTATAGTAGAATGTACACAAAACGAGGATGATTGAGGATCGGAATTTTTGAAAATGAATTTGGCTTGTCTCCCTTATACTTAGGGTGAAATATCCCTAAGTATAGACATAATATAAACAAGTCGAGAGACAAGCGAGAGAATAAATAATGAATAACCCGAATACATTCACCCCCCACATACTTAGGATGAAGTAAATTCTAAGTATAGCACAGATTAGTGGGATGAGTAAAATATGGAAAAATGAAATAACTGAAAATTGAAAATAAAATAATAAAAGAATAAAAGAACAAAATTAATCAAATTTTTTTGATTGCATCGTCTGAATTTACTATAGTTGTTGAGAGATCTTCATCGAATACAACCTGAATAGAATTAACAATGACCAGGTATCTATCATGCCCTAAATAGGGCTTCAACAACTGACCATTGACAACAAATGGTTGTGCGTTAGATGATAATTTCAGCATTAAAATGTTTCCATTGTCAGACACAGTTATGACGACGAAGGGCCCTTTCGAATTACTTTTTAATTTATTGGGAAAATCTTTAACTTTGCGTCAAACAACCACACTTTCTGTCCAGATTCAAAAGTCTTTCGTCTAATGTGCTGGTCATGCCAACATTTAGCCTTCTCCTTGTACATCAAGCTATTGTCGTATGCGTAATCTCAGAATTTCAGAAGTTTGTTTAGATATATCTTTATGTTCTGACTACCTTTCTGTGAGTCAAGGTTACATATATTGACTACCTAAAGATATTTATGAATTAGTTCCACTAGCAGATGACATGAATTTCCATGTACAAGATGGTAGGGCGGCATACCCAATGGAGACTTGTAGACGGTTTGATAAGCCCATAGATCTGAATCCAGAAGTTGCAACAAGATCTTCCTATCCGACCTAACAAGTTTCTGCAATATGATCTTAATTTCTCTGTTCGATAATTCAACCAATCTATTAGACTGAGGATGATAAGGAGATGCGGCATGATGATTAATGACGTACTCCTTCACTGATTTCTTTACTTCTTTATTGATGAAATTTCTACTTCCATCTGAGATGAGAATCTTTGGGATCCCAAACCGTAAAATGATGTTAGCTTTCAAAGACCGACAGTCTGTTCAACTATCAATGGATCGAGCGGGAATAACATCTACCCAGCGACTCACATAATCCACAACAAAAAGGATGTATTCATATCCTTGAGTGTTAGGAAATGGGCCCATGAAATCAATGCCCGAAGCATCAAACACATCAGAAATCTAGATAAATTTGAGGGGCATGAGTTGTTAGCAATGAGGGTTCCTCACATTTTCTAATAGTCTGTACAACCTTTGGCGTATGTTGCGACATCCTTGAATAGTGATGGCCACCAGAGGCCACACTGCAATATCTTTGTTGTCTTTCTACTTCTGGAATAGTGTCCTCCATATTTGAGGTTATGATAGTTCTCGAGGACATATTGTACTCCTCTTGAAGGATACACTGACGTCAAATGCACTTTACTCCTTCCCAGAATAAATTGGGATCTTCCCACTAATAAAAATATATGTCAAACAGGAACTTATCCCTCTTGACTCTCGTCCGATCTGTGGGACCACCCTAGATACATGGTAGTTACAATATCGGCATACCAGGGGAGAGATAACACACTGAGAATAGAGTCATCAGAAAAGATTTATGTGATCGGTGTACTACTCAACTGAGTATACTAAAAAGCGAAAAATCTGATACGCTAAAATGAGCTGACAAATCAGCTTCACTTGTCGCTGAGGCTACTACTTAGATTTCTCGGCTATTTCAACAATTAACCCACACAAGGAGTAAATCAAGCACAGTAGTGTGAAACAAAAATTATTATACCCTACTAAAGATGTATAGTGACAAGCAAGTAGGGGTCGAACTCAAGAAGCAATGGTGTAAAGCAATACAAGATAGAAAATCAAGCACGATTTATCTCCCAAACACTTAGCTAAAATATTGTTTTGTGAGTTTTAATTTTATATATTTTCTATTTTATTTTCTTGTATTTTTGTATTTCCTTTTTATATTTTTAGATTTTGTATTTTCTTTTTCTTTTAATTATCTAATATAAGGATATATAAGGTTATATATACAATACAAAGTAAAATAATTATAAATACCACCAAAATAGTCAAAATAAAAAAAATAAAGTGTTTTTGGATTTTAAATAGTTTTCTAGTATGTTTATATTTTTGAGGGAATTTTTACTAATTTTTATGGATTTTTAAAGTCAAAATTTTTCCAAATCATAGATTAATTAAATGGGATGAATTAAAAAGGAGAAGAAAAATACAAAATAGTATCCAAATTTCTCAAATTAATTTTAATAATTAGTATACATAATAAAGAAAATTCAAAGACCAAAAGACATGTTTTTGGAGTTTTTACAAATTATATATTTTTATCAATGTTTTTGGGGCTTTTTAATTTTACGTAATTTCTTTTTCTTTTTTAGCGTTTCAAGTCTTGGAAGTGCAAAATAAATAAATAAACACAAAATATATTTTTTTGGAATTTTTAAAAAATGTTCTATATTTTTTGGTATTTTCAAGTTAAACAAGGGATTTTTGTGCTCTTTTCGATTTTTAGTAAATATTATAAAGGTCCAAAATTGCAAATAAAAATATGACGTGAAACTAGAAGCAATAGAGAATTCTACATCTTTTTTTGGGATTTTTCTGAGCACAATTGATAGTTACATAAATGGAACAAACACACAAAAATTTAATTTCTAGTAGGGGCAGAAATATGGTTAAATAAAGTCCATGGGCCAGATTGCAATTTTCATAAAATTATATAACATGAATAAAAAGTTTCTGGGCCAACATGAAATACAATAAATCGTGAGGGCCTACTTGAAAAATAGCTAAGCTCACGTATATGGACACGTGAGCCTCACTAGCAAGGACTAGAACATAAATATAAATAGTATGTGGGTTTGTATGCAAATTACATAGAATGTTAATAATTGAAAATGGAAGATTAAATGCTAATATTTAATACAAAATTGCACATGGTAAAGTTTGCAAAATACCCCACACATTGCGCGGATGAACAACTCTGATGATCCACATAAGATACGTGGCACCTCCTCGTGTGCCGATGATGGTTTGCCTCCAATGCCAAGGATTAGATCCTGGTGAAGGATCCGACAGTGAAAGCTTCGCTCGATCGGACGGTGGTTGAATCTCATGAAGAACGTAGGTCGATCCGACGACGCTGGATGGATCTGTATGAATGCTCGAAGAACCCGAGCTTGGCGAGCTTCAATCCTTCGATTCTCCATAGTCTTTCATCCCTAGGGGCTCAGTGAAGATGCAAAATGCTCTTGGAGGGCTTCCACACCAAATGGGAGGCTCAAAATGGCTCCAGACCCACCGAAACTATTCTTGCGAGGTCTGAGACATGGGGCTTGAGAAACTGCATCGAAAGCCCATGCAAAGGGGTCTTTTCTTTCGCTACTTGCAGGGTTAAGGTCACAAAAAAGGGGCCGAAGCTCCGTTGAGCTTCAGGTGGTCGAGGCAAGGCGTAAATGGGTCGAGTGATGTGCCTCCGGCGAGTGACGGAGGTGAGGCACTAATCTCCACTTCTATGGAAGAACTGGGAGAATGAAGGTCTATGGGGTGTAGAGAAGATGAATGAGAAGAAGAGTGAGGTGAATAAAAAGGCGGTAGATGGCTGATATGGTAGAGCTACGGCGGTGGAGCAGGAGCTCCGTTGTATGATGAAGTCGAGATTTGTGAAATATAAGGCGAAATTAAAAGAAATGAAAGGTAGAATTATACTACTTCTTCTCTAAGGAACAAAAAGGACAAGAAAACGAGGTTTATCGAGCCTGAACCAATCAGCATCAGAGCTGGTGGCGGAGGAGGTGGTGGAGCTTCGGATCGCTTCGATTCAACGCCAATCGAACCGCTAGACCCTCCCAGAGGTTCATGTCGTCACCAGGAAATTTTTGGGTGCGTTAGGGTTAGGTTTTCGCAACGGAAGAAGGATCAAAAATCAAAAATAGGTGGGGCGATATTATATATTGGTGGGGTTTGGATCAGAGAGAACAAGGAGTACGAGGATCCATTGATCGAGGAAACCTACTTGCGTGAAAGACCACATATCATTGGTCAACCTTCGTGAAGAAATCGAGGTCCCTCGATCACTGTATCATGCAGGGAAAGTCGAAGAAGATGGGGGGAATCAAGGTTTCAGATACGTCACACCTGAGGTCAAACAATTGACCATAGGTCAACTAATGGGGGCTTCCCATTGGTCCACCTAAGCCACTACAGGACAAACCTGATTTAAAATTTGAAATTAATTCAAAATAAATTAGGAAATGATTTTATTAAATTTTGATTATAACATAAAAACATTCAATATTTAATTTAGTATTCTAATATGTTTTTTATTTATTTTTTCGAGTTTGTTTATTGCAAGTTAATTTTAAGGTTTTTCTATAAGTATATTTACCTATGTTATGGTCTTTTATTTTATTTTATATATTTGGTTTTATTATTTATTTTCTTATTTTATAAAAATATAACTTTTTTATATACTTAAATATATTTTTATTATATTTTTTTGATGTAATCTGTACACTTAAATAAATAGGTATATTAGATGTATAGGTATAAGTATATGTATTTTATCTATGCATTCTATGTACCTATTTTATTTTAATGTTTTCTTTATGATTTTGCTTTAGTTTTAATACGTATATATATTATAAATAATATTTACAAAATTATAAAAATATATAATTATAAAAATAATAAAGAGTAAATAAAATGAATTTTTTATTCGCGTACATTATACAATAGGGGTCCAAAACCTAACTTTCACACCTTAACTACAAAAAATATGAAACCACATTCATTAAATAGTTTATTAAAATTCGTATACAATTAAAGTTGATTTTTGATATATTTTGAGTTTTTATTTAAGAGATATGGGTCTGGGAAGTTGGGATTTTGGAATCTTATTCAGAGTATAAATTGTATATAGTAGATTATTTTTGCATAAACTCAATTTTGTATTTTTCTATATATTATTATCTACAACTTTCATGTATAAACTTTCTTTATTTGATGTATAAAAAGTGGAAAATAATATATGTCCTAAAAATAAATAAACAATGAATAGATAAATGGGATTTTTATTGTATTTCAGGCCCTTATCTCCCTCTACTTTATTCTTGTCGACCCAGTCATCAAGATGTCTAGGTCTCATGGTTTAAGGTCATAAAATACCTTTGGCATTTTATTCTTTTTATTTTCTTTTCTTTGTTCTATAATTTTGGCATTAAAAACTGTATTTTATATAGTATTTATAAAACAAAGGATGAATGTTAAGGATCCATCTTAGTAAACGTGACTTGGCATTCTTCTTCTGCTATAAATATCGGATAAAAGAGTGGTCAGTATAAACAATAACTTTAGATCCAAGAAAATAGGATTTGAACTTCTCTAGAATAAAAACCACTGCCATAATTTTTCTCTCTCTAATTGTATAATTTCTCTGTGCATCATATAATGTTTTGTTGGCATAGTGAATGGCGTAAGGCAACCAGTCTCTTCTTTGTCCTAACAAAGCCCCAACTGTGAAATCTGATGCATCCATTATGATCTCGAATGTGAGAGACCAATCAGGTGGCTGTAGGACATGAGCCTTAGTGACGAGATCTTTCAACTGATAAAAGGATTGGAGAACCTTCTGATCAATATTGAATTTTGTCTCCTTGCATAAAAGCTCTACAAGAGGTCAGGCAATCTTGCTAAAGTCTTTGATAAATTTTCGGTAAAAATCAACATACCCAAGAAATGCCCTCACATTCTTGATTGTTCGAGATGGCTCTAATTTAGGAATTACGTCCACCTTCACCAGATCGGCTTCCACGCCACACTTGGAAATGACATGGCCCAACACAATTCCTTCAGTGACCATGAAGTGGCTTTTTTCCCATGATAACACCAAATTAACTTTGTGGTATTTCTGAAGCACTCGGTCTAGGTGCATTAGACAAGAATCAAAGTTGTCACTGTAGACTGAGAAATCATCCATGAATACCTTGAGAAAACTACCGACCATATCAATAAAGACAACTAGCATGCACCTTTGAAATGTAGCAGAGGCATTGCACAATCCAAAGAGAATTCTCTTGAAGGCATAAGTATCAAACGAGCATGTGAATATAGTCTTCTCGTAGTCTTCAGGGGTGATCGCCACTTGATTGTACTTGGAGTACCCATCTAAAAAGAAGAAGAATTCTTTCCTAACAAATATTTCAAGCACTTGATCGATGAACGACAGAGGAAAGTGTTCCTTCTTAGTCGTTGAATTCAAGCGTCGATAATCAACAAAGACGTGCCAATATGTTGGTACTCGAGTAGAAATCTCCTCTCCTTGGCCATTGGTAACCACTGTGATCCCTTATTCCTTTGGAACTACATGCAAAGATCTCACCTACTTTGAGTCAGAGATGGGGTAAATGAAGGTTTCTTCATACCACTTCATGATTTCTTTTATGATCACGTCCCATAGGTTAGGGTTCAACCTTTGCTGAAATCCGTGGGACGGTTTGCAATCATCTTTCATATAGATATGGTGTGAACACAAGGTTGGATTTATTCCTCAGAGATCTACGACTTTCCAATTAAATGCCTTGTGGTTTTTCTCTACAACCTCGAGAAAACGAGATTTCTTATCCATGGTCAGCATGCTGCTGATGATGACTGGATACATATTCGGCTCACCCACAAGGAAAGCATACTTTAGACCTACTGGGAGCTGTTTTAATTCAGGTAATTCTTGAGTCTGCTCCGTGAACACTTCGGAAACTGTGCTAGTAGGTGAATATTCTATTAAAATTAAGGAGATGTTGTCCAACTCCGTCACTTGTGCCTCAAACAACAATGTACCTAACATATCTGTAATAATGTCATCTTGTTCAGTTTGGCTTGAATCTTCTTGGAATAAGCTGATCAGTGAATCTGACTCTTTATCTGTCTTCTAGTTGGCAATGGAGTAAGGATGGACTGTGCTTTCCAGGTCCTCCTCTGACAAGAGGATTTCCCGTGTCAAGATGTCATTCAACGACAATTGTTGATCAGTGATATCCACAATGTCACAGTCCTCTGATGTTGGTTCTGACTTCTCCTCATCAGATGCGCTCTCTGCAGCTTTCGGCTCATTGATCATGTCCATTGTGACTCATTCACCGCGGGAGTGAAACGTGATCTTTCCAGACCCATAACCAACTAACACTTCGATAGTTAGAAGAAATGACCGACCAAGAATAATTGGGGTCTGGAGTAACAGTGCAGGTAAATCCATGTCTAGGACAAAGGAGTCCACTAAGAAGTGCATATCCTGTTGATGAATATGCATTTCATCATCTTTATTCATTTATTTTAGCTTAAAATCCCTTATAAAACACATATATATATTACTAAATCCATATTCTTATTATCCTACATCTCTGTGTAAACATTGTACATTTATTATTATTTTAGCCTAAAATAAATAAAGAAAGAAAGAAATGAAAAATAAATAAATTATGTAACTACCTGGGGGAGGTCCGTGACTACCTGGCTGAGTTCAGTAACAACCAGGGAGGTTTCAGTAAGAGCATAGCGTAACCATTCGAGGCTGCGGTGAACAAGAATTCTTGCTTCTAGGCCTCACTATTCTTTAACCTGTACTACAATTAGGTTAGTTCGTTTTTAGAACCCTTGAAACATATTAGTTGATTGTTAAAGTATTGAGAATATTGAGCATGAGAGAGGTTGCCGACATGCTAAGGCTCAGGGGGCCTCAGGCCCAGCTTCCCGTTCATTCACTTTCCAGTTCAGAAGTCTACCAAGGGTGTGAATTCCTTTAAAGTCTGTATATATGTAGTAGTTATAGGCTGACCCGAACCCCGACAGGAGGTCAAGACTTGACCTGATCGATCGGGAATAAAGGATGGGGAGATAGGGTCTTTAATCAGAAAATCCAAAAAAAGTATTTTGTAAATATTTTTCATTTATTCTGTGTATATTTATGTAAAACTTACACTATTTTATTTGTCCATAAATTGACCTCAACTTAAATAATTTTCTTAACAAAAGTTGTAAATAAAAATATTTTCTAAATAATAAAAATAGTTGTAAAATAAAATCATGTACAGAATAAAAGTAACCGCATTCGGAAAAAGCCGTAAAACGATAATTGAAAGACCCATTCCGGCTCCATATGAACCAAATTGAATCAATCGCGCTTCCATTGTATTCTTAATTAAATTATCTTTAAAATAGTAGTTGTTTCGTAATTTTTAGAGTTATGGTTTGAAAAATAATTTTCTAGGGTATTTTTTATAATTTTACCATTTATTTAATATTTATCCATACTCATTTTTGTACATAATGCATTTGTAAATAATTGTAAATATTTTTTAATAATTATTTAAAACAAAAATAAAAAAATTACAAAACATAAAATCGCATAATTTCCTTATTTAATTATGTATATAATATGCCATGTGTATATATTATATGTATATAATTACTTAAATAACCAGCATAAAAAATAAATAATTAAATTTATTATTTAAATTAATAAAGTGATGAAAATAATTTATTTATTTATTTATGTAAATAATATATCACATGTATATTATTTAATTAATTCCTTAATTAAACCACCATTAAGGTGGCTTACTAAGTTGTTGGTTTTTATTATTATTTTAATTAATTTAATTTCAAAAATTATTTTATTAATTTTAATATTTCAATTCCACCATTAACATCCTTCCTTTTTCTCTCCATTAATTGAATTTTTTATTTCTTATTTATTTGGCTCCTCTTCCCTCATTCACATTTGATCAATCTTTTAGTGAGAGGAGCCTATACTCCAAAAGCCATATTGCGGTAGAAGGGTGCCTAGACTCCGAGCTGTCTGGTGACAGCGAGGCGATTTTTGTTGAGGCCACTACTGTGTTATCCTCTCCCATTTGGTGAGATCCACATCATTTTATTTTCAATATTTTAATTAGATAATTTTAGGTCTAATTCGTATTTCGATTTCATTGTCAATTTTTTTTAATTTTCGATCATAGTTTTTAATCGTAGTTTGTAATCAATCATCAAATTGTTTTCGATCCGACATCATTCTCCATCTCATATTCTCGATCTATCCACGTTCACGTTCTATCTCACGCAACCACTCACCTCCTGCCATGCACGGTGGCCGGAGATCTGGATGCATCCGTCCACCTCGCCGGATCTGCTTTTCCATTTACATTTTCTAACAATAATTGGACCAAGCCGCCGTGATCGAGTCGGTTTCTACCTGTATTTTATTGTAGGAACATAGTTGAAAAAAGAAAAAAATACATCTGCTGTTTTACAAAAAATAAAAAAATTGGGCAGCAGAACACCTCCGCGTGGAGAGAAGCTCCCCTCGCGATCACCCTCGCCTTCACATGTGCCCCCACGTGAGGAAGAAACTCACCAAGCACCACCACGCAGGCGGCATTGCCCGATCTCCTCCCCTCAACGGCCGGCGCCCGCCTGATCCACCACACAGGGCGTGTGTTTCACTGTCACGTAGAACCGTCGTCGTGAGTTCGTCCACCCAATGCATCTCCTGCGCCATCGTCGTTTACCATGCGCCCTCAGCTGCACCACCAGAGTTGCATTGTCGCGCAACGCCTCCGCCCGAGGGACCTCCACCTGCGAGGACCCGCTGACGCCACGACCCACACAACCACCACCGTCCACCCGCTTACGCGGCGACCTCCACCTCATCCGTGACCTTTGCCTGGGAGGAGCATCTCCACCGCAACCGTCGCACAACGAGTGATCCTTTTTTGGAAGGGTAACCCACCATGTGAAAGCAACCTTCGAGAATCTGCTATCCTCTATTGGACGGATACGTCCCATCTCCACCACCTGCTTGAAGCACTAGTATGCCTCATTGATCCTCTCCGCCTCACACAACCCACTCCCGAGGAGATCTAGAGCATGCTCGTGCAGGCAGCAACCTCTCTCTACCATGTACTCCCACAACTTCATTCCCCAATCTAATCTCTTCTTCTCCTTACAAAAGTACTTCATTAGTATTACTACAGTTTGCATCACCTGCACAAATTCCCTCTCAATCATCCTCACAAACATCCCACTCATCTCCATCTCTGCCACACCTTTGTTGTTCATCGTCCACAACAACACCGCACGCCACATGCCATCATTGTGCATGATCTTGCTCATCTCCACTTATGCCATTACATCTTCTGCTTCCCCTATCCTTCCAGTGTGTGCCAACACGCACAAAAGTTCATTGTACACATGTGTGTCTGTGTCGTCGATTGTCTCTAACAGCTCCTGAGTATGGAGGCAGGTTCCTGTACGATACCCTCGTCGTGCAAGAGCGTGGTTATGGTCCTCATGCATGGGGGAGGGAGGGGGAGAACATGGATCCCCATCTCATCAGCGACGGTGACAACATCGACATGCCTGCCCTTCTTTCAGTAAGCATCAACGTGTATGTTGTAAGTGACGACATCGGGGTGGAAACCGCATAGAGGAAGGAGGGCGGAGGGCCACACATGCATATGGAGGTTGACTCAGAAGGAGCGGATGAGGATGTTGAACTCGAGGAGGGCAAAGGGATGGGAGAGGGGGAGGTGTTGGAAGAGGTGGAGGGTGCGGGGGAAGGGGTGAGAGAGGAGGGGGCGGAGTTAGGGAGGATTAGAGCAGGGAGTGGCGGAGGAGGGGAAGAAGTGGGAGAGGGAGAGGAGGGCGAGGCAGAGGGAGATCGGGGAGGGGAGGAGGAGGTGGAGGGGGTTGTGGTGCCCATGGAGGAGGTGATAGAGGGATTCCACCATCGGTGATGGTGAGGAGTGTTCGGATATTGCGAAAAGGACATGAATGGAATATTTCGAAAAAGGAAGTAATGCGGCTGGAAGCAGATGGAACCTTTTATAATAGATGTAATAGACTTATGTAGTTCGAAACAATTTCCACAACCGTCTGAATCCATTTGAGACGTTGTCTAATAGGTGTCTTGTATTATATATTCTTCTCACGTAAACTCGTAGTATAAGGCTTTATATATCGGCATTACTTAAATGTTGTGGGACTAATCATATGATGACAAATTACATAATATGTGGCATTATCCAATTGACTTAACCCTCGATATTCTCAGCATGGTTGAATATCTTGAAATTCCTGTGTAGAAATGAGATATCTCTATCACATATCACAAAACTTTTAAGTTGAACTTTACCCACTGAAGCGGAATTCACACACTAGGCTTTGTGAGTGTATCAAATCGTGATGTTAGAGTTGGAATCCATCCCTTCACAAAAATGAAGAGATCAAGGGGAGCATGAAGATTCTTTCAAAGGTTTTTGAGTTGGGTAAACCTATTGTGAAGTGTGTCTATATGGTTAAGAGGCTAGGGATGAAATGGTAAATGTGATGCGATATGATATCGTTTATATATTATAGTAAATTATATGATTGGAATACCTTTTGGCCACCATAGATAAAGAAGACTCTCAAGCTGACGTAATATGAAAACAATGGACCATAAAGATTATCGGGTGAAATAGCAAACCAAATCCAACCACATTCCAACAAAAAGTTTTGTATACGACCATGACACGGGATGTTGGTAATCATGTTTATGGTCTGAAATGAACACACCCATATAATTAGAAGATAATTGTCCTTCTGGAAAATAACAAAATCATCGACAAAGTCCATTAGACTAAAAAACAAAAGAAATAGTTCAACTAATTCAGTGGGGACTAATCCTGCTAAATTTCCAAGCTACTCCTTAATCTAGGTTACTTCTTCAAACTGTTGCGTCAATCCTTCCCAAAGGCTACTCCTAAACTTTCACAGGTATTTTTTATCTAAGTTTTCTGAGCTATTCACTTACAACCAAAGTATGAAATCACTACCAATTGGTGTTATGCCCCCACAGGCAAAGTGAATATATTTAAGAAGGTAAATTAAAAAAACTTAAAATATATGTCAATTCTCAATTAATGGATTCATTTTCAATTGCAAGAAAGAAGAGATTTAACTTTCAATTTAGAGTTTAAAATCGATAAATAAGGTTGTGGAAGCTTACAGACATGTATGTGAGAGAAAACAAAAGTACGAAACCACTCTTCATTACCCTTGAAAAATGAGTATTGGGAACCACCGTATAGTTGAGGACATTTTTTGTAATGCAATATTTAGATTACTTTTACATCTCCTTTCATTTGTACGTTTATTTTATTAACCCAAAGAAATAAAAATGTCACATTTGTACTATGCATTGGATTTTGAGAGAAATAAAAAAATCGGTATATAAATTTAAAAATGTGTGACTTGTCTTTAAAAGTTTTCTGATTATTACACTTCTAAGTAATTATTAGGATTTTTATCGCTTATGCAATATTAGTTATGCCTTTCCTTTTTCTATAAGATCAATTGTGTTCCTTACAAATTTGTGGAGATGTCTTTTTGTAATATCAAGTATGTCCTTACTTTATTAACGGAATGGCAAAATTATGAATTTTGTAAAAAGTTACGCTCACAACTGATATTAAAAAATACAGAGACATAAACGATATCGCAGAAATTAAGAATGTTGAAAGTGATAGAAATCCTAAGCAGGGAAATTAAAAATGATAAGATAGGTGATGGAAAACAACGCGGTATGCTTTTAAGGTCCACAAAAACGATTTGAGTCGAAGGGGAATTGAAGTAGCAGACAATTGACCGTTTCAGAAACAAAAAACAAATCCCCTGAAAATATGTACCTCTGTCCAAGCAGCTTCCTTTGTGAGTCCCGTCAGCGCAGAAGCACTGAAGCGCCAAACCCTCGCCGCTGTCGTTCCGGTACCCACACCGCCCCCCGCTCAGCTCGCACCCCTTGCAGTCCTTGAGATCTGTCGGGTCCCACTCCATCCGGAACCCCTTCCTCAACACCCTCCCGAATCCCTTCCCCAAATTCGCCTTCTCTTCCTCCACCGCCTCCTTCAGCACCGGCACCGCCACCACCTCCCCGCACGTCCCGTTCGGATAGTCGATCTGGTCCGATGTCGCCACGAACCATCCCGGCCGGCACTCGATAGGCGATCCGATGGTGCTGGACGAGCAATTGGAGAGCAAGATGAGGGTGGCGGCATCGCGGGCGGGGCGGATTGGGGAGGAGCGTTCGAGGGTGAGGTTGCGGGAAGGCTGAGGACAGGAGGAATCGTGGACGATGTCGGAGTCGACGAGGGATAAGGTGTGGTCAGAGGTGGAGATGTGGAGGACGGTGAAGCGGCGGTCGAGGATCTGGAGGGTGAGGGTGGTGTTGTGGAGGCAGACGAGATCGAAGACGGGGTACCCGCAGAAGGAGGAGGAGGAGGCGCGGGAGGGGATCCAGAAGGGGTAGCTGACGTTGGTGGAGCCGCAGAGGGACGGGCGGCAACCAAGAGGATCGGAGGATGGCTGGGATTTGGCAGGAAAGACGAGTAGTAGGAGGAGAAGAGGGAGGAAGGAGGAAAGTAGTGTTGGCATGGCGTGGGAGAACTGAGTGCTGGAGAGAGAGAAATGGCGGGTGATTGAACACAATAGACTTATTAGATTTGCACCAAAAATAAGAGAGTGGGAGGAAAGATCAAAGCAAATCCTCTGACGTCGGCCTATCCAAAGCAGGGATGGATGTTCTGCTCTTTTTATTATTGACTTTGACAGCTAAGGAAAAATAAATAAAAATATTGGTTTAAGTAAAATCCAATCGATATATAGAGCACTAATTATAGACTCTAACATAAAAATACACCTCAAGGACCCCATCCGTGTGGGATGTTTTGATAGCAAGGGCATTATAGGACACTTGTGAAGTGGCTCCAATGAAATCTAAGTTGCTGAAATGATCCTGATCCCAAGCTTGGAGGGCGTGATGTGTATTTTGCGCAAGCAATAACATATTTAGATATAGGGATAATTATACCCATAACCCCGAGTAATTTCGCAATAACATTCATAACCCCGCATAGTCATGAATTACACAACAAACCCCAAATAGTCTCTTCGTCTTACACTCATAACCTTCCGTTAGTTTTTCTCTTAACGAAACCATATCATTGGGTTAATATAACCCATCATCTACGTCACTGCTTTTAAAAAAATAAAAAATAATGAATAGTGACACCTGGGTTGATTGGCTTCCACGAGCAGGCTTGAGGGGGGGGGGGGGGGGGCTAGATCGGCTTCACAGGCTCGACAAGGAGGCGGGGGGTCGGAGGAGGGGCCTGGACTCGGTCGGGGAGTCGGAGCAGTGCACAGGGGGCTCGACGAGGACTTGTGAATAGATCAATGGCTCGAGGCATCGACCTTCAGCAAAATAGAGAGGGATGAACAGATGCTCCTCTGCTCAGAGGCGCGGTTCTCCGGAGGTCAAGGAGCTTGCAGAGGTGTGGGGGCGGGGGGTCGACGGAGGTGGGGGATGGATCTTGCAGAGGTGCTGGAGGCTTGCGGGAGTGGGGGGTCCTGCACAGTTTGACCGGGTTGGGGTGCTTGCGCGGGGGAGGGGAGGGGGGGCGGGTCGATCGAGACACCGGGGGGTTGCAGAGGTGCGAGGGGTTGGGAGTGGGGGTCTACGGAAGGGGAGGGGGGGTGGTCGTCGGGGGGCTGTCGACCGAGGCGTCGGGGTGGGTTGCAGAGGTGTGAGGGATTGGGAGAGAGGTCGATGGAGGTGGGGGTGGATCTTGCAGAGGTGCGGGGGAGGGGGGAGTGTTAGCAATGTGAGCCCGAGGCGAACCATTCCTACAATAAATGTTATTGTAATAAATGATTTATCAATAAAAGTTATTGATGTTTTGTTTCACTCCCTTTCTGATATTGAATGAATGAATGCACTATAAGGTCCCTCTGTACAATAAGGGTTATGTACCATGGCCAACTTGATAATCATACAGCTGTTGATTCAATGATTGAATCATAGAGGCTGATGCTTGGATGAATATCTAAGGAGTTAGATGGAGGACTCATCAAGCATCATCAATGATTAACAAGTAATGATCTCCAGTCTGAGTGGGAGATGGCAATCCCATCTCATTAGACTGATATCTGATCGACCTCTTAATGCAGGTCCTCTGCATAGGAATATTGATTCGGAGGTATCAGATTAGTTGAGTCAATGAGTTGACTTAACGAGATCGAGATAACCAAAGACCTATGATGAATACTGTCACATCACAGGCAAACATCCTTTGACCAGAGACAGATATATTACTATATGTCTGAGCATGTACATTTGGCAGACCAATAGGTTGATGACCTAATCAAGGTCTATACACCGACGAGCTGGTGTGCATGTAAGGGCATATGAGTAATATGATCTCTCAAAGGGATCATACAGGTTCACTTGTGAATCGGGAGACATGAGCTCACTCATGAAGTATTGGGATTGACCAAATTCCATGCATGGTCATCATGCTTTAGAAGCATGATATGAATTTGAAGGTAAGATATATGCTTTGTGAAAGCATATGATCTGTACCATATCCCAAGGACCAAGATTGAGAAACTTAATGATCATACTATGAAGATGACATTGTAAAAGTGATCTTTATCTTCATGATGATCATGAGTCTTCCAGTATGCAGGATATGCAGGTATTGGAAATACCTGAAGGGTGATTTGATCATAAACGATTGTATAACCATGACGCTTCCATTCCGAGGGAGTGATGAAACAGGTCTGGATTTTAGTGACTCCTCTCATTAGAGAAGTGACCTAATCTTAGTCCATGTATTGGACATTGATCTGAATGAGATTCAAATACAATGAGAAGATTAGGTTTACGGTCTTGATTTAATCAAGCATCTATGAGAGGTCCATGGGATCTGGATATGAGATGTGATCTCAATATCCAAGTCACTATACGTGGAACAATACAATCGCCCTGTCCTTATCTCCAAGTATCTGAGGAGAAATAGCATTGTTCTTAAATGGTTTGAGAACAATTCCATAAGATCTAAGCAAAGAGAAGTTGATAATTAAATGTGATCTAATTATCATGATGTATGAGAAATTATCCAATATAATTAAATGTGATTTAATTATTATGGATAAGAATAATGTGGATAGTAATATCCAATTATTTCTAATATATTATAAATGTGATTTATAATGTATTAGAGAGAGTTAAATATAATTTATATTAGTAGATTAATTATTAATGTGTATTGGATACACATTGTCTAATTAATTGAAAATGTAAATTACATTTTGTTTTGGGTTGTGAATGTGATTCACAATATTCCAATGTCAAGATTGCAATATTACCAAAATTAATTGAGAATTATTTTTGGTGAATAAAATTGTTGGAAAATAAGTTGAGAGAAAAACAAGGAGATATGCAATCCCATGGGAATCGATGGGATTGCCCTCCCCATATGGGAAGAGGGGGGCGGCACCAATTCCTTCATGGAATTGGTGGCCGTCCACTCCTCCCAATTGGGAAGGAGGCTCTCATTTGTTTTGTCACTCCTTATTTAGTTGGTTTAATTTGGTATTAATATTTATTTGATTTATCAAATATATTTTATCAAATTAAATCACAAGTTGTTGGCTTTTACCAACAACAATCTTGACCATTGGATTGACATAAATCAATCTCAACCATTGATTTTATGTGACACATGGATTGAGATCCATGGATCCCAAAACCCTATAAATAGAGAGGCACCCTTGGCTCTCTCTTGACACATGCTATTGTAGCAAATCTCTCTCTCTCTTTCTCTCATACTCGACAACCCTCTCTCCCTCTTCCTCTTGGTGGCCGTCCACCCTAGTGGAGGGAATCGTCGTCGCCCTCGCCTTCGTGTTGCCGCTTCGACGCTCTGCGGTTCTCCGTCTACTTCGAGTGCTTCGCCCGCGAAGGAGACGTTCGATCTCGTGCGACGAGATCAGGAGCAACCACGCTTGGATCAACTTCTTGGATTGCGAGGACACCGCGGTTCATCCCCGCGCTCGCAAGCCATCTCTCCGACGATCGGACTTGAGACAGGAGGTCTCTTCTCTTAGAGACTCGATCAACCACGCTTCAAGAGGTATTGCATTATACTTGCTGTGGTTATAGATGAAACGATCCGAGAATGGTTCTTGGATCATGTGGTTTCATCGAATAAAAATTTTTTAAATTCCGCTGTACCGAACAACTAGTACGACTAGTCGTTCTTCGTCGTATCCGATACGACGCTCACGCTTCCGTGATGCACTTGAGGATCTCTCCATATCCTTCAAGTGGTATCAGAGCCTCAGGTTGACGGTTTCAAATAGTGATTCGCTAACCGAGGATGACTTGGGTTCGTTTAGGTCGCGAAAGTTTTCATCGCATTTGATTTCGCAGATCTGTTTAGTAAATAAATTCGACACTGTTTAAATTGTTTAAACACGAATTTTATACTTGGATTATGTTCCCCATTAAATAAGGAAACCATAGGATCTGAGTTTGCGTAAATCGGATTTCGTATGCTCGAGATATGGTCGTTTTAATGGACATGTATGCACTGTTGCAGGAACTGTGAATCTGAACGTGATTAAAATGTTAATTACTGTTTAGACTTGCCTCAAAATGCGTGAAACACCACTTAGGTTCTGTCCTAAATCAAATTAGCAAACTTTAGAAATTGACTTTGCTTAATTTGGATTTAATATGATTGAGATATGTCAATTTTAGTAAGTAGGGGTCACTGCTGAAATTGCTTTCCTAATCTAGAACCAAGTGATTGTCAATTAGAGAAATTAATTGTTAATTTCGTGAAATAATCTTGAAAAATATTTATGAAATATTGAAACATGATTATTTGCCTAATTGACTTGGCCCCAACCAATTAGTTGATTAGATTTGATCTAAACCTTAATTGGAATTGCAATCATCAAACTTCTTGCTTGAATAGGACTTGGGAATTTGCCTAGCAAATTTCCTTAAAATCAAAATTGTTTTGATTACTATATGGTATAATTTCGGTTGAAGAACCGACGATCATCTCAAGTACAAAATAATCAATTTGGCATTATCCTTTCCCGAGGTGGATATGGTGTCTAGTCGGGGATCGCTGGGTCAGCGGGTTGCAACGTATGTGGTCCGCCCCACTCCCGCCGGTACTGGCCATGACAGCGGGTAGGGCCGGGATAATGTCTGAGGGATTATGATGTATTTTTCTAATTATTAAAATTCGAATTAATACGTACTTTGAGAATAATATCATATATGTATATTCAAGCATAAAACTAAGTTTGATTGATTAAATTGGATTGATAATTAATTTAATATGATTAAGTTAATTATATCCAATTGAGAATACTCTAATATGATTAGAGTTAATAATTCCCTTGGAAGAATTAATTATATGAATGATATTCATAGTAATTAATTAAATTTGAATAAGAGATGGAGGATCACATAAGTGACATCCATGGTCTCCCGTCAAGGCGAAGGGTTTCGTCGCCAAATATTATATGTGGGAGACGCCTGTCCGAAGTGACAGCTCCCACATATGATTCGTTTGGATCGGGCTCGTCGCTTCTCGAAAGAGTAAGGACGTATGCGTAGTGACCCCAATATCGGGTCCTCATATTATTGGGGCGATATTGGATTGCGCATAGCGAGTTGTATTCATGTTGACGGTTGATTCAATTAATAACGAGTCAACATCACCTTAGGGGTGGTGGGCTCGGGTATTAAAGACCGAATTGGGAAATGCAAGTTGGACTTGCAAGGCGGAATGTGTTCCCGCTTCTCTTTATCAGAGTCATAGGTTCTCATATTATTGGGATATGACAATGATAAAGAGGAGATCCCAGTTCTTGCTTGAGATATATTGGTAAGTATATCTCCTACTTTGAAAGTGAATAAGGGAATAAACTTTCATAGTTGACATAGCAAGACTAATTTGATTTAAAATGCCTTAATCAAATAAAATAAATTGAATATATGATTATATGTTCTAATATAGTGCATTCTCAATTTCAGAAAATGAAGGCCATGAACCCACTGAACAGTCTTCTGGAGGTCAACCAATTGACCGGACCAAATTACTCGGATTGGATCCGTAATTTGGAGCTTGTGCTTTCGGCGGAGCGCATCAGTTATGTGCTCCATGATAACAAACTTGAAAACCCTAAATCTAAGGAAGACAAAGCATATAATGACAAGTATGATGAAGATCATGTCTTGGCTAGATGCTATATCTTGGGTTCTCTCTCCAATGTTCTTTAGAAGCAACATGTGGAGATGAGCACTTGCCAGGATATCATGCAGAATCTAAAGGATATGTTTGGTGACATTAACCGCACCTAGCGGTACAATGTTATGAAAGATCTTCTTCGCTGTAAGATGCAGGAAGGGACCTCGGTCCACGATCATGTACTCAAAATGTTTGGGTACTTGTCAGAGCTTGAGACTCTGGGGGCAACGATGGATGCAGACATGCAATCTGATTTCATTCTGCTGTCATTGCCCAAATCTTTCAATAACTTTGTAGTGTCATTCCACATGAATAAGCTGGAACTGACAAATGCTGGGCTTCTTGCTGCATTAAAGTCTGCAGAAGACGTAATGAAGAAAGATGGTCCCTCTGGCACTGCAATGGTTGCACAGGTCAAAGGGAAGTGCGGTCGGAAGCAAGGTTCTCGGAAGGGCCCGGCCCAGAAGAGAAAGAAGAAGGGACAAAGTGTTGCCTCATCTTCCAATGCATCCACTTTAATGGCGTCGAAGAAAACCGACGTTTGTCACCACTGCAAGAAGCCGGGGCACTGAAAGCCTAATTGCCCAGATTACCTGAAGTCGGTCGACAAAGGTAAAGCCCCAGCAGGTATGAAATCTACTCTTATCATTGAAACCAGCTTTCTCGTTGGACGAGAAGGAAGTTGGGTAGTTGATTCTGGTGCTTCTGTTCATGTATGCAATTTGTTGCATTTGTTTCAGGAAACTAGACAGCTTGAAGAAGGGGAGATAGTCATCCAGATGGGATCTGATGCAAGTGTTGCAGCAGTCGCCGTCGGGACCTGCAGACTATCATTATCTAGTGGAAGAGTCCTAGTACTTAAAGAGTGTCTTTATGTACCTGAAGTCAGAAGGAATTTGATATCTGTATCTAAGCTAGTTAGAAGTGGATATTCATTCCTATTTTGTAATAAATTAGTCATAAATCATTATGATAAATATATTGCAGAGGGTATTTTGACTTCTGGAGGATTCTATGAATTGTGCATTAATGAGCATGTCATGAATGTTACAACCACTAATAAAAACCCTAAAAGATCCAGGAGTAATATAAATCATTCAAACATGATTTGGCATCAAAGGCTTGGTCATTTATCTGTTGATAGGATCAATAGATTGATAAAGGATGGACCTTTGGATTTTCTACAGGTTCAGCCTTTACCTACCTGTGAACATTGTATTCGAGGTAAAATGACCAGGATGCCTTTTCGTAACAAGGTTACAAGATGTGAAGGTATTATTGACCTAATACATACTGATGTATGCGGTCCCTTCAGTACCGCGACCCGAAATGGATATCGATATTATTTGACGTTTATTGATGACCATTCGCGATACGGGTTTATCTTCCTATTACGTCATAAGTCTGAAACCTTTGAAAAGTTCAAAGAATTCAAGATTTTGGTTGAGAACCAAACCGATAGGAAGATTAAACGAATTCGATCTGATCGAGGTGGCGAATACCTATCAGATGAATTTAAGGAATACCTTAAAGAGAATGGAATTATTTCCAATCTCACTCCTCCTGGAACTCCCCAACTTAATGGTGTTGCTGAAAGACGCAACAGAACCATCATGGATATGGTTCGTTCAATGATGAGTAAGGCACATTTACCACTTAGTTTCTGGGGATATGCAGTAGAGACTGCAATATATATCCTAAATAAGATTCCTAGCAAATCTGTACCTAAGACTCCTCATGAGCTCTGGTATGGAACCAAACCTAGTGTTAATCACTTGAGGGTTTGGGGTTGCTTGGTCCATGCAAAGAATGTGGATGCAAGTAAGCTAGAATCTCGCTCTCGTGAGTGCTACTTCATTGGGTATGTTAAAGATGGTATTGGATATCAACTTTATGACCCTGAGACCCAAAAGGTTTTTGTCTCTAGAGATGTGAAATTTTTGGAGGATGATTTCCTTAAAGGTCAAGACAAAAGTGAAGTAGAGGAACTCATTGAGTCCCCTGAGGACTCTGAGCTTCCTGAACCAGAAACAGAAGAGATAAATAAAGATGAAACACCCATACCTCTTCGAAGGAGTCGAGGGTGGTTGCACCACCTGAAAGGTATGGATTCCATGTGTCAGGTGAAACTGACAGTGATCCTACTTCATTTGATGAAGCACTCACGGATCATGACATGGATAGATGGATGCTAGCAATGAAGTCAGAAATTGACTCCATGCATAAGAATGGTGTATGGACCCTAGAGGATCCACCTAAAGGGGTAAAACCCATTGGGTGCAAATGGATCTTCAAGAGAAAGAGGGGACCTGATGGGAAAGTAGAGACTTTCAAGGCACGGCTCGTAGCCAAGGGCTACACACAGAGAGAAGGCATCGACTACGATGAGACGTTCTCTCCTGTGGCTATGCTTAAATCCATCAGGACATTGCTAGCTATAGCTGTATATCTTGACTACGACATCTGGCAGATGGACGTCAAGACGGCTTTCCTCAATGGATACCTCGAGGAGGATATCTACATGGAGCAGCCCCAGGGCTTCATAACTGAGGATGGCAAAGTATGCAAGCTGAAGAAATCCATCTATGGGCTCAAGCAAGCTTCTCGTAGTTGGAACATCAGATTTGACGCAACCATAAAGAGTTATGATTTTGTGCAGAATCCTGATGAACCTTGTGTGTACAAGAAGCTTAGTGGGAGCGCCATTGTGTTCATCGTGCTTTATGTAGATGACATCCTTATCATTGGGAATGATACAGGGATGATGACCAGTGTGAAGATTTGGCTGTCCCATACCTTTGAGATGAAAGATCTTGGAGAAGCCTCTTACATCTTGGGCCTGAAGCTGTTCAGAAACCGAGAGAAGAGGATATTGGGATTGTCACAACAAGGATACATTAAGAAGATTCTTGAACGATTTCGTATGGATAGTTCCAAGAAAGGATTCCTACCCTTAAGACATGGTATCCACCTGTCTAAAGGAATGGCTCCTCAAACTGTTGAGGAAAAGAAGGCCATGGCTGGATGTCCTTATGCATCAGCCGTAGGAAGCTTAATGTATGCCATGATGTGTACCAGGCCAGATATCTGCCATGCAGTGGGAGTGGTAAGCCGTTACCAATCCTGCTATGGAGAACAACACTGGAATGCAGTAAAGAAAATATTCAAATATCTTAGACGGACGCAAGATTACATCTTGGTCTATGGAGATGGTGATCTCCAAGTCTTGGGATATACAGATTCTGACTTCCAATCAGATATTGATGATCGAAAGTCGACATCAGGGTTTGTGTTCCTGTTGAACGGTGGTGCTGTGAGCTGGAGAAGCAAGAAGCAGGACACTACGGCAGATTCAACAACAGAAGCCGAATACATTGCCGCATCGGATGCTGCAAAGGAGGCGGTGTGGTTGCGCAAGTTCGTCCAGGAGCTTGGCGTAGTTTCCTCTGATACTCCCATCCCGCTACTCTGTGATAACACGGGAGCCATTGCCCAGGCGAAGGAACCCAGATGGCATCAGAAGAGCAAGCACGTAGAAAGAAAATACCACATCATTCGGGAGATTCAAAAGCGTGGTGACATCATCATCACCAAGGTGGCCTCCGCCGACAACGTTGCTGATCCTCTTACCAAACCTCTGACACAGAAGGTTTTTGACCAGCATGTAATGAGTATGGGTTTAAGCTTGTTCCTGAATGGTTCTGAGGGCTAGTGGGAGATTGTTAGCAATGTGAGCCCGAGGCGAACCATTCCTACAATAAATGTTATTGTAATAAATGATTTATCAATAAAAGTTATTGATGTTTTGTTTCACTCCATTTCTGATATTGAATGAATGAATGCACTATAAGGTCCCTCTGTACAATAAGGGTTATGTACCATGGCCAACTTGATAATCATACAGCTGTTGATTCAATGATTGAATCATAGAGGCTGATGCTTGGATGAATATCTAAGGAGTTAGATGGAGGACTCATCAAGCATCATCAATGATTAACAAGTAGTGATCTCCAGTCTGAGTGGGAGATGGCAATCCCATCTCATTAGACTGATATCTGATCGACCTCTTGATGCAGGTCCTCTGCATAGGAATATTGATTCGGAGGTATCAGATTAGTTGAGTCAATGAGTTGACTTAACGAGATCGAGATAACCAAAGACCTATGATGAATACTGTCACATCACAGGCAAACATCCTTTGACCAGAGACAGATATATTACTATATGTCTGAGCATGTACATTTGGCAGACCAATAGGTTGATGACCTAATCAAGGTCTATACACCGACGAGCTGGTGTGCATGTAAGGGCATATGAGTAATATGATCTCTCAAATGGATCATACATGTTCACTTGTGAACCGGGAGACATGAGCTCACTCATGAGGTATTGGGATTGACCAAATTCCATGCATGGTCATCATGCTTTAGAAGCATGATATGAATTTGAAGGTAAGATATATGCTTTGTGAAAGCATATGATCTGTACCATATCCCAAGGACCAAGATTGAGAAACTTAATGATCATACTATGAAGATGACAATGTAAAAGTGATCTTTATCTTCATGATGATCATGAGTCTTCCAGTATGCAGGATGTGCAGGTATTGGGAATACCTGAAGGGTGATTTGATCATAAACGATTGTATAACCATGACGCTTCCATTCCGAGGGAGTGATGAAATAGGTCTGGATTTTAGTGACTCCTCTCATTAGAGAAGTGACCTAATCTTAGTCCATGTATTGGACATTGATCTGAATGAGATTCAAATGCAATGAGAAGATTAGGTTTACGGTCTTGATTTAATCAAGCATCTATGAGAGGTCCATGGGATCTGGATATGAGATGTGATCTCAATATCCAAGTCACTATACGTGGAACAATACAATCGCCCTGTCCTTATCTCCAAGTATCTGAGGAGAAATAGCATTGTTCTTAAATGGTTTGAGAACAATTCCATAAGATCTAAGCAAAGAGAAGTTGATAATTAAATGTGATCTAATTATCATGATGTATGAGAAATTATCCAATATAATTAAATGTGATTTAATTATTATGGATAAGAATAATGTGGATAGTAATATCCAATTATTCCTAATATATTATAAATGTGATTTATAATGTATTAGAGAGAGTTAAATATAATTTATATTAGTAGATTAATTATTAATGTGTATTGGATACACATTGTCTAATTAATTGAAAATGTAAATTACATTTTGTTTTGGGTTGTGAATGTGATTCACAATATTCCAATGTCAAGATTGCAATATTCCCAAAATTAATTGAGAATTATTTTTGGTGAATAAAATTGTTGGAAAATAAGTTGAGAGAAAAACAAGGAGATATGCAATCCCATGGGAATCCATGGGATTGCCCTCCCCATATGGGAAGAGGGGGGCGGCACCAATTCCTTCATGGAATTGGTGGCCGTCCACTCCTCCCAATTGGGAAGGAGGCTCTCATTTGTTTTGTCACTCCTTATTTAGTTGGTTTAATTTGGTATTAATATTTATTTGATTTATCAAATATATTTTATCAAATTAAATCACAAGTTGTTGGCTTTTACCAACAACAGTCTTGACCATTGGATTGACATAAATCAATCTCAACCATTGATTTTATGTGACACATGGATTGAGATCCATGGATCCCAAAACCCTATAAATAGAGAGGCACCCTTGGCTCTCTCTTGACACATGCTATTGTAGCAAATCTCTCTCTCTCTCTTTCTCTCATACTCGACAACCCTCTCTCCCTCTTCCTCTTGGTGGCCGTCCACCCTAGTGGAGGGAATCGTCGTCGCCCTCGCCTTCGTGCTGCCGCTTCGACGCTCTGCGGTTCTCCGTCTACTTCGAGTGCTTCGCCCGCGAAGGAGACGTTCGATCTCGTGCGACGAGATCAGGAGCAACCGCGCTTGGATCAACTTCTTGGATTGCGAGGACACCGTGATTCATCCCCGCGCTCGCAAGCCATCTCTCCGACGATCGGACTTGAGACAGGAGGTCTCTTCTCTTAGAGACTCGATCAACCACGCTTCAAGAGGTATTGCATTATACTTGCTGTGGTTATAGATGAAACGATCCGAGAATGGTTCTTGGATCATGTGGTTTCATCGAATAAAAATTTTTTAAATTCCGCTGCACCGAACAACTAGTACGACTAGTCGTTCTTCGTCGTATCCGATACGACGCTCACGCTTCCGTGATGCGCTTGAGGATCTCTCCATATCCTTCAGGGAGATGGCGGAGGTCGCAGGGGGGATGTCGACCGAGGCGCCTGGGGCGTTGCAGAGGTGTGGGCTTGCCGGGGGGGAGGTCAACGGAAGCGTCGGGAGGTTGCAGAGGTGCGTCGGAGGCGTCGGGGGGCAGGGGTTGCAGAGGTGAGGGATGGCTCTTGCGGTGGTGCAGGCGGCTTGCCGGGGACGCGAGGGGGGGGGAGATGGCGGAGGTCACAAGGGGGTTGTCGACCGAGGCACCTGGGGCGTTGCAGAGGTGTGGGTGCTTGCCGGGGGGGAGGTCAACGGAAGCGCCGGGGGGTTGCAGAGGTGCATCAGAGGCGTCGGGGGTTGCAGAGGTAGGGGATGGCTCTTGCGGTGGTGCAGGGGGCTTGCCGGGGACGCGTGGGGCTGTCGATCGACGCAAGCGGCTTTATTTGCAAATAAGAGTGAATATTAGGGGTAATTTTGTCTTTTTTAAACAGAAACCGTCAAATATAACATACATCTTAAACGACACATAACACAGGGTTATGTCATGTAAGAGTTAATCATTACTCAGGGTTTCTCATGTAATTCGCGATTATGCAGGGTTATGAATGTTATTGCGAAATTACTCAGGATTATGGGTGTAATTATCCCTTAGATATATATTATCAACATTCTTTTGGTATTATATTAATATCTCATTTATGAAAGGAGGTAGATAATACTTTATTAACTTCGCATCACGGAAATGGGCAATTTAAAGCAAACTTTTTACTTAAAGGATTGTTTGTTCATCATATGAAGTAGAAAATTCAGCACAATGATTTCCATTTTGTGAAATCATTAATTAAAGAAATAATTTTTCCAAATGATTTTACTTATTCTAATGAATATCAAGATGAGATCATGGTTACCTCTTGAAGCGTGAGTCTGTAAAGCAAGAGATCACCTCCTAAATCAAGTCCGATTTGTGATAGTTTCTCGCGTGGGCATGGTGATGAGTCGCATTGCTTCCCCCAACTTTGATGGCACCTTTAAAATCGCGTCCACACACGGATGATGAAGCTTCTAATTTTGTTGCACGAAATCAAACCTTCTTCAAGCACGAGGAATATGAAGAAGGAGACGATCTTCCTCTCCACGAGGCCACACCAAAGAAGATGAAGGATACTTCAATGTAGACATCCAGGGCATGTAGATGAGACTTGTATGAGAGGTGTTTTCTCAAGACTGTTCTCTTCTTTTAATTCTCAAGGCAATAGAGTAATTATCAAAGGGACCAAGCATTCTCTTAAAAAGAGAGGCAGTTCTTTCTCTTTTATAGCAAGGGAGGACGTCTATGAAGAGTTTCGTCTTCATGTTGCTATCCAAATTCATGGTTTATATCATTTTAGCAAAAAAATGATACACTCCTATCATTTGAGCTCGAGCTGAGAAATTCACTATGATTGAGCTCAACGAAATACATCACATTCTTTATGAGTTGGAGAAAGTATTGGTGAGATGAACCCAACTTCCTTCACCATTTCTAATCAAAGTCCAAAATATTTATAATTTATAAATAAGCTCAAGGAGTTTATTTATTTCAATTTTCATCACCATTTCTATTTTCAATATTTGGACATTGAAATTAGAATTGGACATTCGATTCAAATGAGATGAGACTCATTCCAATTAATTCTCAAATCATTAAGCTGATAAATGGAGCCACTAAAATCCAATCGGATTCATCACTCCCTCATAATGGAAGTGTCATAGTAGACGGTCCATTACGACAGATTTAACCTTGAGTATTCTCAATACTCATTGATCTTTCATACTAGAAGGATTTGATATATCTGAAGTTCAAACCCTAGTTTGAATGTCTTCTTTGGAACAAATCAATAGATTTCTCATTTGATAATTGGGCAATGTTGAACCGATTTTACATGGTTTAAAATGTTGATTTTACCACGTCGTTGTTGTTCCACGAAAAACCGCAATCAAATAAATAAGATTACAACTACGAGCACGATCGGATTACAGAAAAAATGTACGTGGAAAGTAGAGTGTCGAATCCATATGGACCAAGAAAATTCGTTATATTTGTTCTTCTTTCAAGCTTAATTTGAATCTTAATCCATGACAATGAGAGAAAAAATTATGAAATCTTGAAAAAAAATGCAATCTATAGTAAAAATATTTCTTAAAACTTAAAGTAAAAAATGTGGGCATGCGTGAAACTAAATAAGAAAACGGAGGCTGAATCACAAATTAAGATGGAGGAAATAAGATGATACTTGCAATGTTTAAAGAGAGAATAATGAGATATAAGACTTGCAATGCATATATTTAGAAGAAAAATAGAGTTGATGAAAGCCTTACAAAATAAAATATGTTACTTCAAATTCAACTTAAACAAATTAACTAAGGTAACAAAAATGCGAGAGACAAATAGTATGGAGGAGAAATGCTTCTCTATCCGGATACGAGATGAAGATGATGGCGATGGCGACGGAGACGATGGTGCGGGCTGGTGGTCGTGTCTAGGAGGACGCACAGGGTGTGCAACTTGCGTGAGGATGAGGAGGGTGGCCGCAGGCTGGAATGTGCGGGAGAAGGAGCCTTGCACGTGGGCTGGTTGCTGCGTGGAGGAGGACGCCTGCTTGAGGACAACATCGAGGAGGCTGGTGGCTGCACTTGCGTGCTGCTTGCATGAATAGGAGGAGATGAAGATGGGGATGGAAATAGGAGAGTGTCGAGGGAGAGGCTTGGCTTTGGCATTAGAGAGATGGAGAGAGAATGATAATTGCGTGGAGAGGAACTTACGTGGGGGAGAGCCTTGCATGGGATCAGAGGCCTTTTTGTGGGGAGAGGATGCATCCCATTTTATATCATGTTATGGGTGGAAAAAAGATAAAATTTAATTGCATTTGCATGGGAAAGGCATGGCTGATTATTATGCATGGGAAAGGGAGAGATAAGTGAGTGGCTACATGCATGGGGAAGTGGTGTACGTGGGGCTCATTACACATGGGGAAGAGCTTTGGGCTTTTTGCAAGAATCATCCTTCCCTTTTTCTCTCAAGATAAAATGTTAAGGGAATTTGTAGAGCCAAATTAGATAAACAATGTGTTGGCTTGTTGATTTAATTCAATGTTATCCTTTTTTATCAATACAATTTTTAATGAAGTTTTCATTTATCTCTTAATATAATAAATATAGATATAAGTTTTATAAAGATAATTATTTAAGTAATATCTTGGTGATGGACATGGGTAATTATCAATCTTAGTATTAAGCATAATAACACCATATAATTCATAGATAATATGTGAATCTATATTTTTGAAAACATTTTGCCCGGATATATAACCATGATCGATCGATTTATGCTATGATTTAATTGATTCTGTGTAACTAAGACAGTTTTCTCCGCTATGTGTATGGAATAAATAACATGTGAATTGTGCACAATTGGAGATTATATATCAAACATTAAGGTTGTTCTTCACATAAAGTGAGCATCTTATATCAATATATTGTAAGCATTACGCCCCCATACTTAAATCTTGCTAGTCTCGAGCAAGAATAAGATAAGTAATAATGAAGAACGGGGGATATGATCAAGATGGATTGGGTGAGGGTTTGCAGCAGACACACCCACAAAGTCTTGAGTTTTCTGATCCTAACCACACAAATACACAAACTTCAGTAGAATCGACCCATGGATTAAAGATTTATTCGAATTATCGACTTGACTCGAGTTTGTAGTTTCAACAGCCTTTCAGTTCCGATAAAATCGAAATGGTTTCGGAAAGTCAATCAAGTCAGATCATTCTAATCAACAAGTATTATCTTTGATCTTGAGTGGATATAAACAATGTTATTGATGTTGTAGCTTTTATGAGTTGAGAGAATGAGATAACAACACAATCTATCAAGGTATCGAATGATTCCCTATATCTATAGTCTCGGTCCTTACTTGAATTCAGACATAGTCTCTTTTCACTCAAGTATATCAGCATAAAAATAGGGAACAATTCGGATGGAGAATGATATTTAATTTTTAGGGTTTTCCGTAGACAGCTTTGGTCCGTTGCTCTCATTCTTTTCCTTTTTGCAGAGCATAACCCTGGGCCTCTTTGGTCTCTTTTAAGAGATTAAGTAGCATCATTTGATTATTGCCTTAGATTTTTGGTGGAGTAGAGTTATTTGGTAGATCTTATTTCCTTGCTTTGCATTGCACATCTTTGCATGCTTGGTGATATTTGGCATTATTTTTGTGGTGTTTTGCTTTGGGTTTGGTATTAAGGTACTATCGACTTAATATTGACTTTGGAGACATGATATTGGCTTATTTACTGATACATTTAGAGAGATTATGTTGCTCATGAGTCAAGTTCCTTCACTAACCATAGACAAGGTTCATGCATTGGCACAACCAAGAGGACAACTCTTCACCTCAACTAGATTATATATGTATCTCGTAAAATAAACTCCATCAAGCTAAGTAGAATCTGCAGTTGCTTAATATTCAATGAAGAGTTTAAGAGTACTAATAGTTGCTAAGGTGATCTAGTTGGATACAGAAGTTCATTCACCAGTAGAGTTAGCGGAACTGAGAGAATAAGGTCCATATGGACCTGAAGAAAGCTTGAAACTCGTGCCTAGTGAAATTCTGATGGAATTAAGTGGTTTAGGGTTAACTCAGCTTCAATCTATGATCTACGTAATGAAGAGTTGATTTCTCAAAATAGGATAAAAATGGGAAGGAAGGACATTTTTTGGTGATTTTGAAAAGATTTTCGTTGGTATTATTGGAAATATATTTTTAGGTGAATTTTACAAAATTTTATTTGATTTTTTTGTGAGTATGCAAATATTTTTTGGAAAGCAATTTTCAAGATAAATATGCAATTTTCGAAAAGTATGGACTTTTGAGAAATATGCAGACACACCCATGCTTATCAGAAACCATCTTCTCATGGTGAAAAAAATTAATAAGAGGATCAAATGATCAAGGGAACGTAATGATGCCGGAGTAGTTCAATGTTTTTGTTTTTTTTGTTTTTATTTTTTAGATTTTTATTTTTTTCTAATGTTTTTGGATTTGTAATTTTCAAAAGGATCCCCCATATTTATCTAATACCGAGAAGAAGAAGGGAAAAAATGAAATTAAAATACAGAGAAAAGAAACATACCTATGGGTGCGGATCCACAAAATGCAATTGGTTTAACATGCTAACTCGACGATTCAGCTTTTCAAGAGTATGCAGTATTACGTGTGAGTACAAAAGCCGTATTTAGAAAACCCCTATGAAACCATCAGTTCGACGTGAATATCATGACCAAGGTGTGGAAGTATGGTTAATGAGTTTGATAGATGTTTGGTATCATTAACATAGTGAAGAAAGTAATTGGTTGGTGAATAGGAATGAGAGATGAAGCTATTTCATCTTGGACTAGATGTGGTGGGAGGGGAATAGGTGAAATGGTGATGGGTTCATGGACTAGAAGTTGGTATGATGGGCTAAAGTCAAGCTCTAATGATCAAGAATTGATTATTCCATCAAAGAAGGTTGAGTGGCTATAAGCATGTGATCCTCTAACATATATTGTGATAAATCATCAGTTTCCCTCAAATAATCATCATGGCTATCTTCGGTAGAATCTACTGTGAATTTCATTTCAGTTATCTACTTGAGCCACTAGGGTGATTCCTTCCCAGAAATATGATTCGGGTATTCAGAGAGCAGGAGTTGGGGAATGTTGGCCATCAACTTAAGAGGTACGACAATAGAGGTTGGATGTGACAAAGGTTGCATTGTAGGAATGAGTGGATGACTGTCTTCGAATGTTTTAAGTACTTCCTCAGTTTCATTCCAAAAATGATCAGAGAATAAAAAATCATTTTGATCTGTTTCTGACTCGGTACTCGGTTTCATTACAAATAGGATCAGAGAATAAAAAATCATTTTGATTTGATTCTGACTCGGTAGTAGAAGATGTATTCTTATAGTCATCGACCGAATTGAGTGGATCTTCTTTCTTAATGGTGAAGGCAATGGCGTTGGAAATCTCATCTTTGAAAGGGTTATCTCAAAGGATCTTCAACATATAATCAAGAGTTGGCTGGAAGAGAGTCTCGGTGCATGAAGAAGTCAACATTGTCAAATATGTCCTCAGATTCAAACTCTAAGTTTGCACTTTGTCATTAATCGTAAAATCACATCCAGAATAACATCAAACATCAAATCTTCCTCGATTTCTTTGTTAGAGATAATATCATTGCTATCCTCAAATTCAACTATTATCTCTGACCAATTGATAACATTAGTAGACTAAGGTTCATAACTTTCAAAATAGTCCAAGGGAAGATCGATGCCATCATCAATACATGTCTCTATTAAGAGTGGGTCATGATCGAGTTGTATTAGGGGAGGGATCTCAATTTTAATGAATGCTGGAATTATATCACATTCCTCGTCAATTTCATCCATAGAGTCATATTCCATAATAAGTTTCTCAAGATCACAAAATGAAGTTTCATGCTCAAAGTGTTCAAGTCTTTCCAAGAGACAAGATTCATCTATTAAATCATTGGGCATCTCAATCAATACATGGTCTGACACAGGAGGAGCAAAGATGGGCATATCATAAAATTTCTCCAATTTTGATTTGAGATGATATGGAGATGACACTATTTCATCAATAAATTATTCTTCAATAAATATCACATCTAGTTCTTCAAAAGAAAGTATCATTGTTTGGTTTACTGATATTGGGATCCATTTTTCTTCTTCCCTTGAGTGTCTGAAATCCTCAATTTTCTTTTCTTGATTTTTCTCAAAATATTGTTGAGATATATTGCATTCATCCGTCAAACTATTTGGCCTATTCGTCAAGTGAGCACAAATTTCCAAAATTTGTTTACTGACATCCTCATGCATCCTATTACACTCATCCATAAGTGCTCCCTGATTTTATTGGATTTGGATGGCTAATTCATGAAGAGTATGTTGAGAGTCACTTTCATGGGTCGGTGATAGGGCTAAGGAGATTGAGTGATTTCTTAAAGAATCAGAGATTAGCCCAGTATTTGAAATGGATGAGTGTTCTGCATGTGAAAGTGGCTTGGAAGAGACAAAGGAAGGGCATGCAGGAGAAGGTGATGCGAGAAATTCCTCTAATATAGGGTCGTCATGGGTTGGTTTTGATGTTTGATCGGATGACTCATTCTTTTTGTGTTCATGATCTTCTTGATATATTTGCACTAGATGCATCATTTCATCAATGCCATGCTCAATCGGTAATAAATTATGTAGATCAATGGGTCAAGAAGATCGTTTCCTATCCTCCAAATAATTCAATGCAATGGACTGATTCAACCTCATTTTCTCATGCATCTCATTGAGAATAACTTGAATTTTTCCATGAATAAAGATTATTAAGTACATACAAGTACACAACAGATAAACACAAAACAATTAGTTAGTTCACCAATTCCACACAAATAACCGTAGTTGCAGTTATCTTTTAAATTTTAGATTTAGTTGCTCAACAAATGTTGTCAAAGAATTATAGATCCTAAATGAAGAGGTGTTTGTGGAAGATTGTGAAAAATCGATGTTCTCGTCCAGATGGGGGGTCTAGGGTGGGTACTCAGATCAATGATCTTTTTTTGTGATCAAAACACGATTTTGATAGTCTTTGAATTAGATTATCAAAGGGAGAAGACCACGGAGATGATGCAATCAAGAACTCTTTTTTATTTTTTTCAATTTAATTCGGAGCGCAAACAAATGCAAAAAAATTAAAACTTAAAATGCCTAAGTGAAAAGAATGCTCACAGTGCCTGCACTTCTGGCGCTATATCCGTAATGTTTTGTCATACTGATGACGAGCGATTCAAGAAGGAGGGAGAAATTAACTTATAAAATTTTTCTACTTAGACAAATTACAAGTTCGCTAAAATAAATAATTAAAATGTGTGAATCTTCATTTTTTTCTTTTTCGGAGTCCAAGTACTTGACATAAAAATGTACGGATTAGAATATCAAAAATAAGTTAAAAAGGAAGAAAAAATTGCAAATGTTGCCTAGTCCCCAGCAACGACGCCAAAATGTTGTGCATCAGCATTGCTTCCTTGTGCTATAACACGATCGTGTTATCGCAAAACAGTGGGATGGGAGATTTCGATTAGAAAACTATGCCAAATTCCAAGATGAATGCATGCAACCACATAACCTCTTTAGCATAATCTGATGCAGGTCTGTGTTCTACTTCAGTTGTTGAGTCAGTCATGGTGTCATACTTCTTGCTTCTCCTGCTCACAACCCCACCATTCAACAAGAATAAGAACCTTAAAGTTGACTTCCTATCATCCACATACGATTGGAAGTCCGAATCAGTGTACCCTAAGACTTGGAGATCATTATCTCCATAAATCAAGGCATAGTCTCGAGTTCTTCTTAGGCACTTGAAGATGCTATTCACTACAGTCTAGTATTTCTCCCTATTGTAGGATTGTTAATGGCTTACCACTCCAATGCATGGTAGATGTCTGGTCTTGTACACATCATGGCATACATCAAGCTTCCTACAAGTGGTGCATAAGTGCATCTGACCATGGCTTTCTTTTCCTTGGTTTGAGGAACTATCCCTTTAGATAGGTGAATACCATGCCTTATGGGAAGAAAACCTTTCTTGGATTTATCCAAACTGAATCTTTTCAAGATCTTCTTGATATATCCTTAATTATTGTGGTAGTCCTGATACCCTCTTTTCTTCATTTCTAATATTTCATCTCAAAGGTATGGGATGATCAGATTTTAACACTAGTCATCATCCATGTTTCATTCTCATGATAAGGATGCCATTTACATAAGGCATAATGAACACGATGGCACTCCCACTAAGCTTCTTATACATACTTGGTTCATCTGGATTCTGCACGAAAACGTAACTCTTTATAGTTTCATCAAATTGGATGTTCCAACTACGAGAATCTTATTTGAGCCCATAGATGGGTTTCTTTAGTTTGCACACTTTACCTTCCTCAGCTGTGAAGTCATGGGGCTGCTCCATATAGATATTCTCTTTGATGTATCCTTCGAGGAATGTTATCTTGATATCCATTTGTCAAATGCCATAGTTAAGGTGTGTAGCTATAACAAGTAATACCCTGATGGATTTAAGCATGACCACAAGAGAGAATGCCTCATCATAATTGATGTCTTCTCTTTGTGTGTAACCCTTGGATATGAGTTGTGCTTTGAATGTTTCTACCTTCCCATCAGATCATCTATTTCTCTTGAAGATCCATTTATACCTAATGGGTTTGGCCCCTTTTGGTGGATCTTAGAGGGTCCATACGCTATTCTTGTGCATGGAGTCTATCTCATACTTCATTGCTAGCATCCAACTATCCATGTTACGATCACCCAATACTTCATCAGATGAAGTTGGATCATCACCCGACTCTTCTAATACATGGGATTCTTATTTTTCAAGTTGTCTTACAACTTTAGAACTCTTTCTAAGAGGTATGATTGTGTCAATTTCAATTTCTCTTCGGTTTCCTGTGTTTGAACTTCATCGATCTCGATTAGTTCCTTAATTTCATAATTCTTGACTTATAAGGAATCACCTTCCAAAATTTTGAAATCTCTAGAAAAAAATATCTTTTAAGTCTTATGACCATAAATTCAGTATCCAATACCATTATTTACATATCCAATTAAGTTGTGTGAGATTCTTTGATTGTGTTTTTAGCATGGACCAAACAACCCCAAATCCTTAAGTATCGTACACACGGCTTGGTACATACCAAAGCTCATGAGGGATTTTAGGTACAAAATTAGATGGAATCTTTTTTAGGACATGGGCTGCCATCTCTTCTACATGTCCCTAGAAACCAAGAGGTGAGTTTTCTTTACTCATCATTGATCTAACCATATCCAACATGATTCCATTGCGTCTCTTATAACTCTGTTGAGTTGAGAAGTATCCGGAGGAGCGAGAATGGAAATAATTCCTCTCTCCTTCATGTATTCTTTGAATTCATCTGAGAGGTATTTGTCACCTTGGTCAGATCGAATTTGTTTTTCTTCTTTTCATTTTGATTCTCAACCAAAGACATGAATTCTTTGAACTTTTCAAAGGTTTCATGTTTCTGACATAATAAGAAGATAAAAACTTGAAAAAATGATCATCAATAAAGGTCACATAATATTGCTGTCCATTTCGAATCATAATATAAAAGAGACCACATACATTGGTATGTATTAGATCAAGTATACCTTCACATCGTTCACCTTTCTTAGAGAAGCATGCACTGGACATTTTCCCATGTATACAATTCTTGCAAATTGGTAAATCATGAACTTCTAAGAAATCCAGAGGTCTGTCCTTTACTAGTCTATTGATCCTATCAACAAGCACATGTCTAAGTCTTTGATGTTAGATCATAGTTAAGTAATCTACATATACTCTTGATTGTTTAGGGTTTTTATTATTAACTATGCTATTAACATTCACGATGAATTTCACGCATGTTTAATTTATAGAGTCCACATGTTGTTAAAGAACCATCTGCTATAAAATTACTATAATGAATTACTATAAGTTTACTACAGAATATGAACGAATATTCATGTCCAACTAATTTAGATATAGATAAAAGATTCCTTCTAATATCAAGAACATATAGACATTCTCTAATAAATAGTACTCTTCCATTAGATAGTTATAGTCAACATGTTCTAATAGCGACTACTGCAACCGTTGCATTATATCCCATCTGGATGACTTTTTCCCTATCAACAAAACTTCTAGTTTCCTAAAACATATGCAACGAATTGCATACATGAAGGATGCACAAGAATCAACAAATCCAACTATCTTATCGTCTGTTGAATATGATTTTTCAGTGGTCTAAGTATGTCTCACACAAGGCGGAGACACAGTTGTTGTGCGATCTGCAAGAAACCATGCTTTAAACAACAATTAACCCACAATGATGATCAAGCAATGAAAATAATGTGGAGTTAAAATTTATTATAACTCTACAACGGATGTGTATAATACATGTATATGTAGAATGTCGAATACATGGAGGAAACAAGATAGATCGGGCAAATTAGTGCACAAAAAGTGATTGTGAAGTATATATCATATGTTCTTTTTTTGTGGGTTTTTAATTTTTAATTTTTAATTTTATTTCTTTATATTTTTGTATTTTGATTTTTAATTTTCTATTTTTAATTTTCTTTTTATGTTTTTATATTTTTATATTTATTTTTAATTTTCTTTTTATGTTTTTTTGGATTTTATTTTACATATTTTTAAAGTAAAAATTCCCTTAATCAAGGTTTAATTAAATAACCGAAATTGAAACGGAAATTAAAAATAGAAAATGGAGTCCAAAAATTTCCAAATTAATTTTACTATATAAATAATAATATATAGAAAATTCAGAGACATAAAATAATATTTTTGGAGTTTTTAATGAATTTTAAGATTTCTATAAGTATTTTTGGGGATTTTTAATTTTTTAAAAGTTTTCTTTTATAATTTGTTGGGATTTTTGGTATGGAGTTGTAAAATAACTAAAGGAAAACAAAATATATAATTTTGGAATTTTTCAAAAAGATTTTTTATTTTGTATGTATTTAAAAATATAGATAGGGACAAAAAGGAGTATTTTTTATTTTCAGTAAATAGGATAAATGTCTAAAATTGAAAAATAAAATAATGGCATAAAAGTACAATGCAGCAGGAGCCTAAGCCTATTTTTGGGCATTTTTCGAGAAAAGATAATATTTTAAATAAATACAAGAAACTAAGAGAAACTACTCTACTAGAAAGGGTATTTTTGTAACTAAAATAAAGTTCAGTAGTTTGCTTGCAGTTTCACTAAAAATATATAATGTGATAAAAAGTTTATGGACCACAACCAAATACATAAAATTCCAAGGGCACACCTGCAAAATGTCCCCTCACATGGGGCATCACATGAGGTGATGTTGCGTGTACCTGGATGCAAATGTAGAAATGTACGGGGGCCTAAATGTAAATGTTCCAAAATATTTATAACTTACAAAAATATTACAAAACTAAATAATAAAACAACAAAACTGCGGGGTTAAACCTGCAATTACCCAAAATAGGCACGTGATCGAACGACGAGTATGTCTTCACTTATGCCACATGTCCATTTCTCGTCGCCCGATGCCTCTTCGAAGATGGACGATCGGGATCAGATTGACCCCCTGATCTGATGGTGCTGGAGGGCGTTCAATCCAACGGGTGCGATCAGAACTGGGAGGTGAAGGTGATCAGGCGACTGAAAGATTGCTTGGAAGAACAGGGAAGAACCCTGGTTCTTCCGAGCTTCGATGGGGTATGGCTCCATCCTCCGGCCTTCCTCTTTGCTACTTGGCAGCTGGAAAGCTTCCTGGTGACATATCCTATCGGTTAGAGGTCTCAAAAATACCCGTGGATGTTGGAGCATCCATAAGGGTCAGAGGAGCAGGGGAGGCTCCAGGTAGCTCCGACGGATTCCAAAATTACCTCCAGATGGCCTAGACTTCAGGCACCTGCATAGGAAGAGTCAAAACGTCAAGGGAAAACTGCCTCGACGGTTAGAGGGGCGAATGGCAGTTAGGCAAGGTGGTGCGGTGGTGTCCCAGCGAGGCGGAGGAGGTGGAACACACGAGTCCTGCCTCCAGGAGGGGCAGGGTGAATGAAGTGGGTGGTTGCATAGGGAAATGGCTAGGGAAGTAGATGTGGTGGTTTGGTAGGTCGGAGAACTGTTAGGAACAAGTGGGAGGTTCGCCGGAGACCATGATCCGATGAACTTTGAAGGTGATGGTTAGGACTTAATCGTGATTAATGGATAAAATAAACACGTGAATTAAACCTAGATACAAGTAAGCTAAAAGGAATGCAAGAAAACATACCACAATGGCCGGAAGAACAGAGATGCAACCTCAACGGCTGGTGGCCGGAGATGGGGTGGAATGCCCCCTCGACCACGCTTAATGACTTCGCAACGGAGCTGGAGAAAGCCCTATCACCACCTTCCTCTGGAGCTCCAGAGGGGTGAGCCAAGACGGATCAAAAGAGGTTCAAAAAATGAAGGAAAGTCGGAGGAAGGTATTTGTACAAACGACTGGGTGGCATCAAAGATGGAGGAACATCAAGCACGTAAGTGATCCGCAGCCCAAGGTGACGAGCGGGCGTGAATCACCAATGCACGAGGTAAAAAAGTCAAGGGGTCGATGCGAAATAGTGCAAGGAGCGAGACCCAAAAATCCAATAAACGAGGCAAAAATACGTTCTGACACGGGATGGGGTGTTGGGCAGAGAGTTGATCGCAAGTCAACTCCAACCGCAACACGTGGACCAATCAGAGAAAAACATCTTCAAAATTATTTAAAAATTCAAAAAGAATCAATAAATGATTTTATATGTTTTAAGTTATAAAATAATAAAATGCTATTATTTTCTAAATTATTTTATTATGACTTTTATTTATTTTTAGAGGTATCTATTTACAGGTTACTTTTTAAGGTTACAATATAAGTATATTTATTTGTATTTTAATGCCTTTTATTTTTATTTTATATATTTAATTTTATTAATTTAGTTTATTATTTTATATAATTATAAATTATTTTTAGATGCTTAAATATATTTTTATTATGTTTTTTCTGATATATTATATACACTTAAATAAATAGGTCTATTAATTATATTGGTATAGTTATTGTATATCCATCTATGTATTTTTGTATTTTATTTTATCTTAATATTTTCTTTATGGTTTTATTCCTGTTTTAATATGTACATATATTGTAAATAATCTTTACAAACTTATAAAAACATAAAATAATAAAAATAATAAAGAATAAATAAAATGAATATTTTTATCACGTAAAGTGTACAATAAGGGTCCAAAACCTAACTTTTATATCTTAACTCCAAAAAAATATCAAACCACCTTCATTAAATTGCTTATTAAAAGTTATATACAATTAAAGTGATTTTGATCTATCTCGAGTTTTTATTTGAGAGATATGAGTCTGGGAAGTTGGGATTTTGGAATCTTATTTAGACTGTAACTTTTATTCTATATATTAATTTTTATGAAATCAATTTTATATTTTTTATATTTTATTATCTACAATTTTCATGTTCAAAGTTTCTTTATTTGAGTTATAAAAAGTGGAAAATAAAATAGGTCCTAAAATGAATAAATAATGAATTATTAAAAAGCGATTTTATTGTATTTTGGACCCATATCTCCCCCTACTTCCTTCCTTGTCGACCTAGTTATCAAGATGCCTAGGTCTCTGGGTTTACTATCATAAAATATCTTCTATATTTTATTCTTTTTCTTTTCTTTATTATATAATTTTGGTATTAAAAATACTATTTTATACATAATTTGCACAATAATGCATGAATGTTAGTTTATGTAAATTAGAGGTATTTACACGCATTTAATAGGATTTTTAAAGCCAAAATGATAGAATAAAGGTAATGAAATGGAGATTAATCACCCCCCTATACTTGCCTTTTCTAGTCCCTAACAAACACTTATGCAATATATGCAGAAAATGAAAACAAAAGAATAGAAAAAGAAAGAAGGTGGATTAAATTTAATCATCAAACTTGTCTTCACAAAATCAAAGTTTGGAGCTTAAGTCGGACCTTTGGATTTTTAGTGCGGGCGGAACCTTATTGGGAATCAGATTTGAAATCCAACAGCCTTCGAGAATCCCAAAACTCTACTCAAGTCCCCTCAATAGCCAGGTCAGAATACTTCAACTCATACACAAACCCTTATGACTATGAATCTGACTCGTACAATATATGTGATAGTGGCTCTCCCCAAATAAAATGACAAAGAGACTGACTTCTCCAGCATGACAACCCAGTGATTCCCCAATCCAGCAACTCCTTCCTCGAGGAGCGGGGTATTCCCTTCTAAGTTCAAGTGCCAACCAACTCAATAGGAGGGGGTAAAGAGAAGAATGGACGGTAGCCAGTGTAGCTACCTATCCTAGGATGCAAAGACCAGTGTAGTCAAGTCATCCAGCTGTAGGCTCTATGATTTGACATTGAACCTCAAGCTCTCTTATTGAGTATACAAATATATACACTCCGGCAAGCATTTTAGTTTCAATCAGTCCTGTCCACTTTTTTGGATTTTTTGAAATACTATATATAGCAGCATTTACATAAGGAGTTTTTCCTCTTGATCCAATAGACTATCCCTCTTTTGAAGCATTATTGCAACCCACACTCTCCTGTCTTTAGACATCATTGCCACTGTACGGGTTGGGGTGCACTTCTCTCCCTAGACGAGGATAAATGTTTCCACTTGTGTGCGTCTCATACCGGCAAATCCAATCCCCTTACCACTCCAACTGAGTTGAGACAAGTGAAAGTTGTAGGTGTCCATGTTAGGTCATTATCAACAAGAGCCGTGCATGTGCTCCGAAATACTCTACTTAGGCAGTCAAGAATCCATTAAACCAAGTCTCGTGCTTTCTCAACGAATTAAGTCAACTAGACCTGAAGTACCTCAATTCCAGCTCTTATAAGGTTTTTGTTATTAGGTAGATTTAAGGTCCAACCAAGCTCCAATCTTCATATTTTACTTAGACTTGTCCGATTATCAAACTCAATTCGAAAAATACAAATGCTATACAAATAGTATGCACAATGCAGGAAATATTTTTTTGATGTAATTTTCAAGGATTTTGAACTTTTTATGGATTTTTAAAAAAGATGATGCAAATGCATATTTTTTGTATTTTTCAAAGATTTTGCAAAATATTTTTGGTATTTTTAATTTTGCAAATATTTTTGTGATTTTTTAAAATAAAAGATTTTTGATAAAAACTAGGTACAAAAATTTACACGGGATGCATTTTATATTTACAAAAGTTAGATTTTTAAGAATTTACAAGGGTAAGTGATCACTTTTATTGGTATATTTATACAGTTAATTAAAGAATTTTAGTGTGATGTATATATTCCTCAAACTTATTTGAAAATCTTTTTTCAAACAATTTTGAAAACTATATTCCAAAATAATTTTTACAAATAATTTTTTCAAACATTTACACATATTTGAAAATTATTTTGCAATGGTTTTTCAAATAGTATATATAGATTTTTCAAAATATTTTGCAACCATTTTCTAAAACATTTGCAAATCATTTTTCAAACATTTATATTTCACACAAAGAAAATAAGTTTCACAAACAAAAATCTTTTTACAAAGGTTGAAAATATTGAACAAAATGTTTTCTAAATAGTTCCAAAAGATTTTTCAAAAAGATTTTCAAACTATTTTTGAAATATTTTGCAAAAAATATTTTAACCTAATTTATTAATCAGTATATACAATAAGTATTTGAGGAATAATATGCATCTTTTTATTAACTGATTTTAATGAATTTAATAGTATTTTAGCCATAATTATTATTAAAAATTATGAAAGTACAAGTTATGATTAAAGTATATACAGAGTATATACGTCCCCCTATACTTAGCTTGAGTTATGTCCTCAAAGATTAGAGAGAAAAAGAGAAGACATAACTCGTACTGAGTATAGGAAAGTCTAAAGAATAAACGAATAAGGAACGATGAACGAATAAGAAGTTGACCATCCCCCTTATACTTAGGATCAAATAATCCTGAGTATAGCAGATTGTACTCAAAGATGGGAGAGTCGAGGGTGGAAATGAACAGATCGTACTCAGACTGTCTCCCCCTATACCTAGGATAAGATATCCCTAAGTATAGACAAGAAGAGGAGACACTGGAGAAGATCAAAGAATGAAAGAACTATGGATGCATACCCCTATACTGAGGACAAAGTACGTCCTAAGTATAGAATACTGACAAAAAGTGGTGACACCTTTTAGGTAGAAAAAGAAAAATGAAAGGGAAAAGAAGAAAAGAAGAAAAGTCAAATGAAGATAGATGAAGATATCGTAGAGAAAGTACACATCACTCCCCCTATACTTAGGGTAAAAGAACCCTAAGTATAGGCAACAAAAAGGGTGATGAAATAGAACGAAGAAGAAGACTTGGCTCGTCCACCCTCTTATACTTAGGACAAAGTACATCCTAAGCAAGGAACACACAAGAATGGGTAGATGAGCAATATGGTAGATGGACAGAAGAAAACGAAAGCGAATATACAACAAAGATGGATGTACAGAGATCAAGAAAGTCGAAAGGGAACCTTCTTGTGGGACCACTGAGAAATGGATCTGACAAGATGGAGGTCGATATCGGTGTCCACAACGGCAAATTAAGATTGACCTGGTGAAGATCCTCAGCAGTCATGAGGTGAGAAGGGAGAGACTGTTCAGTGTAAGTAGTGTGGCTAGTTCTCGCCTTGGGTGTCTCGCTGATGCCGAAGTGAAAAGGGACAAACTCATCATCGAAAGAAGTAAGGTCAAGGTCATCCTGCGAGGTCTCTCTTAGGTCAAAACCAAAAGGAATGAACTCATCTGTAGAAGTAGTCGAATCATGTCCGTCCTCAAAAGTCTTAGCCGGATCATCATTCTCATCAAAAGGCTCTAATTCCCGGATAAAAGCAACAAGATCAAATTCAGCCTTAGTCTCATCAATATCTACCCTCCACTCAATAGTATCAATCATGTAAATCCCGCAGATGTCATCAACACATCGCCAAACACCAGAAGAAGGAACTCCGAGGTCCATACTTTCCGAGTCTTCCTCCTTGCAGAGGATTTCTTGGGTCTCGGTGGAATCCAACTTACAAAAAAATATTTGATGGTCTCATCAAGGTCATGGTCCTCGGGGTCAGCTAAGATAGGAGTAGTCACATCAGGTGCAGGTCTCTGATCGGAAGTGGGTGCAGTGATGATCACCTCGCTCTCGTCAATAGGAAGGAAGCGAATCTCTCCTGATCCATAGTCAGTAACAACTCTCGTAGAGGTGAGGAAAGGCCGTCCCAGGATGATTGGAGAGTGCTCCCCAGTGGAGATCTCCGTGGTCAATATGACAAAATCAACGACATAGGTCATGCCCTGAATCAAAATGATGATATTATCTAAAATACCCTTCGACCTCTTGATTGATCCATCAGCAAACTTAACTATAATCCTGGTCTTCTTGATAGAACCTAAATGAAGAGATTGTACTAGCGAGAAGGGTATGATGCTAATTGAAGTACCACCGTCAAGGAGAGTGTGATCACAAGTATGGTTAGAGATGGTGCATCAGATGAAAGGTGTAGCAGTATTCCTTTTCCTAGAAGAATGACAGTGGGTGATGGCGTGGGCAATGGCCATGGTCAAGATATGACGCTCAGATCTGCTCCTCCGCTTTCTCTTTTGGGAAGAGGAGCAGATAAATGGTTCATGGCTTGCTGAAGTGGGGATTGAATGATCTCATGAATGGTGGCCACCACTTCGGGTTCAGTTAGCATTTTTTAAAATTTTGGATCTCCTCCATACAAGGGAGGAGATCAAAATCATCATATACACAAGGACAACTAAGAGCAGTCTGTATAGTGTCGTCATCAGGGTTAAAGGTGGGACACGATGTGAGTGGATGTGTGGTCAAATGGTCAAGCATGGGTGCCCTCTCCGTACAAAATGAATCTACCATATGTCTCCCAAATTCTTTTTGAATTTTTATTTTTTTCTCATTTTTTTGTATTTAGGTGATTGCAAGCTCTCACGACAGTCCTCAAGTGAAGCCGTATCCTCAAATAGTGGAGCATCATTTTGGTTCTTATTTATGCAAAATAAATCATTCAACCCCAAGTTCATATGCACCATCATCTGGTTCAAGGTCTCTAGTGTGGACATTATGAAAGGTGACTCCAAAATCTCAGGATCAGGTGAATGGGATGAGGATGGTGGGTGTGGACAAAAATCACATTTTGGATCAAGGTATTCTAAGAAAAGTGGATTGTCGAAATGTGGAGGTGATGGTGCGTGTGGGTGAAAATCAAAGTTCGAATCCTGAAATAATAGGTTAGGCGGTTATGTACACAAATCAGGAGCAAAGTCCTCTTGGAAAAAAAGGAGGTAGAACGGCTAGAGGGTACGAGGAATATGCAAAGTCTGGATAGAAAACGCTCTAGTCAGCCATCCCGAAACAAAAGGAAAATAATCGGGAGAGCACGATGGTCAAGTCAAAAGAATTAAGAAGAAAGGCGTAAATGAACAGAGAAATCGCGTATGCACACAAACAAACTCACACAAACCCCTCAATTCACCGACTCAACTCGGTGAAGATCATGAAAGTTCGGTCTTTTTATCTTGTCTGTTTTAGAGTTAAGTGAGAAGTCAAAAGTTGTACAAACACTTAGGTTGGCTAAATGGGATTTGGTCACTATCTTAGTATGTACGTGAGCAAGTGAAACGAAGACAATGAGGGGATACTCGTCCCAAGACAAATATTTCTCTTTTTGATCTTTTTTAGGGTCAAGTAATTTTAGCAATACCAATTTTATTTTTTATCACTTTTTTAGATTTTTAATAGAAATGCACGAGCTTATCGAGGAGTCAATTCTTCTTAGCACCTAGGTAGTCAAAATCAGAGGGAGAGAGCCGGAAAAGCAATTCAAGCGGCAAATCGATGATGAATGCTAAAGCGTAAATGCTCACCTTGCCTCCATCTTTCTACATGTAAGGATGCTCAGCAGAATTGAAACCTACACTATATGCAAATGCAGCCAATGAAATCGCCCTAGGTACAGAAATTGTTATTAGCGTGAAGAAGAATATGCTAAATACCTAGGAGTGAGATCCAAAAGTCCGATCTCTGAAGTACATCGGTGTCCTCCACAACGGATCCTGCAAGCGTTGTATAGCACTTCTCTCGGCACTCGATCTCAAATCCAAATTGATAGCAATTTAAGATTTTACTAAGTCCAAACAAGGATATATGATCATGTAATGGTTATTATGTGTTTGTCCTTAATCTATCGCCAAGCAAATCCTACAGCTAGGGCTCAATCACACAAAAGAAAGAAAATAAATTCAGATAACAAATGAAAAATGCGAAGAAAACACGATAAAACTAACGAGTCCCCCAAGGGAACAATCCTTCGGGCACTGGACCTCGTGAGATGTGAAGCAGTGTTCTGCGAGTCTTGTATTATTACAAATAATGTATCTCTCTCTCACTTTAAATTACAACAAATAAATATATAAGATAAAAAGTGTCTCCCAAAAGTCTTCTAAGCGTCCTTTGATGCTCTCTCCTGCCGGCTAGGGTAGAATAGCCGACTCCACTTCCCAAGGATGCACAGAATCACCGAGGTGATCCTCCTCGATCTGCAGTCCCTAGCAACAAAGGCAACCAATAAGATGTGTTTAGACAGATAAACAATATTACCAAATAAAGTAGAAACTAAATAAAGGAAAATAAAGACAAATAAATCGCAATCAAACAGAAAACCAATCTATGCAACGTTGCTCCCTGGCAATGGTGCCATTTGTTGAAGAGGATTTTCCACAGGCCTAAATATGCCTTACACAAGGCGGAGACACAGTCATTTTGGCGACCCGCATGAAACCCTACTTTAAACAACAATTAACCCACAATGATGATCAAGCAACGAAAATAATACGGAGTTAAAATTTATGATAACTCTACAATGGACGTGTATAGTGCAAGTATGTGTAGAGTGTCCAACACAGGAGCAAACAAGATAAATCGGGCAAATTAATGCACAAAAAGTGATTGTGAAGTATTTATCTACATGTTCTTTTTTGTCGGGTTTTAATTTTATTTTCATTTTATATTTTTGTAATTGGATTTTTATTTTTTTATTTTTCCTATTTTCTTTATGTTTTTTATGTTTTTTATATTTATTTCCCCATTTTTTAAAATACTAAATAATGCTATATAGAATATATATGCAATATAAGCTAGGGTAGATATAAATATTAATATAAAAATAAAAATAAAGAAAATAAAATATTTTTGGAATTTAAATAATCTTTTACTATTTTTGTGATTTTTTAGGAATTTTGATATTTTTTATACATTTTAAAGTAAAAAATACCCTAAATCAGGGTCTAATTAAATAGTCGAAACTGAAATGGAAATTAAAAATAGAAAATGGAGTACAAAATTTTCCAAATCAATTTTACTATATAAAAATAATATCCATAGAAAATTCAGAGAGAAAATAATTTTTTTCGAGTTTTTAATGAATTTTTGGATTTTTATAAGTGTCTTTGGAGTTTTTTATTTTTAAGAGTTTTCTTTTATAACTTTTAGGAATTTTTGATCTGGAGTTGTAAAATAACTTAAGGAAAACAATATTTTTTTGGAATTTTTCAAAAAGGTTTTCTATTTTTTTGTGTTTTCTAATGTTGACAGGGTTAAAATGGGTATTTTTTATTTTTAATAGATAGGATAAATGCCTAAAATTGAAAAATAAAATAATAATGTGAAAGTACAATGCAACATGAGCTCTAAGCCTATTTTTTGGGATTTGTTCGAGCAAAAATGATATTTTAAATAAATACAAGAAACAAAAAGAAACTACACTATTAGCAGGGGCATTTTTGTAAATAAAATAAAGTCCAGAGGCATGCTTGCAATTTCAGCAAAAATATATAACATGATAAAAAAGTTTCTGGACCACGACCAAATACATAAAATTCCAGGGGCACACCTCCAAAATGTCCCCTCACATGGGGCATCACGTGAGGTAACGTGGCTTGCACCTGGATGCAAATATAGAAATGTACGTGGGCCTAAATGCAAATGTTCCAGAATATGTATAACTTTAAAAAATATTACAAAACTAAATAATAAAACAACAAAACTGTGGGGTTAAATATGCAATTACCCCCAAATAGGCGCGCGATCGAAGACGGGTATGTCTTCACTTATACCACGCGCCCGTTTCTCATCGCCCGATGCCGCTTCGAAGATGGACGATCATGATCAGATTGACCCCCTGATCTGACGGTGCTGGAGGGGGTTCAATCCAACGGGTGCGATCAAAACTTGGAGGTGAAGGTGATCGGACGGCTAAAAGATTGCTTGGAAGAACAATGAGTTCTTCCAAGCTTCGATGGGGTATGGCTCCGTCCTCTGGCCATCCTCCTTGCGGCTCGGCACTGGAAAGCTTCCCGGTGATGTCTCCTATCATTTGGAGGGCTTAAAAAGACACGGGGATGGCTGGAGCATCCACAAGGGTCGGAGGAGCAGGGGAGGATCTAGGTAGCTCCGGTGGATTCCAAAATTGCGTCCAGATGGCCTAGGCTTTGGGCATCAGCACAGGAAAAGTCAAAACGTCAATGGCAAACTGCCTCGACGATCAGAGGGGTGAACGACAGTCGGGACAGGTGGTGTCCCGGCGAGACGAGGAGGTGGGACACCCGAGTCATGCCTCCGAGAGGGGAAGGGTGAATGAAGCGGGTGGTTGCGTCTAGGAAAGGAGATGTGGTGGTTTGGTGGTCAAAGAACCGTTGGGAACAAGTGGGAGGTTCGTTAGAGACCAAGCTCCGACGAACTTCGAAGGTGATGGTTACGACTTAATACGCGATTAATGAATAAAATAAACACGAGAATTAAACCTAGATACTAAAGTAAGCTAAAAGGAATGCAATAAAATGGACCTCAATGGTCGCAGACTAGAGATGCAACCTCGACGATCGGTGGCCGGAGATGGGGTGGAACACTCCCCTCGACCACGCCTAACAACGCCGTAATGTAGCTGGAGGAAGCCCTGTCACCCCCTTCATATGGAGCTCCAAAGGGGCGAGCCAAGACGGGTCAAAAGAGGTTAAAAAAGTGAAGGAAAGTCAGAGGAAGGTATTTGTACAAACGTCTATGTGGCTTCAGAGATCGAGGAACAACAAGCGCGTCAGTGATCCACAACCCAAGGAGACGAGCAAGCGTGAATCACCAATGCACGAGGTAAAAAAGTCGTCAAGGGCTCGATGTGAAATAGTGTAAGGAGCGAGCCCAAAAAATATGAGAAACGAGGCAAAAATACGTTCTGAAATGGGCTAGGGTGATGGGTAGAGAGTTGACTGCAAGTCAACTCCAGCAATCCCAAAAATTATTTAAAAATTTAAAACGAATTAATAAATGATTTTATAAATTTTAGGTTATAAAATAAAAAAATGTTTATTATTTTCTAAATTATTTTTTTATGATATTTATTTATTTTTTAGAGGTATATATTTACAAGTTATTTTTTAGGGTTACTATATAGGTATATTTATCTATATTTTAATGTCTTTTATTTTTATTTTATATTTTTGATTTTATTAATTTAGTTTATTATTTTATATAATGATAACTTATTTTTAGATGGTTAGCTATATTTTTATTATATTTTTCTGATCTATTATATAAACTTAAATAAATAGATCGATTATTTATATAGGTATAATTATTGTATATTCATTTATGTATTTTTGCTTTTTATTTTATTTTAGTGTTTTCTTTATGGCTTTATTCCTATTTTAATATGTGCATATATTATAAATAAACTTTACAAAATTATAAAAATATAAAAATATAAAAAATTAAAGAATAAATAAAATAAATATTTTAATCGGGTAAACTATACAATAGGGGTCCACAACCTAACTTTCACACCTTAACTCCAAAAAATATGAAACCACCTTCACTAAATAGATTATTAAAATTTATATACAACTAAAGGTGATTTTGATATATTTTGAGTTTTTATTTGAGAGGTATGGGTATGGGAATTTGGGATTTTGGACTCTTATATAGACTGTAACTTTTATTCTATATATTATTTTTATATGCAATCAGATTTATTTTTTTATATTTTATTATCTAAAACTTTCGTGTTCAAAGTTTCTTTATTTGGGGTATAAAAGTGGAATATAATATAGGTCTTAAAATGAATAAAGAATGAATTATTAAAAAGGGATTTTATTGTATTTTGGACCCTTATCTCCCTCTACTTTATTTCTTGTCGACCTTATCATCAGGATGCCTAGGTCTCAGGGTTTAGGGGCATAAAATATCTTCGATATTTTGTTCTTTTTCTTTTCTTTTCTTTATCCTATATTTTTGACATTAAAAACACTATTTTATATACAATTTGCACAATAATGCACGAATGTTAATTTATGCGAATTAGAGGTATTTGCATGCATTTACTAGGGGTTTTAAGGCCAAAATGATAGAATAAAGGTGGTGAAATAGAGATTCATCATCATCCTATGAGTAAAATGATTTGAATGATGTGTATAGATGAGTTCCCTGCTAGAGCTACACCTTTCCCCTTCTCAAGGGTCTTCAGGTTCTGCATAGTTGTGCTTCCGGTTTCCCGGCTTATTACATTGATGGCAGACATCCATTTTCTTAGATGTCATATGTGTAGAAGCATTCTAAGACGTGCCAACAACTTGGCTCTTCTTTCTTTTCTTTTGTATTGGATCCTCCTTGGATCCATGCTTCCTACCGTACTTCCCTTTGACATATGCAACCATTGCACTATCAGAGGGATTCTCTTTCTTCATGATGTTCTCAATGGATTTAAGTGGAGAAAATAACTCAGCATTTGTCAGTTTTAGTTTATTCATATGATGAGAAGCTATAAAATTATTGAAAGATTTAAGGAGAGATAACAATATGAAATTATATTGCATATCAATGTCTATCTCCGCCCCAAAGTCTCCAGCTCATGGATATAATCAAATATTTAAGTATGTGTTCCCTGCTTGGAGTGCCTTCTTACATTTTACAACGAAGCATTTCTTTCATAATATTGTAACACTGAGTGCGGTTCACATTGACAAACGTTTCCTTCAGATTCATTAAGATGTCCTAGGCAGATTCAATATCCATATGTTGCTTTTGAAGCACATTGGATAAAGAACCAAGAATGTAGCAACGAGCCAACATGTGGTTTTCTCCCCACTTATTATTGAAATCTTTGGCATCATCAGTCTAAGTGATTTTGTATTTGTTGCTTGAGAGCATATACCCTATGCGCTCTGCCGCAAGTACAAGATCCAAGTTTCAAATCCAATTCAAATAGTTTGGGTCGGTCAACTAATTGACCTCAACCGACATGTTCAATGGGTTGAGAGATTTCATGTGAAATTAAGAGAATGCACTTTAATAAATCTTGATTAAGGAAATTAAACAATTCCATATATTTTAAATCAAGATATTCTTGTATTTTTCATACTTTGAAAATCTTTCCCTTTGAAGCTTTCAAATCATAAGGCATGCTAACCAACAACCCCACTACGAGATCTATGTCTTCTTTCCATTTTTATTACATCCTAATAATATGAGAAAATACCACTACAAATAAAGAAGCGAGAGCTCTTTTCATCTTGCAAGTCCAACTTATATTCTCAGTTTGATCTTCAACACTCACATGCCCCACGTATATGCAGTTAGCATGTCGATTAAACCAATCATCAATGAGCAAAATATAATTTACGCTATGCACAATCTAATGTCGCCTCATCAATACAGAGAAAACATTGGGGTCACTACAAATGCGATCCATCTCTTTCGATAAATAAAGAATCCGATACATGTGAATTTGTATTCCAGAGTCATGACTACACATGAGCATCTCTTAAAGAACAACTCATGACAACATAGTTATTCATAATGATGGAAGACCATGGGTGTCATCATATGACTTAGTCCATACTTTATTTAAATTAATGATTAATTATTTCGAATCATATTCTCATGATTAATCTTAATAAGGGATTAAGCTATGATACATGATGAATATCTTAGTTTTGATCCAATTAAAACAATGAAAATAAATCACTCCAAGCAATTAAAAATTTCACTTGATGTTATCATGTAGTATACACCCTCATTTAGTACAATTCATTATTCTAATTTTATTTGTTGAAGTACATCATGACTTCTCATGCTACCCTTCTTCGAAACGGATCTAGCCAAGTCATGCAGATTTATGCTAACAGGGAACACTTCCACTTCAAATGCTGCACAGAGTGCTACTTAAGTAACCCATTAGCATATCCAGGTCTAGGCACCGTCACAATTCCAATTTAAGACAATATAATTTATGCATATTATACTAAGGAGATTTTTGTCGATCCCATTGACTTCACATTTTCTAATTGCATTTCAAACATCTAAGTGCTAAATAATGCAAGGAATTAGAAATAAAAATAATTTCTAATTTATTTCATATATCCAAATTAAACAAATGATGATTTCGGATTCGAATTTGCAAGTCACGACCATCGACTTCAAATTAGAAAGCATCATACAACTTGGACTTAAAATTTGTTGCGACACTAAATATTTCCAACATATTAGGTCCAACTCCTGATGCAAATATATCCAATATATTTACATCTAAAATATGAGAAACAAGTCAATTAAAATAATCGAATCTTCTTCCAACTCGATTTATGGAGAAATCCAATTTTTCGAGGCAGCACGATCGGAATCATGCGAAATGTTTTTACATTGATTGGAGAATTAGTTTATGACTTAAAAATTGGCATTCTATCATGTTATATGAGTAAAAAATAGTATCTAAAAATTCATAATTTTAGTGCTGCGATCATTGATCAAAATCGGGGTCTGCAATCATTTTTATCATCTGAATCTTCTCTTGAACGCCACCAAATATCGGTGCATCTTTTGGTCATGAGTCCATACCTTATAGATATATACCAAAAAATAAGTTCAAAAAGGGGAGAACTATAGCGACTTCGAAAGTGTTCGAATCATTCGAATCATCAAAACTGTCACTAGACAATGTATTAGATGATTAAGATTATTTGGTCGATTGTTCATCAAACTTAGATGTAATTCAAATCCTATAAACTAATGCTCTGATAGAAATTAAAATGAAGTAGTTAATAGTTTATGAACTTTGCATCACGAAAACGCGGAATATAAAGAAAACTTTTTGCTAAAAGATTGTTTGTTCATCACATGAACTAGAAAGTTCAGCACAATGATTTTCACTTTGTGAAACCATACATTTTAGGGAAATATTTTTTCCAAATGATTTCACTTATTCGAATAAAAATAAAGATGAGATCAAAGTTACACTTAAAGCACAAGCCCCTAAAGCAAGAGACCTCATGAATCAAATCTGATTTGTGCTCATTTCTCATGTGGGCACGATGACGAGTCGCACTCCTTCCCACGAGCTTTGATACCGCATTCACGATCACGTCCACGTAAGGACGATGAAGCTCCTGATTTTGTTATACTAAATCAAAACTTATTCAAGCACAAGTAATCCAGAGAAGGAGGTGATCTTCTTCTCCACGAGGCCATGTCAAAGAAGATGAAGGACACTTCAATGTAGACGTCTAGGGCATGTAGATTAGAGACATGCATGAGAAGTGGTTTTTCAAGACTTCTTTTCTTTGATTCTCAAGGAAATAAAGTAATTATTAAAGGGACCAAGCATTCTCTTAAATTCCTCTCTTTTATAGCAAGGGTGGATGTCTATGAAGATTTCCTCTTCATGTAGTTGTGTACCATGGAGCCCCTTAGATGAAGAATCAAGGGCTATAATTAAGTTCTTGTTCACTAAGAAATATGGCTAGAATAATATCCTTTTAGTGACAAATTAAAATTAATTAATAAAATAGGAAATAATTCAATTTAAAGTACAATCCATGGACTCTACAATGTGGCATCGTGTGTCAATACACACACCCCCTCGTTCCATATATGGATTGAGGTAGTTGCTTATTTATTAATTTGATAATTCAATTATCAAAATTGGTAATTTTATAAGAATAATCATTATAGCTTTTGAATCATATTCACAAATCCAAATAAAAATATAAATCCAATTTATATTTATTAATTTAATGTGAATCATATTCACACAAGGGCATTGAAATAATTATATGAATTATATTTACATAAATTTTAATTATACGAATCATATTTATCTAAATATTAATTATTATGAATCATCATTCATATTAATTAATGAATTATATTTATGAATCATATTCATGAAAATACCCTTATGAATAATAAATATCACAACAACAATTATTGTCTCAATATTGACATCAAATAGTATGTCCTAATCCAATTAGGACTCGTGATACAAATGCAGATACCTGAAAATAATGTCAGAGAAATCATATTATCCTTGTATAGTAACTTGAAATTTGGATAACTATCCAAATTCATGGTTTATACTATTTTAGCAAAAAAATGATACACTCTTACCATTTGAGCTCGACCTGATCAATTCACACTCTGAGTGAGCTCAACATAATGCATCACATTCTTTGTGAGATGGAGAAAGTATCAGTGAACCCAACTTCCTTGACAATTTCTTATCAAAATCCAAATAATTAATAATTTAGAAATGTGATCAATGAGTCTATTTATTTTCATTTTCATCACCATTTCTATTTACAACATTCAGATATTGGAATTGGATATTGAATTCAAATGAGATGAAATTCGATCCAATTAACTATCAAATCATTAAGCTAAGAAATGTAGCCACTAAAATCCATTCGATTTCACCATTCCCTCGAAATGGAAGAGTTATGGTAGATGATCTATTATGATAGATTTAACTCTGAGTATTCTCAATACTAATTCATCCTTCATACTGGAAGACTTTGATAAATTTGAATTTCAAACCCTGGTTTGATTGTCTTTCTTCGGAACAAACCAATAGATTTCCCATTTGATTAGGTGACAATATTAATCATATATTTTCCAAAAGCATATATCAATATCTCAAATTCATGTCTTATTTCATAAACAAGACGATCGTGCATAAAATACATTATGACCTAAATTGTCTCATAAGCGAGCTTTGTCTCTGGTTTATCAGCTATGAACCTATATGATTCATTGTGAAGATCAAACTTCTCATATGTCTTCACATTCACACCAGCTCGCCGATATATGGATCTTGGTTAGGTCACCAACCTATTGGTCTGTCAAATGTGCATAGTCAGGTATATAGATGCATATCTATCTCCAATTAAAGGATGCATGTCTAATCATGATAGTTACAATTCAAGTCTTAGCTTACCTCGATATCATCAAGTCAACTCTTTGGTTTGATTATTCCGACACTTCCAAATCTCTATTCTTATACAGAGGACAAGTATCAAGAAGTCAGTCAGAAATCAATCTTTAAAGAAAGATTGCCATCTCTTTCTCAGACTAGAGATCTTTGTAGAATATCACATTTAATATCAGTTGTGTCCTACCAACTGCATGGCATTAGTGATGACCATATTACATAACCCTAATTGTAGAAAGATGTCTTTAATATTAAGTGCATTCACAATCATCTAATTCTGGTGGACATTATAATACAATAACTTTTATTGCATTAACAGGTCGCCAAAAGCTTACAAGTCCAACAACTTATGCCATCCAATGTCTTTTGTTGTTTTAAATCTAGTAATTCCAATAAAAATAAGGAATTAATTTAATTTCAACATCTTTAAACTCTTACACTTCTTCTTTCTCATCCCCCTCCGTTAATTCTCCCCCATGCCCTTGTTGCATCTCGAAGAGGCAACGATTTTCTATCGAGCAACTATATTCCCTACTCAGTAGTTATCTTTTGTGGGTTGTATTAGCAAGAAATGATCTACTTTACCAGCAGTAGGTCAAATTAAGAATCACGTTGAGAATGTCTGTGAAATGTATTCATCTGATTTTGTGTAAATTGGATATAAAAAATACGATGCGCTCATTAATCTCATCTCGACAAGAAAATTCAAGACTGGAGTACTCATTTCATTGTCCAACCCCACTTGAATACTCAAAGAACAATGACATTGATATAGGAGAGTGAGATTAGGTCTCTTGAGTAAAAGCAGTTGGAAGGGAAAAGGGAAGGGATGACGCACTAAAAAAACAAGCTTTTTGGGAGACTCTAGAAAATGGAAGATGATTGACTTGGCTCAACATGCTAAAAATCTTGAAAGATGATACTGTCAGAAATAAAAGTCAATGAGGGTCAAAATATATTAACCGATGCGAATTCATGAGGCACCAAATGGGTGTCTACGTAATTTGGAATGGAAGATTAATTGATTAAAATTGACAATAGAGATTGTGCCATGAGTCAAAAATAGCCATTGGTTACGTAATCGTATCTATGCATTTTTAGATCTTGTCGGCCTTCGATGTGAGGTGTGTCGTAAATATTTAAATTAGGCTATAAAGTAGACAATCCGAATGTTAACAGGACTTGCATCATAAACAAGATGTAAGAGTTGAGGAGAGAATTTTTTTTCTAAGTAGTTAGAAATCTTACAAGAAAAGCTATATACAATCTCACATTTGGAAACTATGAAACGGTCATGCAACATTTAAGAACTATGAAACGGTCATGCAACATGTTATACTAACTGGACACTTGGCTAACATTCGATGGAGGGATTCACCATTTTCTTGGCAAATCTTTATTTTGTATCTATAGGTTTATTTTTGAATGTCCTTCATGATTGGGTCCATTAGCATTAACTTTTAACTCAAATTTTACATCTAAATCCGTTTTAATTTCTTAATACATTTATAATTAAAAGTATAATTATAACCTTTTCCTTTTTTCTACTTTTAAAGAAAAGAAATAGATTTACTTTAAAGTTCATTAATTTCTTTTACAAATGGAGAAATGCTATTTCCAAATTTAAGCAAAATTTTTTAGTCGTTTCCATTTTTCCATGCATCTAAGTCAATAAGAAAAGAAGATTTATCATAAATAATATTGTCCTTTATCTTTTAAAGGCATTGAATTTCTTTTATAGTATATGATGTCTTCAAACATGTATTGCGATTTTTTATACATCATCATAAGAAGGTGTACTAACCTTTTCATAGTCAGGATGTATCATCGTCATTTATCCATACGAGAGCTAAACATGTACTTTCGCATTCTTCTTACTTAAAGAATAACATGCTCCTTGGTGCACCTTCTTTGTCATCTTCTTGTTGACGCTTTTGTCCTTTTTTATAAGTGAACAATTCAACTTAATGTGGCACCGCTATTACACTTGAAGCACTTTGACTCTTTTTCTCACTATTTTATCTTTTGTTGACCTTTTTCTCTCTTTGATTTTTAGGATAATGCTTGATTTGTTGAGAGACTAGTGTTGTTTATACACAGTTTTCATGGTTTAATAAATCTTGTCTAATTGCAGTAACATGAGAAACATGATCAAATCAAATTAAACTTTTATTTACTTAGTTAATTCCAAGGGTTGACTCATGGAGGCAAACTTTCTTACATGGTTTAGTTGGTTAAAAACTAGGTAGTGTATAGATGTTTAAGTACATTTTCTCTTCATAAGGGTTTGTGTACTTTGTCTTTCTTTTTAATATATACAAAATGTTTTTGTATTTTTATATATCGAGTTAATAATATTGATATATGTTTTATGATTTTTTAAATTTTAGAAATTATATTATTTATTTACTTTTTGTATAACTTTTAATATTTTTTGTAAAAGAGGTTTTAAATCTTTTATTCCTTTTAGGATTTAGAAATATTTAATAAATCAAATATCCACAAAAATATATGACGAAAATACATTTTTATTCAGAATATTGCTTTAATATTATTTAATAATTTTTTTAGTGTTTTAATATTTCTATTTTGATTTTCAGAAATTATTTCAATGAAAACTATGTTGAATCATTTGAAAACAATGTATTTATCATTTAAAATATATTTAAGAATATTAAAATTTTAAGACTATCTTGCACTAGATAGAAACATATTAAAGGAATAAAAGTAGACATTTTAAAAGTTTTTTTTTTCTGATTTTTCTGATTTTTTTATTTTTTTGAATAGTTTTTATATTTGTAAGATGAAGACTAAATATGTTTTTATGAAATTAGTATGGTAGCGAATACACACTGATTTAAAGATGTTATGGTATTTTTTTCTAAATTAATTTCCTCTAATATCAATTTTATTAGTTTGTATTTATTAAAAATATAATAACATTGTATTTTATAAACTAAAACAATTATGAATATTGTATGTGTAGATAGTGTTGCCTATTTTTTATTTCAAAATATTTTATGTGTTACATTATTTATGGATTTGTTTAATATTTTAGCAAAAAATAATTATTGAAATTTTAAATTTATATGATTTTTAAAAAGGAATATTATACGGTAATAAAATCAATATACAAATAATTTTTCTATGCATTTAAATATGCAATTGTCATGTTTTCACAAGTAAGATAATGAAAACTACTTAGCATACACAAAAATAAAAGAAAAGTATAAAACAATACAACAAAAATTTTAAAAATTCAGAGCATGTGAAACTAATTAATGCCCACCACTTTAAAAAAATCAAATCAAAATGATGTAAAAATGCACCAAAAATTAATGTTCGACCCTACGGATTCATCCATAATAAAAAGATTAGTTGCGAGTCTTAAGTCCTAATTGGGAAGGGTTTGCCTGATATTATCAATAGCTGATAGGATATATTGTATATAGAGAGAGAGAGCCTTCAAATGAGGCGGGGTCTCACAATATATATGGTGAGCCACCCTCAATTTAGGCATCTTTCTAATATATTTTACAATTTCTTGTTTCATACTTATAATAATAAATATTAACATTACATGTATAATGAAATAAAATTATGTAAATATTATTATACTGGATGGAAATGTTGATTTACATTTAGATGCTATATTTTACAAAATTTATTTTTTTTACAATGTGTAGTTTATACTTTTACAAATTTGTTACAGAGTTTTTACTAAATTCGTAGTGGCTTTTATAATTTCAGAAAAGCCCCGATATATGTGTTAACATATCTTTATTCTTTTCAAATTCGGATAAGGATACATTAAAATATATTTATGTGGGTATTGACAATCACAAACCATATCTTTAAATATGGATACATATATAGAACTGAAAATCATATTTTAGATACATATATTTAACAAATAGATAATGATTATACTTTGGATAATAAAATTTTCCTAAGATTTAAATTCAATGTCTAAATTATGTAAACTATAAATACAATAAAATAAAAAATAAAGTAATTATAACAAATAGTTAATCATCATAAGATATATACCATGGTAAACTACCAAGAAAAATGACCCTAATTACGCCTCACTTCCCAATTAGGGGCCTCATTTTCGAAATGATTTAAAATGATACTAAAATTTCAATTTTATGCTTTCACATAGAAGGGATGTGGATGTTTATGGAAGCATGCATTTAAACAAAAATAAGATTGAACCCCTTATTGTTGTTTTTTTCCAAAATAAGGCCCTACTTGAGAATTGAGATATAGTTGGACCTTTTTTATAATTTACTCTATTTATGTTTCTTCCTATATTTGAAATTAATCTAAAACGCATTACATGTAACCCTATAATATATTTATATATTTTTTATACATACATTTATAAAAATGTCTATGATATCCATACATACACAAAGTTTTTTTGTAATACAGATATCTATATCCATATACGTCAAAAAAATTGTAATCGAATTTGTATTCGTATCATCAAAGAACTGAAAACGGTATCCACATCTATAACTGTAACTGCAAAAAAAAAACAAATAACCATATCTGTATCCATATCCATCAAAATAAAAAATTCATATCTGTATCCTCTTAAAAATAGATATGATGGCAATCGGATGTGGATATATCCATATCCAGTTGCATCCCTAGAAGGGACCCATCAATGATAGAGTTTAGATTTTCTTCACGTACAAGTCTCTTTTTTAGACAAAAACAGAATTTCATTTCAATAAAAAAAGAGTCAACAGTTCGAGCGACAAAGAGTAGTCGTCACACGATAATCAAAAGCCAAACAAAAAAGAGTAGCAACAAATGAAACGAAGACTTAGGGCCTTGACATTTACAATCGAGGAGTGCCACTAAGTGGATATCAAAATCATAAATACAATTATTAACCAAAATACATAGAATAAAAAGTAGTGAAGTATCTCCATGCAACGCTGATCTATAGTAGGTCATTTTTTCGTATCTGCTTAATCTCAATTTCATCATCTTTATTGTTTTATTTTGGTCTTAAATCTCTTGCTAAATTCATGCATATAACATTAATTTGTACAAAATAACACTCAATAATTGATTTGTAAAGAACGTACAAAGTACAATATTTAATTCTAAAATTCAAGAATAAAGGGGAGAAAAGAAAAAGAATGAAGTGGCAAAGACACTGAGTGAGCCTAGACCCTGAGACCCAATCATCATGATGACTTTATTGACAAGGAATAAAGTAGGGGAAGATAGGAAAGCCAAATGTACAGAAAACACATCTCAGAAACCCTAATTCCATAGCCCAATAAATGAATTTTGAGACCTATTTTATTTTCTCATTTTTATACCTCAAATAATAAACCCTCTCCATGAATCTTGTACATAAAAATACAAAAGAATACAAAATTAATTTCACACAAAAATAATACACAGTGCACCCGGGACATACATAATAATAAGCCACAAACAAAACTTCCTAGACATGTATCTCCTCCATACAGACTCAAACTTGACCAAACTCACTTTATTGTTCATAAAATGAAATTATCTATTTAATGACGGTGGTTTCATGTAGTTTGGAGTTGAGTTGCAGAAGTTGGCTTTTGGGTCACTATGAATTGTATATATGTATATAATAATCAATATGTTTATTCTTTATATTTTAACTTAATTATAATTTTATATATAAACATTTCAAAAAATATATTTAAATAATAAAATTATAATAAAACCATCAAAATTCATAACAATATATAAAGTTATAAAACATATAGGTAAACTATACATATAATATACATATATAAAATTATTTAAGTAAATAAATAAAATAATAAAAAATAAAATAAAAATATGAAAAAGTGTAATTAAATAATGTATAAATATATAAACTATGTAAATAAAAAAATAAATTATAAAATACAAAATAAAAATAAAATATACTAAATACATGCATATTTACTTATATACATACATGTAAATATTAACCTCTAATAAATTAACTTGTAAAAATAAATAAAAATCAGAATAAAATACTACATAAAATTACAAACATTTTTATTATATTGTTACTAAATTAATAAAATTATTTACTAGTTTTACCAAAATGAACAAAGAATTTCTTGCATCCTTTTTCTTGGTTGGTCCACATGGACCAACTAGGAGTCTTCGTTTCTTGACCAGGGGGTCAACTGTGCTGACTTCAGCCATCCTCCCTCCCCCCTCGTGTTAGACTCATGAACCCCCTAACCCATTTTCGCATGCCACCTCCACTCTCCTTCCTCCTCGAGCATCTCATCTCTCCGATCTACCCACAACCTTACCTTTCACCCATCACATAGCATCCACCAACCCTTCTCCTCCACATGCTACCTCCCCTTGAAGCCCGCCTCTTCCTTGTGTATAAATACTCCATTTACCTTTTGATCCCTTTCTACTCGACTGTAACCCCAAGACTCGCTAAAGATTGAGCCCCTCAGTGATAGGGAATCGTTGCTCTCTGAATCTAGGCATGGATAATGTCGGAGGAAGGAGGTCCAGTTCACCAGAGCATCTCCGACGAGCTTCTCTGCTCCCTGTTCTTGACTGGGTATGAGCTGCTATACTTAGGGTTTTTACTTGCATTTCATTTCAGTGGTCCAATTTCTCTTTCAATTTAGTTAATTATCTTGTTATTTAGCATAATTTTAGGAATTAAGATCCGTTGGATCATCGTGCTCCAGCTCGAAATCCCATGTTTCTCGATTGTCTTCGACCACCTTTTGCCCCATCTTTGTTCCTCACTCACGTCTCTTGCTCTAACCACTTTCTATTGTCCCTAATCTTGTTATGATTAGGAGATCCAGCTCTCCTCCTCTACCGTTCATCAGAGAGCTTCGCCACAATGCACCTACACTTCATCCTACCCCAAAACACCTCCAGAACCTTCATTTTTCCTTGCTTGAACTAATCCTACAGGTCCCTGGAGTGTTTAGCCGTGTTCGAGGCATTTTTGCATCAGGAGAAGGTCCTCCAGATTGACCGATCTCTATACGACTCCATGACCCCATCGATGGGTCTTGTGCCATTTTGAAGGTGTCAGTAGGAGCACAGGAGCACTAGCTCCATTGTGAGCCCCGTGCGAGACTATCAGGTGGTCGAAGATGCGAGATCCAGCCTATCGAAGCGGCCACACCTTTAAATTCTTCCCTCTTCTTCTAGGGTGTCTCCTAGCCGTCCAATCGAGCCCGAGTGCAAGGTGGACTAGGAACCGTTGGCTGGAGCACTGCCCCACCGTCATAACCATCAGCAGGATCTAATCCCGCTCGTCTAATGCGAAATTATATTGAGTGATCCCAACCTCCCATGTGGATAAGTGGAGCATGTGAGCCATTCGATCTGTGACACTTATGGGGTCATTTAATAGTACTGAAGGATATTGAGAATCCTCAAGCGCATCACGGAAGCGTGACGATCGTATCTCATATGATCGGGGCGACTAGTCGCGAGATGCAGCGGGAATTAAAATTTTTAAATCTAAAGATGAAACCACATGATCATGAGAACACTTCTCGGATCATTTTATCAAACCACAAAGTATAAGGAATACCTTTTGGAGCGTGGTTGTGATCGCGAGATCCCAAACAAGAGATCCTCCTGTCTCAAGTCCGATCCACGAAGAACGCACTTGCGGGCACGATGATGAGTCGCGTCCTTCCCGCAATCTTTGATGAAGATCCAAGCGTCGAGTCCCCTGATTTTGTCAAACAAAATCTGTCGTCTTCCTCTAGAGCAAGTCGCCCCAACGAAGAAGGATATCCCCGAGTCGTCGAAGGCGAAGGCGAGAGTCTCTCCTTTCTCAACACAAGATGGATGGCCACCTTTTGGAGGAGAGAAAGAGAGAGGGCAAGAATATGAGAGAGAGAGAGTTGTAGGCGTGTACAACTCTTCATGATGTGTGTTCCAAGAAAGGCTAGGCTAGCCCTCCTTTTATGTTAGTTTAGGATCCAATGGATCTCAATCCATGGGACACATAGATCCAATGACCATGCTTGGTCTATGTAATGATCAATGGCTAGGATTGTTGTTGGTTAAAACCAACAACATTTATTTATAATTTAATTAAATATATGTTGCAACATTATCAACACATTTTTAATTTAATATAAATAAATTAGTAAAGAGATTAATCAATATAATAAAATGGAGAGAATATTGCCTCCAAAAAAAGGGGCGTCACCTATGACTTTTTCATGGGTGACGCCATCTCTAAATTGGTGGCTTTTATCTCCTTTTTATTATATCACATTTTCTCTTAATAATTCGTAATAATAATTATTACAAAAATATCCACCAAATTAATTCCAAATTAATTTGTGAATATTTCAATCATGCCATTGAAATTATGTGAATCATATTCACATCCCAAACTAATTTGTAAATTGCATTTTCAATTAATTACTTAATGTGAATCCAATTCACACTAATAATTAACAAATGTTATTTACATAGTTTCTCTCTCTCTAATATATTATAAATCATATTTATAATATATATGATTAATATGGATAGTGATATCTATATTATTCATATCCATGGTAATTAAATCACATTTAATCATCTTGGATCTCTTTTCTCATTTGCCCAAATAACATGAATCACATTCATGTTATTCATATCTTCGATAATTAAATCACATTCAATTATCTTAGATCTCTTCTTATAATATGAATCAAATTCATATTATTCATGATAATTAAATCATATTTGATTATCCATTTTCTGATTCTTGGATACAAAATTCATCAAATGAATTATTCTTGAACTCCTTCAAGAATAATGTGCTTTCTCCGCAGATACTTGGAGATAAGGACATGGCGATTGTATTGTTCCACATATAGTGACTTGGATATTGATATCACATCTCAAATCCAGATCTCGGGCCTCTCATAGATGCTTGATTAAATCAAGACCGTAAATCTAATCTTCTCATTGTATCTGAATCACATTCAGATCAATGTCCAATATTTGGACCAAGATCAGATTACTTCTCTACTGAGAGGAGTCACTAAAATCCAGACCGTTTCATCACTCCCTAGGAATGGAAGCGTCATGGTTATACAATCGTTTATGATCATATCACCGTCAGGTATTCCCAACACCTGTACATTCTGCATACTGGAAGACCCAGAATAAACCCAAAGTATTAGATCAACTTTATACTATCTACTTCAGGGTTTTATCAGTAAGTTCTCATTTGATCATTGGGATTTGGTATCGATCATATACTTTCCAAAAGCATATATCATACCTAGGTTTTGATCATATAATTTCCAGAAGTATATATCAAACCTACAAATTCAGTCAAGCTTCCAAAGCGAGACGACCGTGCACGGAATTTGATTCTTCCCAATATCTCATGAGTGAGCTTATGTCTTCCGGTTCAGTAATGAACCTGTATGATCCCTTTGAGAGATCGTGTTACTCATATGCCCTTATATGCACACTAGCACGTCGGTGTATAGACCTTGGTTAGGCCATCAACCTATTGGTCTGCCAAATGTACATACTCACACACATAGTAATACATCTGTCTCCGGTCAGAGGATGCGTGCCTATGCTATGACAGCATTCAACATAGGACTTAGGTTATCTCGATCTCGTTAAGTCAATTCTTAGACCTAACTAATCTGACACCTCTAAATCTCTATTCCTATGTAGAGGACCTGCATCAAGAGTTCGGTCAGATATCAGCCTATGTGAGAAAGGAGTGCCATCTCCTACTCAGGCTGGAGATCACATCTTAACAATCATTTGACGGTGCTTGACGAGTCCTCAATCTAACTCTTTAGATATTCATCCAAGAACCAGCCTCTATGATTCAATAATTGAATCAGCAGATGTATGATCATTAAGATAGACATGGTACATACCCTAATTGTACAGAGGGACCTATTATGCAAATTATTTATTCTTCATTTCAGATCAGGGAATGATATACGCAATAACATTTATTGCATAATGGCTCGCCGTGGGCTCGCATGTCCAACAATCTCCCACTAGCCTAAAGATCCATTAATGGGCTAATCATTTAAACCCACACTCATGTGACAATCATAGGCTATTTAGAAAATAGCTAGGTAAGTTGATCAGTCACTCTGTTCCCGCGAGACTACGCCAAGTCCTTTTACGACACTTGCATATCCTCAGTAACAGTGCTCGCATCCAATGCGAATGTTGCATCCAATGCAACCAATACTCAATCTAGTCAAAGCAGTTATAGTGTCCTTGACACTATTGCCCAATAATTATTATAACCAGTATTTCCATAATCCTTATCAGAATACCCTTATTCTTGGAGATCACTATCTCATAAGGTATCTACAGTTAAGTCCTTTTAGATCTCTATCTATAAAGTCTTAAGCTCTTGAAGATAAGACTTAGAGATCACTATCTCTAAAGCCTTGTCATCTTTGAAGATATTGTTATTACTGCAATCAAGTGTTCTTTCTCCATAGTAGGATTAGTAACAATTTACTACTCCCATTGCATGGCAGATATCTGCCTTTTGTACACATCTAGCATACACTTAGCTTCTCGTAACTAATGCACAAGTGCAAGAAGTTCTAGCATTCACTTCCTCAACTCTTTGAAGTGATATCCCTTTAGATAGGTCAGTACCAAATCTTAAGGTAAGAAAGCCTTTCTTGGAATTTCCAGAAAAATGGAACATGTCCAAGGTGCACTACAAATGTGACAGTCCCAACACCCTCTTTTCTTTGCTTCTGAACACCTTCAGAACTAAGATCCAAGAGGCATCTTTTGAGATCATACCTTAAGGTATGGAATAGCCAGATCATAAAACACTTATTATCATCCTTATATCATTTCAAATGTTTAGGATATTATCTACATTTAGCACGATGAATACAATGACACTCCCACTAAGCTTCACATGGTTCATCAAGATTCTATTTGAAATCATAACATTTATAATTTCATCAAATCTTATGTTCCAACTACAAGAAGCTTATTTGAGTCCAAAAATGGAGTTCTTTAGCTAGTACATCTTGCATTCCTCAAGCATGAAGCCCTGGGGCTACTTCATGTGAATATCCTCAGAGAGATATTCTTAGAGGAATGCAATCTTGACTTACATCTTGAAGATGCAATAGTCAAGTTGTGTAGCTAAGGCTAGCAATATTATGATGATTTTAAGCATGGTCACCGAAGAGCAAGTCTCATTGCAAGCAATGTCTTCTCTTCCGGTGTGTAGCTCATGGCTATGATCCGTGCTTTGAAGGTCTCTACCTTCTCATCAGGTTCCCTCTTTCTCTTGAAGATCCATTTACAACTTAACGGGTCTTACCCTTATAGGTGGATCCTCGAGGGTCCATATACAACATTTGTATATGAAGTCTACTTTAGACTTAATTGCTAACATCCATCTTTCCATGTCATGATCCTCAGGAGTTTCATCACATGAAATCCGATCATTGTTAGACTTAACTGACACATGGAATACATCCTCAAACTCATTTGAAGAGGTATTAGTGTTTCATCTTTAATTGTCCTTTTAGTTCCCGATTTCAGGAGCCTCATTATCTTCTAAAGATTAAATGAGTTCCTACACTTCATTTTCATCTTGATTCTCAAGAGAGTCATCCTCTAAGAATCACATTCTCAGAGATGAGATCTTTTAAGAACCTCAGGGTCATAAAGTAGGTATCCAATACCATCCTTTATTTTCCCAATGAAGTAACACTCTCTAGTGCTTAATTCCAGCTTACTTGCATGGAATCTTATTAAGGATATATATAGTGTAGTCTCTACTACACATATATAGCTGGAAACTAAGAGATAACTACACTAAAATTCATCATTGATCAAATCATGTCACACATGATCCAATTGTATCTTCCTACAACTCCATTGAGTTTATGTGTGTTAGGAGGATTGAGATAGAAATGATATTCATATCTTCATAAGGTATTCTTTGAATTCATCTAGTAAGTACTTGCTACCTTGGTTAGATCAAATTCATTAATCTTCCTTCAAACTTTGGTTCTAAACCAAAATTGTAAAATCTTTGAACATTTCAAAGGTTTCTCAGGTGAAGAGAAGAAATCTCATATCATACATGATCATCAATAGATATCATATATCAATAATGATCACTATGATATAGATGATTTACATACATCAATATGTGTGAGATACTGAATACCTCAACATCTAACACCTTTCCCAAAGAAGGGTGTAATGGACATTTTTCTTTGAATACAATATTCATAAGTATGCAAGTTTTGAAAATTTTAGACATTCTAAAGTTTCATCTCTTGCTTGTCCATTGATCTCATCAACAGACATATGTCCAAGACATGATGCCAGATCATTGTCAAATGATCTTTATCCTCCTATTGATCTTTAAAGGTTTAATTTTCAGTATTAGAAATATTAATGAACCATTCATTAAATTTCTAATTTAGTAGAGTCCACTAGATGTCAGATTACTATCTGAAATATATCACAACTCTTTATGATGAGTTTATTCCAGAATTCATGATTATTTCCAACATTTAGAAATAAACTATGAGTGTATTCTTATATCTAGGTCATAGAGACATTCTCTAAGACAAAGGGCTCTCCCACTGAAAATATGAAGTCCATCTATCCAATAGAGATTGTTGCAATAATTGCATCAAAAACCATGTAGTTGACCATTAAATCTGAAGATCAAATTTATTAATCTTTTATAACGTATGCAACAATTGCAGGGGTCATTAGAAGAATGAGATACAATTATTAGACTTTATCTTATCAAATAAGCAAGTCAATATCAATGATTAATTTGGATTATTTGGGTGCTCTATCCGAGTCCTTCTCTAAGGATTCAAGAGAGACTTGATAGTCATATTATCAATACACTAACTTATTGCAGTATTGGCATTCATCCAACTCTTAGGATGTCATACGGAAGTCACAGAAGTACAGTCAACTCTTTGACTATAATTCTTACTTGGGTCTAACCCATGCTTCCACTGCACTCCCTTTATCTATAAGCAACCATTGCTCAAGACTAAGGATCTCTTACGTTAAATTCAAAAGAATTCAGTGTAAGAGTATTTTAACATTTATACATGCTTCATTAAATTCATACAATATGAATATTATGAAGCTTCATGAATGACTAGAGCATAGATAGTAGAATGATGATACTCATCATGTCTACATCCATCTAGACTCTAAGATATTGGTTCTGGTAGGTATTCAAACATTTTTGAATACATCATCTCTTTCGAACTACCATTCTGCATAATGCAGAGAACCGTGCCATTCATGATTAAATGTCTAGAGCACATATGTATGCCAAAACATCTTCTTTGATTTTATAAGGACTATTTGACAATTATGATCACCATCGACATGTCACTTTCAAAGTACACTCGATGAAATATCAATACTATAGAGACATTCAAACCCTAAGGTGATGTCTTATTGTCTTATTTAATTGTCATTCCTCATTATGTTGAGGAAACTTGCACATTGCAACCACATACATTATGTGTCCAATTGCAAGCACAATATCTGGATCATGAGTCCAATCCATGATATTTTACTGGTTGTTATTGAGTATAATATTGAGTGGGTTTAATGAAGGATTATCTGAAATAAGAAATTTGCATAAGGGTATATATATATTATATATACACATATTTTACTTTGATTTAGGAATTTTTATATCAAAGTTGTCTTGCCTTGTCAACAATGAAAGTTCATTCCCTTAATCACTTTCAATGTAAGAGATATTCTTACCATTATATCTCTAGCAAGATCTGGGATCTCCTTTCCTATCTTCGTCACATCCCAATAATATGAGAACCTGCGACTCCGATAAAAAGAAGCGGGAACACATTCCGCCTTGCAAGTCCAACTTGCATTTCCCAATTCGGTCTTTAACACCCGAGCCCACCACCCCTAAGATGATGTTGACCCGTTGCTAATTGAGCCAATCGTAAACATGCTTAATACTCGCTATACGCAATCCAATATCGCCCCAATAATATGAGGACCCGATATTGGGGTCACTACGTATACGGCCTTACTCTTTCGAGAAGCAAAGAACCCGATCCAATTAAATCATATATAGGATCTGTCACTTCGGACATGCGTCTCCTATATACAACAACTGGCGACGGAATCCTTTGCCTTGACGGGAGACCATGGATGTCACTTATGCGATTCTCCACCTCTTATTCAAATTGAAATAATTAATTATCGTGAATCATATTCACATAAATAATTCTTCCAAGAGAAATACACATCTATTCATAATAGAGTGTTTGAATAGGATATAATTATTTGTCACATTAAATTAACTATCAATCCTATTATCAATCAACAAACTTTGAATTTTACTTGAATAGTAGGTATAATCTCAAAGTACGTATTATTTCGAGTTTTAATAATTAGAAAAATACACTTTGATTTCTCCGACATTATCCAGTCCCTACCCGCTGTCATGGCCAGTACCGGCGAGAGTGGGACGGACCACATACGTTGCAACCCGCTACCCCAACGATCTCCGACTAGACACCATATCCACCTCAGGAAAGGATAATGTCAGATAGATCATCATGTACTTTGAGATGCTCATCGGTCTTTCAACCGAAATTATACCATATAATATACATCAAAACAATTGTGATTATATTATAAAGAGATTTGCTAAACAAATCCCCAATCCTATTCAAGCAAGAGGGTTTTGCATGAAAAAGTTGTCCTACAACTATTGTAGGATGACCTAGGTTTTGTATGCAAACCATGTTTGTTGATGTTTTCAAATTAACCAATGATCAAGGTCAACTATCTTATCATTATAGTTAGTGGGATGTCATTCAAGAAATTGATTATCATCTTTAAACATTTCACAAATATTTATCAATAACCAATTTCAGAAAATTAACAATTAATTTTCATCAACTTGTTTGAATGACTATCACAAGGTTCATGATCAAATTTGTCAATTTCCAGCAGTAACCCCCAATCACTAAAATTAACTTATCTTGATCAATTTAAATCCAAAATTCGCAAAATTAGTGCCCTAAGATTGCCAACTTGATTTACAACAGAACCCAAGTGATAATTCACGCATTTCGAGGCATGTCAAAACCGTAATTAACAAATTAATCACGTTCAATTTCGTTGTTCTCGCAACAGTGTATACATGCTTATTCAAAAGACCATATCTTCAGCGAATTAAATCCAAATTTAGTAAACTCAAATCCTATGGTTTCCTTGTTTAATGGGGAACAAAATCAAATTGAATATTTCGTGTTTAAATAATTTAAACAGTTCCGAAAAAATCAATTAGACAGAGTTGCGAAAATTCAAATGCGCTAAAACTTCCGCGACCTTTTCAAACCCAAGTCGTCCTTGGTTCATGGATCATATCCAAAACCCTTTTCAACCTGGCTCTGATACCACTTGAAGGATATTGATAATCCTCAAGCGCATCACGGAAGTGTGACGATCGTATCTCATACGATTGGGGCGACTAGTCGCACTAGTCGCGAGATGCAGCGAAAATTAAAAATTTTAAATCTAAAGATGAAACCACATGATCACGAGAACACTTCTCGGATCGTTTCATCAAACCACAAAGTATAAGGAATACCTCTTGGAGCATGGTTGTGATTGCGAGATCCCAAATAAGAGATCCTCTGTCTCAAGTCCGATCCACGAAGAACGCACTTGCGGGCACGATGATGAGTTGCGTCCTTCCCGCAATCTTTGATGAAGATCCAAGCGTCATGTCCCCTGATTTTTTCAAACAAAATCCGTCGTCTTCGTCAAGAGAAAGTCACCCCAAAGAAGAAGGAGATCCCCGAGTCATCGAAGGCGAAGGCGAGAGTCTCTCCTTTCTCAACACAAGAAGGACAACCACCTTTTGGAGAAGAGAAATAGAGAGGGAGAGAATATGAGAGAGAGAGAGAGAGTTGTAGGCGTGTACAACTCTTCATGATGTGTGTTCCAAGAAAGGCTAGGCTAGCCCTCCTTTTATATTAGTTTAGCATCCAATGGATCTCAATCCATGGGACACATAGATCCAACGGCCCTGCTTGGTCTATGCAATGATCAATGGCTAGGATTGTTGTTGGTTGAAACCAACAACATTTATTTATAATTAAATTAAATATATGTTGCAACATTAGATAAGAGATTAATCAATATAATAAAATAAATTAGTTAAGAGATTAATCAATATAATAAAATGGAGAGAATATTGCCTCCTAAAAATGGGGCGTCACCTATGACTTTTTCATGGGTGACGCCACCTCTAAATTGGTGGCTTTTATCTCCTTTTTATTATATCACATTTTCTCTTAATAATTCGTAATAATAATTATTACAAAAATTTCCACCAAATTAATTCTAAATTAATTTGTGAATATTTCAATCATGCCATTGAAAATTATGTGAATCATATTCACATCCCAAACTAATTTGTAAATTACATTTTTAATTAATTACTTAATGTGAATCCAATTCACATTAATAATTAACAAATGCTATTTACATATTTTCTCTCTCTAATATATTATAATTCATATTTATAATATATATGATTAATACGGATAGTGCTATCAATATTATTCATATCCATGATAATTAAATCACATTTAATCATCTTGGATCTCTTTTCTCATTTGCCCAAATAACATGAATCACATTCATGTTATTCATATCTTCGATAATTAAATCACATTCAATTATCTTAGATATCTCTTCTTATAATTTGAATCAAATTCATATTATTCATGATAATTAAATCATATTTACCTATCCATTTTCTTGATGCTTGGATAGAGAATTCATCAAATGAATTATTCTTGAACTCCTTCAAGAATAATATGCTTTCTCCGCAGATATTTGGAGATAAGGACATAGCGATTGTATTGTTCCACGTATAGTGACTTGGATATTGAGATCACATCTCAAATCCAGATCTCGGGCCTCTCATAGATGCTTGATTAAATCAAGACTGTAAATCTAATCTTCTCACTGCATCTGAACCACATTCAGATCAATGTCCAACATTTGGACCAAGATCAGATTACTTCTCTACTGAGAGGAGTCACTAAAATCCAAACCCGTTTTATCACTCCCTAGGAATGGAAGCGTCATGGTTATACAATCGTTTATGATCACATCACCCTCAGGTATTCCCAACACCTATACATCCTGCATACTGGAAGACCCAGAATAAACCCAAAGTATTAGATCAACTTTATACTGTCTACTTCAGAGTTTTATCAGTAAGTTCTCATTTGATCATTGGGATTTGGTATCGATCATATACTTTCCAAAAGCATATATCATACCTAGGTTTTGATCATATACTTTCCAAAAGTATATATCAAACCTAAAAATTCAGTCAATCTTCCAAAGCGAGACGACCGTGCACGGAATTTGATTCTTCCCAATATCTCATGAGTGAGCTCATGTCTTCCTGTTCAGTAATGAACCTGTATGATCCCTTTGAGAGATCGTATTACTCATATGCCCTTATATGCACACTAGCATGCTAGTGTATAGACCTTGGTTAGGCCATCAACCTATTGGTCTGCCAAATGTACATACTCAGACATATAGTAATACATATGTCTCCGGTCAGAGGATGCGTGCCTATGCTGTGACAGCATTCAACATAGGACTTAGGTTATCTCGATCTCGTTAAGTCAATTCTTTGACCTAACTAATCTGACACCCCCGAATCTCTATTCCTATGTAGAGGACCTGCATCAAGAGGTCGGTCAGATATCAACCTATGTGAGAAAGGATTGCCATCTCCTACTTTGGTTGGAGATCACATCTTAACAATCATTTGACGGTGCTTAACGAGTCCTCAATCTAACTCTTTAGATATTCATCCAAGCACCAGCCTCTATGATTCAATAATTGAATCAGCAGTTGTATGATCATTAAGATAGCCATGGTACATAACCCTAATTGTACAGAGGGACCTATTATGCAAATGATTTATTCTTCATTTCAGATCAGGGAATGATATACGCAATAACATTTATTGCATAATGGCTCGCCATGGGCTCGCATGTCCAACAAGTACACCCCGTGCTTTTGTATTTGCTAGTTAGTCTTGTAAATATTTAATTCATTTTTAAAAAATGTGGTATAATGTGCAAGGACCCTCTGGAATGTTTTGGATATTGCATATAGGTCTAATGCTTGGTCACCTCACATGTCCACGTGCGTAAGGGACCAAGTTAAATTGTAGTCGTGCACCTCCAAGTTCTTTTATTTAGTATTAGTACATAAAATTTGTAATTAACTGTTAAACTTTTAGTATTTTGCATGGAACACCCTGTAATATATTTTTATTGCATATATGCTAGTATTATAATTATTTATTGGGAAAAGGGAGTATGCTCCCTGGTTGTAGCCAACATACATGCTCCCACCCATTTTTCCCTGTATTTTTTTATTTTTCTGAAATGAAACCTATTGGAATTTAGATCACAATATGTCACTATGGTGCCATTCAAAATTCAACTTAATTCGAGACTTATATCCTCTCCATCAAGACTGTCAAATTTTAACGGTCTCAGAATTGCTGAAATTGACTCCCTTTAGATGGAGGGCATATGAGTCTCTATTTCTGATGAAATTGTAATGGCATGTTAGGGGAATATAGTGATGAATAAACGTATTTTTTATTTCAAAAAAAATAAAAAACAGAGAAAAAAATATGGGTGGGAGTAACCTCCTTTAACCCTTATTTATTTACATTTCTATTTTTCTTCAAATAGCTCCTATGCTTGTTAAACCTTGGAAAATCACAAAAAAATGCCTAAAATTATGCTTATTCACACCATAACTTTTTATTCACATTTTCTTGCATTTTTCCATTTATTAAAAATATATTAGAAGCTATTTATTTCTTATTTGCCTATACAAATACAAAATTGTAAAACCTATCTTAAAAATTCCAAAAAATTGGAGTATACTTTTACTATATATTATAACTCCAGATCAGAAATCACAAAAAATAGAAAGAGAAAGCACTCAAAATTGGAAACCTTTAAAAAGACCATAACAATTAGTAAAATTATGTAAAATCCAAAAAAAACTTTCAGTTCTGTATTTATATTATATAATATATTTTAAAAATAGTTTTGGGTATTTTTGAACAATTTAACTATTTTTAAAATCCAAAACAATCTGACCTATTTATCTTATTCCCTATTTTGCATATTTAAAAGTATTAAAAATACTTAGAAATTAGCAAAAATTACAAGAAAATCACTAAAATAGAGAAAATTTATAAAACACGCATTTTATTTTATAATTTTTGAGTATAAACAGTTTTTTTATAAATCTAAAACCATATATATAAATATATATTATATCCTTATATTCACTTTTATATTTATAATAATAATTAATTATAAATACCTTTTATATATTTAAAACCTAAAAAAGGACTTTTGTTATATATATTTTTACATTTTTATTATATAAATCATATATGGTATTTATATTATACATATTATTACGTATATATATACACTTATTACATCTTAAAAAAGAAAATAATAAAAAAATTGCAAAATTTAAAAGAAATTAAAATTAAAAATTAAAAATTCAAATATATATAATATGAAAATCCATAAAAGAAAAATATAATTATAAACCTAAAAAATCATAAAGCAGAAAAATTACAAAATCAATTGTTGTTTATTTTTATTAATAGACAATAACTATCCTATCCCCATTGCTCATTGTGGTTCGACACTCTATATACTATACACTATACACAAATATTTTGTAGAGTTTGAATAAAAATAAAATTTGACTCACACATTTATATAGCATTATCATATATTATGGGTAGATTATTGATATGATCGTTTGGTGACATGTAAAGAGCTGAGAGAGGGATACAACGATTGTCGGATACAACTTGTCGGACACCGCATGCTCTGATGAATATGTGATTCAACACTCTAATTAACTGAAAATAGAGCTTCATACTATGAAATTAGGTTCATTCATATGTTAATATCATAAAATTAACTTTAATCCACTTGTAAATAATTTGCATAAATTAGCATTCATTCATGCATTCATATTCATCTTCATACTTTTACCTAACTTCGACCAATTTTAATTAATTCATGTTAACTCCAATTGACTTTAAATCAACTTCATTATGTTCATATCACTAACCTTAATCAATGAAAAATCCCAAAAAATGCTACCATATACATATTCGAAATAAACCCAAATCCTAATTACAAAACAAAAAATCGCAAACACTGATATCTCGCTGATGAATCCATTATTCAACATCTTTATTCTTTTGTTTTAGCTAAAAACTTTGGCAAAACACCTCTATATATTCATTTATTTTTATTATTTATAATTTATAATCTATTTTTAATAATGTATATTTATCATTCTTTTAAACCAAAATAAAAGAATAAAAGAAAAAGAATAGATATAACGAAGGATGTATTTATGGAATAAATACAAACTGACCCATATCCCGAGAGAAGATCAAGACTTGACCTGATCGATAAGGAATAAAGTCGGGCTATTGGATTTCAAATCCGATTCCCATTAAGGTTCCTCCCGTACTAAAATTCCAAAGGTCCGACTTAAGCTCCAAACTTTGATTTTGTGAAGACAAGTTTGATCATTAAATTTAATCCATCTTTCTTCTTTTTCTTTTCTTTGTTTTTCTTTTTCTACACTTACTACATAAGTGTTTGCTAGGGACTAGCAAAGGAAAGTGTAAGGGGATGAGGAATCTACATTTCATCATCTTTATTATATCATTTTGGCCTTAAAAACCCTAGTAAATGCGTATAAATACCCTTAATTTAGGTATTTTATCATTCATTTATCATTGTGTAAATATTGTATAAAATACAGTTTTTAAAGCCAAACTTATACAAACATACACCTTTGGAATGTAGCGAGCATGTATATAATCCAAAGGGCATCCACATAAAGGCAGAGGTGTCAAATAGACAAGTAAATATAGTCTTCTATTGGCCCTCAGGAGTGATCGTGAATTGATTGTACCTAGAGTACCCATCAAAGAAGCACAATAACTCTTTCCCTGTCAATCTTTTGAGATCTTGATCAATAAAGGGCAGAGGAAAGTGATCCTTCTTCGTATCTGAGTTCAGGCACACATAATCTACATAGATGTCCATGTTGTCCGCACTTAGGTTGAGATCTTCTCTCCTTGATCATTTGTAACCATCGTGATGAAACTTTGATATTATAAGGACAAGTTTAAAAGTCATAATTGATCCAAGTTCTTTCTTTTTCTTTTCTTTATTCTCTTTTCTGCAGTTATAGGAATAAGTGTTTGCTAGGGACTGGAAAAGGTAAGTATAGAGGGTGATGAATCTTCATTTCATCACATTCATTTTTTCATTCTGGCCTTAAATCCCTAGCTAAATGCATGTATATATCATAAATTTGTCAGAATAAACACCCAGTAGTTTATAACAAATATTGTATAAAATACTATATATTTATTATATATAATTCAAAAATTAATGAATAAAGGAAGAAAAGGAAAAAGAAATGAGACACCATCCCTCGAGAATAAGTTATCATGATGGCTTAGTTGACAAGTAATGAAGTCGGATGAGATAAGGACGACCAATTGTACAGATTACACAGTCTAAAAACCCTAAAAATATAGGTCAATAAGTACCTTTTTGGGACACATTTCATTCTTTATTATTTATGCATCCAATCAATAAACTTTGTACATAAAATCTGTAAATAAAAATACATAGAAATATACAAAATTTATTTCACATTAAAATAATATACAGTGAACATTTTACACTCAAAATAAAAATCTATAATCCAAACTTCACAGACATGTATCTCCTCCATATGAACTCAAAATGCATCAAAATCTCTTTAATTGTATATAACTTTTAGTAAGCTACTTAATGAAGGTGGTTTCATTTAATTTAGAGTTAAGATGCAAAAGTTAGGTTTTGGGCCCCTATTGTACAATATACCTGAATAGAATATTCATTTTACTTATTCTTTATATTTTTCATTATTTTATATATTTTATAATTTTTTTAAAATTATTTATAGTATATGTACATACTTGGAACCAAAAAACTATTAAAAATAAACTAAAATAAATAGTATACAAAAATACATAGATGAATTATACAACCTTATATATAATAAATACATATATTTATTAAAGTATACAAATAACCTCTAAAAAATCCAAGAAAAATATAATTAAGTGTATTTAAAGAAGTTATAAATATATAATATTGTCTATAAAATAATAAAATTTAAAATGCAAAATAGAAATAAAATATGTAATACATTGGTAAAAATACCTATGATTGAACATGTAAATATAAACTTACAATAAAATACCTCAGAAAAATAAATAAAAATAGGTAATAAATACTACATAAATTTAAGTATATTATTCATGTTTTAATAAAAAAATTCATTAAATCATCTGATATTTTATATCCATTATCTAAGGCATTTTCTCCAAAGAATTTCCTGGTTGGTCCACATGGACAACCAGGTGTGTTTGCTAGTTGATCGGGGGCCAACTGCTTGCCCTAGGCTCTGACCTATGCTAGATTTCACAGGGAGCCCTCCTTCGCCAAATTTGCATGATTCATTCCACGCATCCTTCGTCTCAAGCCTACCACTCCTATACAGCCACCATGTTCGTCCTCCTCGCCAGCCATCCTTCCTTCACCTACATCCACACAAGCACACGCAAGATCACCTCGAAAAACCCAACCACATCATCTATAAATTAGCCCTCTATTACATTTGTGAAGTTTTTATCACTATAGTGTTTCCAGATAGCCCTAAAGACCTCCAGATGGTGACAACGATCGAAGGTCGGCATTTGGCAGTGAGGAGGAGCCTCGTCGGAGCAAGATCCATCCATCGTCGACGTTCTACTGGTGGTTCAGTCTCTTTGACCTTTAGGTTAAATCGAGCTATTTTGTCTTAATTTGCTAGGTAATTTTAGGTTTACCTCTAATTTATGCACTTTAATTTCTCCTGATAGCTGGTAATTTAGGTTTAATCTAAAAATTCTTTTTAACATGGAGCTCGAGCTCCAGGTTAAATACATCCTATTATCTACAATCACTCGTCCCATTGTCCAACTTATTTCCTTCCCATCATCTACTATGTGTTGTGCCCCACTGTCCTCCCTCGATTCCACTCAAATTGAGGTGAATTGAGTTTCATTCTCCACCCTCTACCGAAAGCTCATCATTCCCCCTCTACATGCCATTCAGCTTCATAACCAGGTCAAGAGCGCTTCTTTTGCCCGTCATTGTTATACTGCAGGTGTTGAGGTACGAGAAGGTGTATGGAGCTACTACAATCCTTCTTATTTTGCTCTAGGCAGCCAGGAATGAGAGACCTCCCATATCCCAATCGATGGGATTTGGTAGCTATTGATGGCCACCAGCAGAAGTGGGGAGGCTTCACAGAGCCTCTAAGCTTGTCGGAGAGAAGAATGAGGACAGGGTCGATAGGATTCAACAATCAAAGTCAGCCTACGGTGGTGTTCTTGGCGTTCTTCCAGGGAGCCTTTGTGTCATCCAATCAGAACCTCCACCCCTGATTTGATCTAAGCATTAATTCAGATGAAGCGTTCCCCGCACAACAGTGTTGGATCTGAAGCAAGGGTATATGGCACAGAACGAGCCATCCGTTCCAGCCGCACTAGCCAGACACATGCTCCCTTAGGTGAAATTTCACAAATACCTACCACCCTTTTTGTAATTGAACTTTAGTCTTAGAAGTATAAAATTAAGATGTATTATTTTTTTGTAAAATTTGCATTGGGCCCTCGAAGGTTTGGGATATTGTAGAATAGCTTTTGCCAACTTAGCTCATGTGCCCCCCCTCATGTGTGCTGGGTAAATACTTTTTTTGTCCCTCCAGCTTTGTTTATTACAGATTGATATATATATATATATATATAAATCGAATTTTAGGGTAAATTTCCTGTGTTTTATCAACACACTCCTTGCATTTATTTTAAATGAAAAAATGCCCTACAATTTCTAATAATTTTTGTTTTTGTTTTCTAATTTTATAAATATCACCCATGCACCAAAAAACATAAACAAATAGGTGAATGTGTCTGTTTGCTTGATCTTTCATGCCATAATTTTAGATTTGCATTTTAGGAATTTTTTCTATTTATAAAAAATCAAAATAGCACGTATATTGCCTGTTTGCCATAAAAGTCTAAAAAAATTATAAAATCATATTTAAAAATTCCCAAAAAATATTGTTTGTTTATTATAGTATTCCGTACCTCCAGATCGAAATTCCTAAAATAGAAAAAGAATTTGATAAAAAACTAAAAAGCTCCAAAATCCTATAAAAATATAAAAAATCTTCAAAAATTCCAAAAATCTTAGTTTCTATTTAGTATTTTTATATATGTATATATATATTGCTATGTACTAAAATTAATTTTGTGAATTTTTTACCTAATTTAATATTTTAAATCTCAAAGCAACTCGACCTATTTATGTATTCCATGTTTGGGTATATTTAGGACTTTAAAAATAATTAAAAATTAGCAAAAATCTTCATAAAATCATAAAAAAAATATTATAAAATATAAAAAACACAAAAATATTTCATTATACAATTTTTTATTATTTTTACATATATTTTTATATATTTATATTACCTTATAGTGTATTATATAACTATAAATAATTATATATAAGATGTATTATTAGTCACTATTACAAATATTCAGTTATTTCAAAACCAAAAAATAAATGTATACTTATTATGAAATGAAAAAAAATCAATAAAATTAAAAACTCACAAAACCTAAGAAAATAGTGTGCATATCAGTTTACAAATATATACCTATTTCATTTATTTATAAATAAAATACCCGTGATACCACGTTTGTTCCCTGAGTTCTTCCCCTACCATACTTGTCATTATACACTTGTTTGTAGGGTATAATAAATTTTGATTCACACCTATGCTTATTCATTGTTTGATTATTATTGTGTGGGGTGATTGTTGTTTTACTTGCTTGGTTTTTATGAGAGGTCAATTCAGCAATGTCATGCCCACCTTGTGTGGAGTGTACGATTCTCTCCTCTGATTGAGCAGGTCGAACAATGGGCTGGTATGAAGGTGACACTCTCGAGGACCATCATAATCCAAGATGACCTTTTCGAGGCATATGACTTTAGTGTGTGATTATACCAAAAACCCATTCACTTCCATTACTATCGGCTCTAAACTTGTTGAGGTGTAAATAAAGAGTTGTCATTCTGATATACGAACATTTAACTATTATGGTTAATGGTCGATTGCTGCTAATATTGTGGTGGTGCAAGGAGATTATGTGTCGCTTTAGAATGAATGGGCAAATATGTTATACTGACGACTATGGTGTAGGTAGAATCCCTCCTTAAGAACTGATGGCAGTAGCTGACTGAGTAGTGAGTTACTATGTAAACTCACTAGTTATGTTGCAATTTCCTTCATTTGTTTCTCTAACTAATCAATCCAGTTAATTTTGTCTAGTTTCTAGCATTTCTTTGTAATGACAACCATTTTGGAAGTTAATTGCAATTGATCGCAAGGTTAGGTAAAGTATCAATAGACTCCTAGAGATCTCTTTTAATGAATGCCACTTTGTCGTTGATTGTGCCATAAATTTTGTAGTTTATCGTATATATAGTCTTGGGAAAACATGGTTCAGTTGTTAACATCTTCTCGAAGATGCTCCAAACTATATCATCATCTTTGCAAAAGTATGAATTACATCATGAAACTTTAGCCCACCCTTGTAACTTGGGAGTCAATCCATTGTAAATGTTCAGAACCAAAGTTTAGTTTTGTAATATTTTATTGGACACCATTCCAACATATCCATGAAATGATCCCATGGCTCGTGGAGAGGCTCGTATGATTTCTTACAATATCTTTATCAGTTATAAAATATGATCTCTAACATAGGTACATGTTTGACAAAAATGAAGAATGTGTTAATATATCCATAAAATGGATATGGAAACAAATGTGGATCTAATATGGATAATTCTACAAACTAATAAAATTATATATGCATTTAATGTCTTATCATGATATAAATATGCTAAGTGTACTTATTTTGTAAAAAATATGGAAATTACAGTGCAAATGTCATAAAATTTTAATACACATAGTTAAACATAATTTTACAAAAAAGATACATTACACTACGATAAAATTGATATAAGGAAATAAATAATTAAATATTTGTGAAGGGAGTTCGGAACTCACACATCATGGAAACACAGATATAGCAAATCAAATTTCCATAAAAGGGTGTTCATTATATGAACGCCGATACAGTACATAACAAAAATTTTCTTGTGAAACCACACAGTATAGGAAACATTTTCCTAACTGTTTCACATAACCACAAAAGTATCATGGTCATCTCTAATGTTTAGGTATCTACAGTAATAAACCACCCGAATCAAGTCTGATCCTTTGTAGCTACACTCGCAAGCACGGCGATGATTCACATTGTCTCATGTGGACCTTGATATGGACGTCCAAGGGATATCGGAGAGAAAAGAACGTCTAGGTAGAGAGTCTTGTACACTTTCTTCTCTCAACTTTCAAGGCTATGTGGCTCTTTTGGAATTGAAGGAAAAAATTTGTATACAAGAAAGAGGCCAGACCCTTTCTTATATAGCATGGTGTGAACGTCCATGAGGAGTCCTACTCCTCACTTTCGATGTCTGCATCATGGCTCTCTCTCTCTCTCATGTTTTAGTGATGAATCCACGATTCATCACTAAAATATCTTGATCTTAGCAAAATCCATGAGTAAATTCTCTAATAAATGTATATAAAATCCATAAATTAACAAAATTACTCTTGTAAATAAAACACATTAATTATTGTATATTAGATTGTACAAAATAATTTAACAATAAAAAGCCATAAAAATAAAGGAGTTTTCACTTGTAAATAGCCCAAAACTTCATGTATTTATTAATAATTTCATTTCAACTCCTTTTTGGCTAATTCGTTCTTTAACTTGTTCATAAAAATATATATAAAAATACAAAAATACAAAGCAAATTTCACCTCAAATAAATGCTCCTAGATCCCAAAGAGAAAAAGCCATAAAGTCCAACTTCCAAGCTAAATTCCCGCTCCGTATGAACTCCAAATTCACCAAACTCACTTTTGAAGTCAAGTTAGAAAATTATCTATCCAACGGAAGTGGTTTCATTAAAATCGGAGCTCGTTTGCAAAAGTTGGGTTTTGGGACCTAGTTGTACATTGTATATTATGTATATTTTTTTCTTTCTTCATTTTTTTATTTACTCTTCTTAATCACTAAAAATCCAAAAAAATCAATTTTGTGTTGTATTTTATTTCTAGTACTTTATTATATTTTTCTATTGTAAATATCTTTTATTAAAAATACAAAAAAATATATATTAGAAAACTAAAAAAATGCACATGGTGTTTGTCTTGTTTTGTAAATTCTACACTATTTCTCTTCTCTTTTTATTTTATTGTATTTATAGTAGCTTGCTTTTATTTTCTTTTATTTAATCACATTCTCTACAATAACTTCCCTTTCTCCATTAACCTCCAAGTCTTCTTTCAACCTCCATTCCACTCCATTCCACTCCACCATTCTTTTAACCTCCCATTCAAACTCCACCTTTCCACCATCTCTCTAACTCCCATTACTCATCTCTTTATAATCATCTCCACATCCACATTTTTTCGCTATCCGTCATTCTTATATATAAGGAGAGAGCTTGGAGTATTTTGTTGGTGACAGCGGCGAGGCATCTTCCTCAAGCGACGACCTCCTTCAGGCGAGATCCGCGGAGCTCCGCTCCGCGTCACGAGTTCCCTATCGAGCTCGCGTAGCTTCTCCGATTTTTGTTTCGCCAATCGGATCGAGGCGACGACAGGAGTCCAGCGTAGCTGCTCCGCCAATCCGGTGAAAATTCAGGTGAGTATTTCTTCTCATATCTCTTATTATTTTATTTATCTCATATTTTGTTTCCTTATTGTTTTCACCACCACCATCATTTTATTCATCATCACCACATTCCCACCACATTTTTGTCACCATCACCACCATCTTCATCTTTTCCATCATTTCCCTCTACCAATTTTTTCCTTCCTTTTTGTAAACATCCACTTTCATTTCCCTGTTTAAGAAATCAAAATTTAAAAAAATGAAAAAATTTAAAAATTAAAAAAAACACATCACAACACTAAAAAAAATCAAAAAAAATCAAAAAAATAAAATAAAAAAAGAAACCGCTGTAGTGGTGGGAGCACCCACCGCCGCCGCCCACCCCACGTCGTTCTCCACCATCACGCCGACCACCGTCGCCTGCGGGTCCGTCTTCGTCATCTGCACTGACCTTCTCCGCAGCATCCAGCGGCGCGCCGCCCCCAGCTCAGACCTCCGCCGCGCACATGAGCGGCAGCCCTAGGCCGCGAGCCGCCCGACCTCCGCCAGCGGAACCGCCTCTCCTCCGCGGGTGGCCGTGCCGCCATCGTGTGCCGCCCTCGCCACCAGCCCCATCGCCGCACGGCACCGCCGCCACCTCGCGCCGTCTATCGCGGTCCGGCGCCACCGCCGTCCTCTTCTCCCTTGGGTTTCACCTACACAGAATGAAGGAGGAAGAAGAGGTCCACTTTTTCCATCATTTTTTATTGTAAATATTGCATGTTTTTCCCTTTTAGTTTATATAATTACAAAGGTGCCCCCGTGCACAATTGTGTTGTTTAGCTCAATTTCCATTTTGCACAGATACCCCTGTGTTTCACTTTTAATTTGGACCTCATTTATGCATCATTTTATTCAATGAAAAATGCCATTGTGATGAGCAACTAATTGTCTACATTTTGACTATTTATTTGTATTTTTGTGAGTCATGGGTAATTAATTATAATTGTTTAACTGAAACTTTCCATATTTTACCCATTATGTGCTATTAAATTCATATCGGACTCATTTTTAATCTAAAAATTCCACAAAAATTAGATGTGATGCGTTGACATGCGATTAAGATACTACCCAAATTTCATCTCAAGTGGAGTTGTCTTGTGCCTGAAATAAATTGTAGAGTGTTTTTAGTATTTGATTTTTATTAAATCCACATATGTCGTTTTCGTAAAATTTCAAGTCTTATGTATGACACATGAAAATACTTACGTGAGATAATTTACACTCTGACTAATTTAACATTGTGGATTTATTAAAAAATTATTTACTCATTGTCACTCTGTTTTCACATAAAAACCATAAAAAATTTATACTTTGTCAAAAAATTCCAAAAAAATTACTGTAGTCTCATTTCATTATGTTCTCATTCTAGTAAATTTTTCATAATTTTTGCTTACTGTTTGTGTGAAAAATTACGAGAAAACCCATAAAAAATGTGTATTTTTATTTATTGCATTTTAATTCCTAAAAATACAAAAAAATGTGGTTTGTGTTCCCCACTGGATTAGGACTTTAGAAAAAATATAATTTGGCTAAATTGGACTATTTTGACATTAAAATTAATTTGACCTTGTTGTATGCTTTCTTAGTGTCGTAATTCACTTGCATTTGCCTTTCACCTTTGTTTTTGCATTAAAAAAAATCTTTAAAAAAACCGCGTGGAAATATAGATCTTAAATTTCAAATTAAACCCAAGTTGTTCCTTTGCCTCCCTGAGTTCGACCCCGGACTTGCCCGGGATATAAATTAAAGTCGAGACACTCTTCACGGAGATCTTCTCTCGGTTCTGACTGAATCGCTAAGTACACGTGCTACAATGTGACCAAATTATTTATCGTATTTAGCGACTCGTCAGATGGCACCGTTACCGGAGAAGCAAACGGCTTAGGGATTAATTTAGAAAATTGGACTTAGATTTTCACTTACTCGGGTAGTCTGACCCCCGAACCACTTGTATTTATTCCATTTTTTTGCAATTATTATTTCTTCATATTTTTGTATATATTTTGTTTTCATCTCTTTAACATAAATTTTATTTTCCTTGCGAGGGCCCGGTGGACTGGAGTGCATCGGAGGTCGACAGACGTGATGCGTGTCGACTGCTGAAGAGCGATGATATTTAATTTATTTTCGAGAGCATTTTTTCATTTTTGTTATTTTTGTGTTGTAATAATTTAGGTAATTCGCACTTTCCAGCGGCTCTTGTTTGAGAGCTCGCGCTTGTATCTGGGCTGGACTTTGGACCCTCTCATGGTCGTGTGGTTGATTGACGTAGAATAGGACTTGCACTCGCTGCTCTTAGAGCATTTTTATTAGAATATATTTATTGCTTGTGCTCGTAATTATTTAGGACCACACATCACTTTTAACGAGACGCACTTAGACCGGCTATTAGTCCAAACTAATTTGTTCATCACTCGCTAATAGAACTGCCTGTCTAGGAACGGTTTTCTCGTTTGCATTCATATAGTATAAAATTCAATTCTGCCTTGCATCTCGCATGTAGAGCGTGAGCATCACTGTAAGTCTTCTGAACTGGGCATGCATCATTGATTTCATTATTTGCATCGGCTTTTCTCGACTCCTTCCCCCCTTGGTTTTTGAAACTTAGGTTAAAAAGGAATCGGGACTGATCGTTAGGCATGCTTTGTTTGGTGGACTAATCAAGTGATAACTGATGGACCGAAAAATCAGCGAGACTCAGGTGAATAAAATAGATCAAGGGTCGTTGCGACCCGGATCTCGGAGACAATTCAGTCAATCAAGAAAATATGAGATCAGACCACCAAAACAAGATAAAAGTCAAAGAAACTCAACAGTGGCCCTGGCTATTAGATTAGCCTGGTATAGTGACCAGGGTCGGACTCAGGGAGCATGTGATGGCCTTGCGGCCTACGAAGTAGTCTAAAATGAAAACAAATAAGAGAAAACTATTTTGGGTGGGTTTTAATATTTTTATATTTTTTTGGATTTTTAAATACTGGAGAAAGTAAGAAAACTAGTAAATAAAGCAACTTCACATAATTATTTAATCACTCAAAATTTATCCAAAAATTCAAAAAAAATATTTTTATATTTTTTATATTTTTTATGTTTTTGGTGAATTTTTGATATTTTTCTGATTTTTAGGGAATTTTATAAAAATGAAACAAGACAGAAAATTAGGAACTGGATTTATTATTTTTGGAGTTTTCAATTATTTATTAGAATTTTTATAAGGTTTTCAATGTTTTTCAATTTGTATAAGTTTTATAAATCCAAAAATGATCAAACTTGGTCAGAAAATCAAACACAACAAAACACACCAAATCTATTTTTTGTAATTTTTGGAAATGTTTTATATTTTTTTGTGAATTTTAAAACTGGACAGTAAGAAGAATACATGTTTTTGAATTTTTAAAAATAATAAATGGGCTCCAAAAATTTCTCAAAATTTAGTGAAAATTCTACACAGTGGTAGGAGCCACATGTCAAATTTTCACGTAATTTGGATGATATTTGATATTTTATTTACAACAAATACAAGACCATAGTCACAGGGACCTATTTGTCGTAAAAATATACTAAGGGGGCCTAGAAATAACAAGCAAAGGAATCCAGGGGGGTTCGGTGCAAAATTTCCAAGAACTCACGCGCCACGCGCGTGATCTAGGCACTCAGGGACCGTTTTGTAATAAAACTTAAGTCCCTGGACTTCTTAGTAACTCGTACTAAAAGTCCAGGGGCAAAAGTATAAAAAGCCCAAGAAATTTGGCAAATACACAATTAAAATACTCACAGGGGTATATCTGCAAATACTAAAAATATATTTTCATTCATGAACTCCTCAAAACATCAGGCTCATACATGCAATTATCCCAAGAAATCACGTGTCGAAGCACGTGTCCCACAACGTACAGGGGTATAAGTGCAATTAAAGTAAATGACAAGGTCCTCTATGTAATTTATCAAACTAAAATAAAAGTTCTAAAATATTTACAGGGCTAAATATTAACAACTAAAAGGACAGGGTCCTACGGGAAATTACCCCTTTGTTTAAGCCGAGGGATGAGATGGCGCCATATAGCCGATCGAACGGCTGGGGACGATGGTGCCTCAACGAAGGGCTGCGGCTCGGATCTGACAGTCGAGGCTTAGCCACGTGGATGATCGAACGTCTCCTGTGCACTGTGGCTAAACCACGCTGATCCGACGGTCCAGATCCACCCTCTGATGATCGAACGGATGCTGTTGCTCCTCAAATGGATGGCTCGATGTGAATCTGGAGCTGGAGGGGTGGATGGACGGTCGGGGAGGATCCACGAAGAACAGGTGGCCGACAAACTTTGTCAGCCCAGTGCGCGCACGGTGGTCCTCCTCTGAGGCTACTGATGATCGGAGAAGATGCGCCTGGGCCTCCCACGTCTGAAGAGCCCCTACGATGGTGCAACGGAGCTCCAGAGAGCTCAGGCGACACCGGCGGAGCTAGAGCTGCTGCTCCTGAACGCCAAGCCCTCAGATGGGCTCGTCTTGACCTGCAAAGCAATGCAACAGACTCCTGGGTCGAGGGCAAAGTGCCTCGACCCGGTTAGCGGTGGTGGGGATGATCGGTGCGTCGAGATGGGGGAGCTCCGGCGAGGCGACGACGGTGGAGCTCCAATCCCAGTTCCGGTGCGAACTGGGTTGAACGAAGGGGTGGAGAACGTGCATGAGCGGAGTGCGAATGCGTTGGCCGAATTCGATGATCGAGATGTGGACGAGGGTGGTCGGAATCGAAGGTCGGCGGCGCTGGGTCGATTTGGGCGTAAATGAAAATCAGCGAAAGGGGGAAAGAACTAGGGATACCTGATGGAGGAGGTCGACTGGGGATGAGTCGATGAAGCTCTAGGTCCTAGACTCAAGGGTCGTCGATGCCCGAGGCTCGAGCACCACGTCTGGGCGGCGTACGGCGGCGCTGAGTCGACGGATCGATGGTCCACTCGCTCCCTCCTCGCTGCAACACAGCCACTCGCGAGCTGTCACTCAGGCGAGAACAATGGAGGTCCTGGGGTGGAGAAATGGGAGCCAAAGATGCATGAAAATGCGACCGGAGCTGATGCTTTATACGAGTGCAGGTCCGAGAAGAGAAGGTCTGGCAGGGTTCCACGAAGCGCGGATCCCAACGCGGATATGACGGCGTGGATCTCGGATGCAGGAGGAATGATCAGAGCTCGAGGTTTAGTGATTTGGCGATCGGGTCGAGCGGGAAGAATTTGGAGAAAACGGGTCGGGCACAACGAACCCGGCTCTGGTGGTCCTGGCGGGGAGTTGACCGGGGGTCAACATCCCCCGTGGACCAATCAGAGCCCGCCAAATACTAGTTATTTGATTATTTATTTAAAAATAGTAAATGGTCAAATTAAGAAAAACATAAAACATGAAAAATGTTTATTTTATTTTAAACTTTTTTTGTGATTTTTAATTATTTTTTTGAAGTAAAAATAAAGTATGTACAATATAGTATAATATACATAGGTATATACAATATGGATTTTTAATTTTTGATTTTTAATTAGTTATTTTTATACATTTTTATTCCCATTTTATATTTTATTTATTTATAAGATAAAATTTGGAATATTTTGATATATTTATTTTATTTTTATTATTTATGTACAAGGGTTAAATAAAGAGATATATACATTTATATACATGGTATATATACAATGTTTCTTTTGGTTTTTATTTTTGTTCTTTTTATTTTAATTTTTGTTTTTATGGTTTTTATTTTATTTATTTACAACATGAAATATAGAATATATACAAGTTTTATGGGATTTTGATTTATTTATTTATAGGGTGAAATAAATAGAGAAAGTGGTTTTATGTACAAGGTGAATATATATAAAGTGAATATTTTTATTTTCTTTTTTATTTTCTTATTTTTATTTTGATTTTGTATTTACAAATGTATACAAATATTTACAAGTATTTACAAATATATACAAGCCCATTTTATTTTATTTTTAGAGGAAGATATTATTATTTTATTTACAGGTATATTTACACACATGAGCTTCCTTATCTCTCTCTACTTGGACTTTTATGCGGTCAGGCCCATGCTGAGCCCTCCCTTGGGATTAGGTCGCTCAATATTTATTCTAAATATCTCCCTCTTTTTCTTTTATTTCTTTATTCTTTTATTTTTGCACAAAAACATGCTAATTATTTAATTTTATAAAATGCATGTTTTTTGGTAATTATTTGTATTTACAGATTTCCACATGTATTTGCAAAGGTTTTTGTAGCTAAAATATAAGAATAAAGAGTGATGAATGGGTATTCATCAATAACCAAACTTAAAATCGGGACTGCTAATCAGAGTTGACAAAAAAACTGATTAAAACTAACACTTGTTTTGGAAGAGCAAAACCCTCATTGTATGCTTGGTTAATTGTGATTGTTGAGAGGTGAGGACGCATCCCTAGGATAGTGCCCAAAACCTACTTTTTTAGTCTTGCGTAGTTGGATTTATATCTTGATTTATCACTTAATTAAAACTGAAAAGATAAACGGTCGGACTTTTGCGACCATCACTGTGTTGAGTAGGTGAACTTAGGGTTTGCTCTTGTGTTTGTTTGTTTGTGTGTTATTCAGTTCACTTGCACACTTTCTTCCTCGATCCGCTTCATTCTCTCATCTCCCTTCCAAGATGTCGGAATTTTGGTCATCATATCCAAATCACCCTTCTTCGACCATATTCCGATCATCTCCACCCATTTATTCCTCCCCATACCCATACCCCGACCGCGAAGTCAGAACTCCGACTGACTTCCGTACTTCTTCGTCCTTCTCACCTACCCCACATTCTTACACCCATGACCCACAACCACCATGTATTGACTCAACATATTCTCGTCTGCTTGCTGGAATCAAGGAACAAATCGAAGAACAAGCGACTGCTGAGATGAATGATTGGCATAATCAGTTGACCCCACATACCTCACTTTCACCTCGAGTTGGGACAGAACAACAATTGCCATATACACATCCCGACTTAACCTTAGGGTACTACATGGTCGACCAGACAAACCGAATGGAGAGGCCTGCACCATACGATCTTCCTGACTTGATTGACCTGAGTGATAGAGACCACATTGACCAACCTTCACATCACCCATTCGGAGAGCCGACATATATACAAGGGGATTGGACTCATGCGACCGATCTACAGACCCCTTGTCTACTGACTCCACCTTATGAGGCTTCGACCAACATCTGCCATACAGATGGGTCATACTCAACCCAGCATTACACACCTGAGTCAAGATGTGTTGAGTATAAGATCCCAAGTTCTCAGCGGTATCCTCCAACTGAGCAGACTTCTCTCATGATGGGTCATAAGAACTTATTCGAGGATGATATTTGTAGACCGATCAAGAGTCTAGGTAGAAATGTGAATCATGGATTTTGCGAATTGAATCTTGAAAACCTGGAAGACACCAGATTGACCACTTGTTATATACAGCTGGAGTCCCTTCTACCTCCCTCTTCTACTAACCAGTTTTCCTCCAGACCAGAGTCTGTACATTCTCCTAGTCATCTTTCACCTATCAAAAAGACAAAAAGAAATTGAAAACTCAGAAAACAACATAAAAATTAAAAATAGAAAAGATTTACAAAAATTGGATCATGCACTTAAGGAAGCATTGGATAGAAAGTTGATTTTTGAGCTTCCCTTAATAATGGCCATTGAACACTTTCCCGACCTTAAAAGATTTGTGAGAAGTAAATTGATGCCTAAAAGATCGGATAATAAGAGAACAAGGACTGAGAAACATGTAGTGCCTATGGCCACATCTTTGATGATAGGGAGAAAAACCAAGAGCCGCAGAGTAAAGCGGTTGCCTAGGTTTGATTGTGAAATCAAAGATACCACATTCACCCATGCAAGAATCGATGATGACTCACCAATTAATATCCTCCCGACCTCCGTGTTTACCAAGCTCAAACTCGGATCTACCAAGAAGTCAAGAGAGATCATTCAGTTGGCAGATCGGACCATTAAACGGTCGAGAGGAACCATTTCAGTCATCGTCACTTTCCAAGGTGCTCTACTAGAGATAGACTTCACGATCATTGACATTGAGCACCGAGGAGAGTTCACCCAATCTCCGATCATTCTTGGGAAGCCGTTCTTAGCCTTGGCTAAGGCAACTATAGATTGTGAGACTCGAGAGATCGATTTCTCTGCATTGGGAGCACTCCAACCTCACCCGATCTTTGAGGACACACGATATTCCAAGGTAACCCGTAAGGTTGCAGACAGTCGTGACCTTCGAGAGACAATTGAGTCCCGTCTCTCTACTATACCTAAGATACCGACTGTCCAGACGACCATTGGTTTAGAGACTCCCTACAACCACACACCGCCTACTGCTTGCACCACCACCGCGACAGCTTCTAGAGAGGACTCACGACCAGAAGCTATCATTGAGTCGGACATGACCTTTGTGGATTGCCTTGATCATTTCGATGATCTGACACAAGAACCCAACAATGTCAAGCCAACTGAGAACAATGTGCCTTATCAGAGACATGTGCTGACCCTGCAGGAGTATTACAATGCATATGGTGACTCATCTGATGATGAACCTCTGGTCAGAACCTCACACACACCACATCCAGAACATACACCACAAGAGACAACTGGGACCAAATTGACCAATCTTGATAAATCGATTGCTCCATCCTCTAGTCAGTCATCTGGTAAGAAGAAGATGGGTGTTGATTCCTTGAGGTGTTCCCCCAAACTCCTTAAGACGTATCAATCTCCTCTTCCTCTTGATGGTTCAGGTTCTAGAAAACTGACTAAGAAGGTTACCTTCGATGTTCCAGAGAAGGAACTTTCTGAGGAGTCCTCATCAGGTCCTGATGAGGTGATCTACATGAGTGAGCTTAGTTTGGCTGTTCTGAAGCCATATTTGAGCAAGTAGCCATGTGTCGACCCTCGTTGGACGTTCCCCACACCTCACTATTATTCCTCTGCGGACGATTCTGACAGCGACACACATGTATACTATCCTCCCCATCGCTTCCGCAAGAAGGTACGTCACAACCCTTCTTGATACTTGTATATTCTCACTCCTCCTTGTACATATTTTCCTTCCTTTATTTCCCTCCCTCCCCTGTGATTCGCATCACTCACTCCAGTTTCGTATCGTTTTCATTTTGTGGCTATACTTAGGATGACTAGATCCTAAGTATAGGGGGGTAGTGACCTAAGTTGCTCCATCTCTTCTTTTTATTTTCTTTTTGTGTATTCTTTCCCATTCTCATCGATCCCCCATTCTTGTGTTCTTTCCAATACTTAGGCTGACCATAGCCTAAGTATAGGGGGCCGATGTCCGTTGTGTATTATCCACATTTTTTTACTTCTATTCTTTTCACCCACTTATACTTAGTACGAGCTATGGCTTTTTGTCACCTAGTGCCATGAGGACATAGCACATGCTAAGTATAGGAGGGCGTGTATATATTACATATATACTTTACCCATAGCTCATACTTTCACGTATTTTTGTATATATTATATAATAATTATGGGGTGGGTAAAAAAATCAAAAATAATCTCTTAAAAAAACCTTTTAAAAAAATCCTTTCTTATTTACCTATTTTTTTCAAAAAAAAACTTTTCAAAAAAAAGTCCTTTCTTATTTACCTATTTTTTTCAAAAAAAACTCTTAAAAAAAGATGCAAAGCTTTTCTAACAAAAAAACTTCTTTGCCTTTGTTTGTCAAAAAAAACTTTTTGAAAAAAACTTTTTCTAAAACTTAAAAAAATTATCAAAAAAAAATAAAAAAACTAACTAATAGGTTGGTTTAATCCCTGACACAATTCACTTTCACACAAGACTAGTGATGTTCAAGAACACTTGGTTTATGAGGTCTTGAGATTTTGAGTTAACCAGCCTTAGTCATTAGGATCCTTGACTTAATTATTCACATTTCCCTAGTTTGAAAGATTTGTGTGCTATATTTCATGCTTAGTCTCTACCTTAAGAATATGATCAGCACCTCACATACACGACTGCAGTTATGATGAGATGAGTTGAAATTTCACTTGAGGAACTGGGATGAGAGATTTGAGTTTGGACTTGATTTGATGATACTCGAGGATGGGATAAAATCAATGAAGGCTTCATGAAACCTGAGTGTCAGCACATTTAGCCAGTATGAGAACATGGTTCTTGTACTATCTCTTGACATTTACCTATGTGCCATGGTGTGATAAAATAAAAAAAATGTTGATCAGTACGCGCCAACTCTTGGTAAAAGCAGTGGAGCTAGCCAAAAATACTACAAAGCAATGAAATGTTAAAGAAAAGCTCTCATTTCACAAAGTCAATTATCAAAAGAGCTTCTACCAAAGACGAGCACTCCCAACCATTTCAAAGTGTCCACTTGGACCACCGCTATTAGGACCAGGAGTCGGGCTTGCACCAAAAAAGGGCTCTGCATCGTAAACGCTACAAGTCTGGGTGTAGAAGGTACGATAGGTACTCAAAAAAGGCACACCCCATTGTACTCCCAGGAAAACAAGTGTAGATGACTCGAACTTCTCTTGACGGACGCACTGATCAACACCAAAAAAATGTGTTGCGTAATAAGGCACTTGAGAGGGTCCTTGTTCCAATGAGAGGGAGAGAAGAAATGACATAATCCTATGCCCTCCATCAACTGACTTCCATCTACACTTTTAAGTCTGACAACTAAAGAGACGGTGGATTGGATGCAAGAAATGGTTTATTCCCTAGTGTTGATGATTGGGTTCTTAGGAGAGTCTCTTATACTGGAACCTTGGGTGACGTTGCGACTCTACTCTTATAACTGTAGTCCACACTTAAAGTCATATCCATTATATATATATATATATATACGTATACAAAGAGAGTCTAGTGATAAGGGAAATTGGATACCTTTTGACTAGAGCTTGGTTCAGCTTAGAATTTTAGGATCTCTAAAATAGAGAGTTCTTGAACGGATCAAGTCTTGCATTCACATGCACAGTCAGGGGCTAATCCAACTTATTCATTCTTTATTTGCTCGAGGACTAGCAAAGTTTAAGTATAGGGGGTGATGAATCCACGATTCATCATCTTAATATCTTGATCTTAGCAAAATCCCTGAGTAAAATCCCAAATAAATATCCATAAAATCAAAAATTAACAAAATAACTCTTGTAAATAAAACACATTAATTATTGTATATAAGATTATACAAAATGAATTAACAATAAAAAGCCGCAAAATCAAAGGAGTTTTATACATTTACATAGCCTAAAACTTCATGTATTTTTAATAATTTTATTTCATCTCCTTTTTGGCTAATTCTTTCTCTGACTTGTTCACAAAAATGTATATAAAAATACAAAAATATAAAACAAATTTTAATCAAATAAATGCTCCTAGATCCCAAAGAGAAAAGGTCGTAAAGTCCAACTTCCAAGCCAAATTCTCGCTCCGTATGAACTCCAAATTCACAAACTCACTTTTAAATTCAAGTTACAAAATTATCTATCCAACGGAAGTGGTTTCATTAAAATCGGAGCTCATTTGCAAAAGTTGGGTTTTGGGACCTAGATGTACATTGTATATTATGTATATGTTCATTCTTTCTTTATTTTTTATTTTATCTTTCTTAATTATTAAAATACAAAAAATCATGGTGGTGTTGTATTTTGATTGTAGTATTTTATTGTATTTTCCTGTTGTACATAGCTACCATTAAAAAGACAAAAAATATATAAAAAGAAAAGCAAACAAAAAATATGTACATGTTGTATATCTTCTTTTGTAAATTCTCCATTTTTTTCTTATCTTTATTTTTATTGTATTTTAGTAGTCTACTTTATATCATTATTTATATCATTATTTATTCTCTACAATAACTTCTCTATTCTACCACCAACTTCCATTCAACTCCACAATTTTTAATAACTCTCATTCTACTCCATATTCTTCCACCAACCTCCCATTCAACTCCACCAATAATACAACTTCTCATTCAACACCACCACCATTCTAACCTCCCTTTCTCTTCTCTTTATATTCATTTGTACATCCTCATTTTTTCGCATCCGCCATTCTAATAGAAAAGGGAGAGAGCTTGGAGTGTTTTGTTGGTGACAACGGCGAGACATCTTCCTCAAGCGACGATCTCCTTCAGGCGAGATCCGCAGAGCTCCGCTCCGCATCACGAGTTCCCCATCGAGCTCGCTCAGCCTCTTCGATTTTATTTCACCAATCGAATCGAGGCGACGACAGGAGTCCAGCGTACCAATCCGGCGAAGATTCAGGTAAGTATTCCTCCTCATTTCTCTCGTTATTTTATTTTATCTAATATCGTGTTTCCTTGTCATTTGAATCACCATCATTATTTTTTTTATCCATCACATCACATCTCCATATTTTTTTATTTTCATATCATCCCAATCAACCCACCATTATATTTGCATTTGTTCATACTTGTCATTTTGCCAACGGCGCCATCTGACGAGTCGCTAAATACGTTGTTTAATTTGGGTTTGTTGTAATACGGTACTTAGCAATTCAATCAGAACCGAGAGAAGGATCTCCGTGAAGAGTGTCTCGGCTTAATTTATATCATGGGCAAGTCCGAGATCGAACTCAGGGAGGCAAAGGAACAACTTGGGTTTAATTTGAAGATGAAGATTTTAGATTTCCAATGCAATTTTTTTATTTTTTTAATGCAAAGACAAATGCAAATGCAAAATGCGAGTGAATTAAGACACTAAGAAAATACACAACAAGGCCAAATTAATTTTAATATCAAATTAGTCCAATTTAGCCAAATTATATTTTTCCTATAGTATTAATCCAGTGATGAATGCAAGAAACGTTTTTTGGAATTTTAGAAATTAAAATGCAATAAATAAAAATATACACTTTTTATGGGTATTTTCGTAATTTCTCACACAAACAGTAAGCAAAAATGATGAAAAATTTACTGGAATGAAAACATGATGTAAGGAAGCTAAATAATATTTTTGGAATTTTTTGACAAGTTAAGAATTTTTTATGGATTTTTTAGTGAAATCAGAGTGACATTGAGTAAATAATTCCTAATTAATCCACAATGACAAATTAATCAGAGTGCGAATTATCCTAAAATGATATTTTCATATAGAATCCAGGAGACCTGAAATTTCACAAAAATGATGTATGTGGATTTAATTAAAAATCAAATACTAAAATCACTCTACAATTTATTTCGGGCACAAGACATCTCTACTTTGGATGAAATTTGGATAGCCAGTTAATCACATATCAAGGCATCATTTCTAATTTTTGTGGAATTTTTAGAGCAACTGTATAAGATATAAATTTAAAAGCTCAATTTGGGTAAAATACCAATAATTTCAGTTACACAATTTTCATTAATTACCCAAATATCAGAAAAATACAAATAAATATTCAAAATGTAGAAAATTAGTTTCTCATCACAATGGCATTTTCCATTGAATAAAAATATGCAATACAGATGTCTAAATTAATAGCCAAACATAGGCATGTCCTTGCAAATTCAGAAAACTATATTTACAACAAGATATGTACATGGACCTTTTTGCAATTAGCAGAAAATTAAAATAAAATAACGTAATTTTTACAAAATAATAGAAAAGTAAAAGAAGACCTTTCTTCCTCACTGGGCACGATGGGGGAGATGAACCCAAAGATGGGGGAAGTCGGCGGTCGTGCCGCACCAGCGTGCGGAGGCGGCAAGGAGGGCTGCGGAAGCTCGCGGCGGGTGGCAGGAGCACGAGGAGGGGCGCAGTTGTCGGGGCTTCGTTGGCCGGCGGGAGGCGGCCACCAGCGAGGAGGAGGAGCGCGGCCACGGCGGGGGGTTGGCGGCCAAGGCTGCGCTACTGGGAAGGGGGCGCGCGCGGCTGGGGCGCACGGGTGGCGTGGCCGCGCTGGGCACGACGGTGCGCGACGGGGATAGGCCACCGCTGGAGGTGGCGATGGGCGGTGCAGGGGGGCGACGGCCGTGGGTTGCTGCTTCCCTGCAACTTTTTTTATTTTTTTATTTTTTGATTTTTTTTAATTTTTTTGTTATGCAAACTATATTTTTTAAATTTATATTTTTTAAATTTATATTTTTTTAAATTTATATTTTTTTAAATTTTTTTATTAAAAGAAAATGGACGAATGCAATATGAACAAATACTTTTTATTTTTTGTTTTGTTTCAACAAAGAAAAATGAACAAAATGCAAAATGACAAGTATGAACAAATGCAAATATAATGGTGGGTTGATCGGGATGATATGAAAATAAAAAAATATGGGGATGTGATGTGATGGATAAAAAAATAATGATGGTGATTCAAACGACAAGGAAACAAGATATTAGACAAAATAAAATAACGAGAGAAATGAGGAGGAATATTTACCTGAATCTTCGCCGGATTGGTGGAGCAGCTATGCTGGACTCCTGTTGTTGCCTCGATCCGATTGGCGAAATAAAATCGAAGAGGCTGAGAGAGCTTGATAGGGAACTCGTGACGTGGAGCGGAGCTCCGCGGATCTTGCCTGAAGGAGGTCGTCGCTTGAGGAAGATGTCTCGCCGTTGTCACCAACAAAACACTTCAAGCTCTCTCCCTTTTCTATTAGAATGGCGGATGCGAAAAAATGAGGATGTACAAATGAATATAAAGAGAAGAGAAAGGGAGGTTAGAATGGTGGTGGTGTTGAATAGGAAATTGTATTATTGGTGGAGTTGAATGGGAGGTTGATGGAAGAATATGGAGTAGAATGGGAGTTATTAAAAATGGTGGAGTTGAATGGAAGTTGGTGGTAGAATAGAGAAGTTATTGTAGAGAATAAATAATGATATAAATAATGATATAAAGTAGACTACTAAAATACAATAAAAATAAAGATAAGAAAAAAATGGAGAATTTACAAAAGAAGATATACAACATGTACATTTTTTTTGTTTGCTTTTCTTTTTATATTTTTTTGTCTTTTTAATAGTAGCTATGTACAACAGGAAAATACAATAAAATACTACAATCAAAATACAACACCACCATGATTTTTTGTATTTTAAATAATTAAGAAAGATAAAATAAAAAATAAAGAAAGAATGAACATATACATAATATACAATGTACATCTAGGTCCCAAAACCCAACTTTTGCAAATGAGCTCCGATTTTAATGAAACCACTTCCTTTAGATAGATAATTTTCTAACTTGAACTTTAAAAGTGAGTTTGGTGAATTTGGAGTTCATACGGAGTGGGAATTCGGCTTGGAAGTTGGACTTTACGGCTTTTTCTCTTTGGGATCTAGGAGCATTTATTTGAGTTAAAATTTGTTTTGTATTTTTGTATTTTTACATACATTTTTATGAACAAGTTAGAGAAAGAATTAGCTAAAACGGAGTTGAAATAAAATTATTAAAAATACATGAAGTTTTGGGCTATGTAAATGTATAAAACTCCTTTGATTTTGCGGCTTTTTATTGTTAACCCATTTTGTACAATCTTATACACAATAATTAATGTGTTTTATTTACAAGAGTTATTTTGTTAATTTTTTATTTTATGGATATTTATTTGGGATTTTACGCAAGAATTTTGCTAAGATCAAGATATTAAGATGATGAGTCGTGGATTCATCACTAAGCCAATATAATTATAATGATAAAGAAAATAAATAAGAGAGAGACTACAACAAATAGGACTCTCATGGTTGACATCCACATGGACTCCATGGTGGACATCTACCTTGGGATATCCGATAATATTTTAATTCCAATAACTACCATGATATTATAATTCAATTGTCCTTTGATAAATTAAATTACAAATATCGTAATTGGATTATTTATGAGAGCAATCTGTCAATATATAAATCCAATTCATAAACCCAATAAAGTGTAAATCCTATTTGTTGAGATATTAGTAATATTTTTTATTGTTTTCTTATTTTCTATTTCTTTCTTCTTCATCTTCTTGTAATTTGTCCAATAGGTTCCTCTCCTATATAAGAGAACTCTAGAGCCTCTCATTATGAAATGAATTTTTTTCCCTCAACATGGTATCAGAGCAACGATCCTATACCGAAGTTCTCATACCTCACAAGACACTAACCCTACCCTCCTGTCCCCATCTCTCGGTCGTTGCACCTCCTTCCATCGGCATCCGCACCTCCCTCCCTCGGCAGTCGCCACTGCTGCTCGCTGCCCTAGGCTACTGTTGCTACCCAAGGCCACTGCTTGGGCTAGCCTCCGAGATGTCGCCCAACCATCTAGTCTGCTGCCCAACCATCCAGGTTGCCGCCCAATCATCTAGGACGATGCCCGACCTCTAGGCCGCCGCCCAGCCAGCCTAGTTCGCAGCCCTAGATCTCCATGTCACGACCTCCTCCTTGGCTGGCCAAGCCTCCCCGACCATCGTCTCAACTGCCCAGGCCACCATCGGCCCTCCTGTAGGCTTGTATGCCCCTCTGCAAGATGTTGTACAGTATGAATCGATCTAATTTTGATAGGAAAACGTGATATCTGACATATAAATCACATTTTTCTGTCCTAGCAAGCAATGATGATTGATGAGTTTGGTTGTATGAGTTTACACATACAACCAATCCTTCAAATGATCGTATATACTCATTTATATCAGTCTACTCTCCAATTGAGTTCTGTTATTTGGTTATTCTACCTTAATATCAGAGAACAGTGGAGATATTTTCTCATCTAGAGCCTTCAACGGCCTGGCTCCCATCGCTAAGATGGATGGGACCAACTATGAATTGTGGTCGATGGAGTTTCTCACCCTAATGCAGTGCAACAACAAGGAGCACATCCTGACAGATCCAGAGCAAGCGGATAAAATTGGGGCAAATGCTTCTTGGAAGCAAGATGACGCGTATGCGCGTGTTGGGCTATGTGGGACACTCACCACAGAGATAGCCGATGATATTCTGAATCATCCCACCGCCAAAGCGATGTAGGACACTTTGTCTTCCACCTATGCTCAAGCAAAAAATGAGGCCAAGATTCTCTAATTACAGTTTGACATCTACTAGGAGAAGCAGAATGATTGTTCTCTGCACGTGTACTACAGTTCACTCCGTGGCATGTTTGAGAAGCTACATAGCTATATTTCTATTACGACATCTCTTGAGCAGCAGAAGGCATATATGAACTCTATGATGGTCGAAGAATTCATGGTCGTCCTTGATCAGAGTATGATGCAGCACGTACTCAGCTTCTCACTAGAGCGACCATACCTCCAATGGACTAGGACTATAGCCGACTGTGTCGCATTATCATACCTCCTATGGCCACTCCTCAGCCCTCGTTGGCTATGATTGTTTCTCATAGACGAGGATTGACGACCCAGTTTGGAGGATGCACTCCTTGTGGTAGAGGTGGTAGACGTTCATGTAGCCCTTGCACCTTTTGTCGTCGAGCGGGACATGCAGAGGATACATAATATCAGAAGCATGGATATCCCGTTTCTGGTTGTGTGGCTGAATAGATTGAGCCTTCAGTTACTGTTACTTCCTAGGAAGATCCTCGCCTGGATAATATTATCTCTCGCATCAGAGAGATTATGACTCCTACTGCAGGAACCTCCACTACATATATAACAACAACAACCAAAGCCTCTTCGAGCTCCTCAGATATCGTTTATGCATTCACTGGTAGTAATGGTGCATATATGACAGAGTGGATTATGGACTCTGCTGCTTCTCATAATCTTTGTGGAGACAGATCATAGGTGAGGCCCTACATGACCATACCACCTGGTAGATGGGTTATCATTGCCAATGGAGACCACTTACCAATTACATGACAAGGAGAGGTGCATATGACGCTATATATGCGTCTTCAGAATATTTTATATGCTTTTGACTTTCATATAGATTTACTTTCCATTAGTCAAATTGCTAAGGATTTGCACTGTCATGTCATCTTTGATCCATCTTCTCTTATGTTTCAGGACATACTCACGGGCAAGGTGATTGGATGTGGTCGTGAATAGTGGAGACTCTACAGATTGATCCAACCTCCTCATGTTGGTGTTTCCACTATACCTACTGGACCAGTCTCTCCATATCTGTGGCACCTTCATTTTGGTCACCTTCCTCTGCAGAAGCTATGCTATGTCTCCCTTAGATTTCATGAGATCCTCCTTTCAGTGTGAGGCATGTTAGCTTGGGAAGCATCATTGTTCCTCCTTTCCATCTCATCATATTCGGAGTAATTCCTAGTTGTTTGAGCTCCTTCATTTAGATATCGAGGGTCCGAGTCGTGTTCCTGATCATAAGGGACAACGTTTTTATCTTGTTGTTGTTGATGATTTTTCTAGATTAGGTCTTTTTGGGTCTTTCTTTTGAAGAATAAGTCTAAGGCCGGTTTTGTGAACAAATATTTTATTAATGAAGTAATGAATATTTTTTCTGCTAACGTCAAATATCTTCGCACTGGTAATGCCTTATAATTTTGCATCTTACAGCTTTATGAGTTTCTTAAATCTTTTGGCATTGTTCACTGGACCTCATGTGCCTATACTTCTCAGTAGAACTATTTTGCCAAGCACAAACATCATCACTTACTTGATGTGACCAGAACCTTGTTGATATAGAGTTGTGCTCCTCACTCTTACTAGGGCGATGTTGTCCTTACTGCATATTATTTGGTGAACCGCATGCCCTCACCTGTGTTGGGAGAGAAGATTCCTTTCTTGATTACATTTCCTGAGAAGGATCTTTTCTCCCTTACACCTCATGTGTTTGGATCTATTGCTTTTATTCATGATTTCTCTCCATATTGTGACAAGCTCTCTCCTAGAGTTGTCAAGTGTGTGTTTGTTTGCAAATCTCGTACCCAAAATGGGTACCATTGCTTTGATCCGCTAAGGCAGTACTTTGTCAGTGCTGACATTACTTTATTTGAGTCTGTTATGTATTTTTCTCCTACAGGTGACAGACTAGCCCCATCTAACTCTAACGATGAGATCTACATGCCTCCACCTCCTTTTGTCGTTCCTCCGCCTCCATCTACTCCTGCTCTACCACCACATCCTCGATCGCTGCCACCACCGCCGCCGCCTATACCCACTCTTGCCTTTACACATGCTCCTGTGACTTAGGTTTTGCCACATGTTTTTACTCATTGATCTCGCTCGATTCTCGCTGCTCACAGGTCTTGCCCGTCATCCAGCACGCCTTAGGTATGTAATGAGAACATTGTTTCTACTGATGGCACTACTTTATTGTCTGTGCAATAGGATTCTGTACAGGATGAAAAGGTGCCCTCTTAAGAGGGGAACTCACAGGTTACATACTTGGAAGATGATCTTGATGTGTTGATTGCTCTATGTAAGACAAGATGTAAGTGTGCTACTTATCCTCTTGCAACTTAGGTTTTCTTGAGAAGGTTGTCAGAGGATTTCAGGAGATATACATTGGCACTATCAGTCGTGGAACAAACATATCAAGAGGCTCTAAAGAACAGTCAGTGGAGGTTAGCCATGGAGGAGGAGATGGTTACGCTATACTCATGTGGTACGTGGAGTCTTGTTTCTACTCTAGTCGATGCATCTGTTGTGGGATGCAAATGGGTGTTCACTGTGAAACACCATGCGGATGGTAGTGTGGATCGCTATAAGGCAAGACTTGTGGCACATGAGTTCACCCAGACATATGAGGTGGACTATCAGGATACTTTCTCTCCAATTGCCAAACATTCTACTCTGGTATTCTACTTTCTATTGTTGTGACACGAGATTGACCTCTTTATCAGCTTGAAGTAAAGAATGCCTTCCTCTATGGTGATCAACAGGAGGAGGTCTACATGCAGCAGCAACCTGGGTTTACTGCTAAGGGGGAGTGTCAGAAGGTTTGCATGCTACATAAGTCTATCTATGGCCTTAAGCAGAGTCTAAGAGCATGGTTCCAGACGCTCTCGGACTTGATAGATCAGCAGGGGTTTGTGAGATCGACTGCCGATCACTCATAATTTGTGCAGAAGACATAGAGAGTTACTGTTATCATTCTAGTTTACATTGATGACATTATTATTACAGGGGATGACGAACATGGCATTCAGGGCGCCCAAGACTTTCTAGGCCAGCAGTTTGTGACCAAGAACCTTGGACATTTGCATTACTTCCTTGGACTAGAGTTTGCCAGGAACCAGCAAGGTCTTGTGATGACCCAGAGGAAGTGTGTTACAGATCTTCTTTCAGAGACAGCCATGGTAAATTTCATACATGCCACTACTCCTATTGACCCGAGCATGAAGCTCTATGATAACGATATAGAGGAGGTCGATAAGAGGAGGTATAGAGAGCTTGTTGGTAAGCTACTATATGTAACTATTACCAGGCCCGACATATTCTTTTCCATCAGCATAGTGAGTCAGTTCATGGAGTAGCCCATACATGCGCATATGGATGTAGTTTATATGATTCTGAGATACCTGAAGACTTCACTTGGTACGGGACTTCTTTTCAACAGAGGCACATCTCTCTCAGTTACAACATGTGCAGATGCAGATTATGTTGGGTGTCCAATGGATAGAAAGTCTACATCATGCTTTGTTGTATTCATAGAGAATCCTCTTGTTTCATGGAAGAGTAAGAAGCAGACTGTGGTGGCCAGATCAAGCGCTGAGTCGGAATACAGGGTCATGGCACAGGACAATACAGAGATGATGTGGGTCAGATATGTACTTATTGACTTGACTATAGAGGTGCCTCTTCCCATGCACCTCCAATGTGATAATCAAGCTGCTCTTTTCATTGCCAACAACCCAACCTTTCATGAGAGGGCAAAGCACATAAAGGTGGACTGTCACTACACTCGTGACATGATATAGAAGGATCTTATCACCACTATGCATATCAGCTCTGGAGACTACACAGTTGATGTACTTATAAAGGCCCTAGCCAGAGGACCTTATCAGAGATATTCCAAGTTGAGTCTAATCGATATCTACGCTCCAGCTTGAGGGGGATTTTTGAGATATTAGTTATCTTTATTATTGTTTTCTTATTTTCTGTTTATTTCTTCTTCTTGTAAGGTACCTAATAGGTTCCTCTCCTATATAAGAGAACCCTATGGCCTCTCATAATGCAATGAATTCTTTTTTCCTCGACACTATTTACATTTATTTTTTATGTGAATCATATTCATATATGCCTTAAAATAAAATATGAATCATATTCATATGTATATTAGATAACATGAATCATTATTCATAATAATTAATGACCAAAAATATCAATCACATTTACAATATCCCTGGATAATTATATCCATGATAATAACATTCATTATCATGGCATTTATATCATAATGTACGAGTCATGCTCCAATTAGGACTTGTGAGTAGTTATCGCATATACTTGAAGATATAGTCAACGAGATCATACTATCCATATATAGTGACTTGAAATTTCGATATCAATCAAATTTCAATGTTTAAGCCATTTATGACGCACATCACACTCTATTTGAGCACAGGATTGGATCACAATGATGAGCTCAATTTTCATTTTTATTTCTAGTCATTGTCCAATTTATTTGTATCTTAGAAATGATCTATGAAAGTGAATCCATTTCTAATTTCATTTCTATTTCTAACATTTGGATATAAATTGGACATTAGAAATGGTCATTTGATCTAAAGATGTGAGATTCAATCCAATGAATTCTCATATTATTAGGCGATAAAATGGAGCCATTAAAATCCATTCAGTTTCATCACTATGATCTATTATGAACTCATCAACTCAGAGTATTCCAAATTTTACATCATCCTATATAATGGAAGACTTTGATATGCCCGAAGTTCAAATCCTTATTTGATTATCTCCTTCCAAAGTATATCAATAGATTTCTCAATAGATAATTAGGCGACAATATCGATCATGTACCTTTTTAAAAAATAATGTACTAATATTTCGAATTCATATCTTATTTCATAAATAAGATGACCATGCATGGAATTCTATTTGAGCGAAAATATCTCATGAGTGAGCTCTATCTCCCCATTCATCATGTATGAACATGTATGACCCTTTGAGAGATCATACATATCATATGTCCTTATATGCATACCAACACACCGGTATATGAACCTTGTCTAGGCCTTCAACTTAATGGTCTACTTATGCACATACTTGGACATATAGATGTATATTTATCTCTGGTCAAATGATGTACGCCTGATTGTTACAACTATGATTCGGGTCTTAATTTATCTCGAACTCGTCAAGTTGACACTTTAACACAACTATTCCGATACCCTTAAATCTCTACTGTTATGAAGAGTACCAACATCAAGAGGTCACTTGAAAATCAGTATTTAGAAAAAGATTGCCATCTTCTTCTCAGACTGGAGATCAACATTGAATATCACATGATGTCATCAGTTATGTCCTCAATCTAAACCCTTAGATTAATAACTACAAGGTATTCAAGATGCCAACATTAATAACCCTTACTGCACAGAGGAACCTTTATTTAGGTGTAAGCATAAATATTCAATTCATATGAAAACAATAACATTTCATGCACTAGTTGGCTGCCAAGGTCTTACAAGTCCAACCGTCTCACACTGGCCCTCAATCATTCATGCACAACTCTTAAACTCGTACTCATTACATGTTAGTCAAAGATATTTTTTGTTAAAGGATAGGTAAGTACATCAACAATATTGTCAGTAGGGGCAACATTGGTGATGGCGATATCACTATGTTTTGTATCTCATGAATTCTATGGTATTTCCTCTTCACGTGTTTGCTTCTTTGATGTCAAACGGGTTCCTTTGCTTACACTGTGACACCCATGTTACCGCAGAGCAAAAAAATGGGAGATTCTAACAAGGAAACTACATAAAGTTGCAAGATGAACTTACATAACCACACAACTTATTTAGCAACATCAGATACAACTACTCTACTTCAATTATTGGATAGGTCATGGTGTCCTACTTCTTTCTTCTCCAGCTCATAGCATCCATATTTCATTGGAAGTCTGAATATATTTATCGTAAAACTTGGAGATCATTATCCCTATAAACCAAAATGTAGTCTTGAGTTCTTCTTAGGTACTTAAAGATGCTTTACTAGGTTCTATTATTTCTCTCCACAACAGGATTGGTAATGGCTTACCACTCCCATAGCAAGGAAAATATCTGATCTGGTACACATCATGGCATACATCATACCTTCCTATAAACAATGCATAAGGACATCCAGTCATGACTTTCTTTTCCACATTAGTTTAAGGAGACATCCCTTTAGATAGCTTTATATCATGTCTTAAGGGAAGGAATCCTTTCTTGGAATTATTCGCGTTGAATCATTCCAATATCTTCTAGATGTATCATTGTTCTAATAGTCCCAATATCCTCTTTCTCCATTTTTGAACAGTTTCACACCAAAGATGCAAGTGGCTTCTCCAAGATCTTTCATTTGGAAGGTATGGGACAACCGGGTTTTAACGTTGGTCATTATCATGATATTATTCCCAATGATTATGATGTGATATGTGTTAGCATAGTGAACATGATGGCCCTCTGACTAAACTTGTACACACATGACTCATATGGATTTTGAACGAAATAATAGCTCTTTATGGTTTTATCAAATCTGATGTTATAGCTATGAGAAGCTTGTTTGAGTTCATAGATGGATTTCTTTAGCTTACATATTTTTCCTTCTTCGGATACAGAGCCATGGGGTTGCTCTGTATATCCTCCTTGTAGTATCTATTGAGGAATGTGATCTTGGCATCCATATGTTAGATGTCATAGTCAAGATATGCAGTTATAACAAGTAATGTTCTGATGGATTTAAGCATGGTCAGAGGAGAGATTGTGTCATCATAATTGATACATTCTCTCTGTGTCCAACCATTGGATATGAGATGTGCTTTGAAGATATATACCTTTTCAACAGGTCGCTTTGAAGATCTCTATCTTCCCATCAGGTCCCCTCTTTCTCTTTAAATATCCATTTACACCCAAAGGGTTTAACCCCTTTAGTTATATCCTCTATTGTCCACGCACCATTATTGTGCATGGAGTCCATTTCAGACTTCATTACTGCATCAATCTATCCATGTCATGATCCACTAACACTTCATCATATGAAACTGAATCATCATCAAAGTCTTCTAATATACGAAATCCATTCCTTTCATATGGTCTCACCATCTTAGACCTCTTTCTAAGAGGTATGTTCATGCCATTTTCTATTATCTCTTCATTTTCTCTGTACGAACTTCATCATCTAGCTAGACTCAATTAGCATCATAACCTCATTATTATCTTGACTCTTAAGAATTTCATCTTATAGAAAGAGCTTTTATCACTTGTGCTCTTCTTAACTTCTGCAATATCAGTTATGCTCCACCCTTTTTTGGAATATCACTTGTTCCCCTACCTTCTTACAAAATTCATAGTCTTGCCCTTCCATTAAGATAAAGTAGGGGCATAGCTGATATTATAAAAGGGCATAATTGTGAATTTTGTAAGTTGATATTTTAAAAAAGGGAGGGACATATCTAATATTGCAGAAGTTAAGAAGGGTACACGTGATGAAACCCATCTAGAAATATGACATCTCTAAATTCAAATACTTTTCGAGTCTCGGGATTATAAAGTTGGTATCTCATGTATCCAATGGAGTAACATTCTCTAGTACGAGATTCTAACTTGCTTGCATCCGCATTTTTAGCATGGGCAAAGCAACTCAAAATTATCAAGTGTCATACACTGGGCTCGGTACAATACCAAAGCTCGTGGGGAGGTTTAATCTAGATTTAGTTGGAATGTTGTTAAGTACATATGTTGCAGTGTCTACTTTATATCCCCAAAAACTAAGAGGTTTATTGGTTTTACTCATAATTAATCTAACCATGTCCAACATGGTTATGTTGCATCTCTCTACAACTTCATTGAGCTGAGTAGTACAAGAAGGAGTGAGATTGGAAATTATTCCATTCTCTTTAAGGTATTCTTTGAACTCGTTTGAGGTATTCACCATCTCGGTCAGATCAAATTTGTTTTCTTCCTTCTTATTTGGTTTGTCAACCAAATACATAAGTTCTTTCAACTTTTCAAAGATTTCAGACGTAGTATGAAGACAAAACCATACCGTGAATGGTTATCGATAAATTTTACATAGTATTGATGTCCACTAGGATTCCTTGTGTTAAAAGGACCACATACATCTGTATGTATTAAGTCAATTATACCTTGGCATCTTTTGCCATTCTTGAGGAAGGGTTCCCTGTACATTTTACCTCGAATACAATACTCACAGGTCAACAAATCATGAACTTCTAGAAAATCTAAAGGTTCATCCTTTACCAATCTATTGATCCTATCAACGGACACATGTTCAAGTCTTTAATGTCATATCATAGTTACATGATATCCATCCTCCCTTGATCTTTTATGGTTTTATTATCATTAGCAGTATTGATATTTATGACACATTCATGCATGTTTGATTCATAGAGTCCACTGGTTATTAGAGAACTATCTGATATAAAATTATCATAATGATTTATGATAAGTTTATTATAGAAAAAGAAAAGAATATCCATGTCCAACTAATTTAGATACAGATAATATGTTCCTTCTAACATCCAGAACATAGAGACACTCTAATAATGAAAACTCTTCCACTATATAGTGATAGTCGACATGTTCTGATGGTGACCGCTGCAACTATTGCTTCAGATCCCAATTGGATAACTATCTCCCTTTCATCAAGTTTTTAGGATTCCCGAGACATGCAACAAATTGCATACATGAATAGATCAGCAGAATTAACAATCCAACTTCCTTCTCATCTTAAAAATAATTCGGTTTCAATGATGAAAGTAGATAAGTTAGCTGCTAGAGCTATTCCTTTGCCATTTTCAAGGGTCTTCAGAAATTCTGGACAATTACGCTTCCAGTGTCCCAGTTTGTTGTAGTGGTGGCAGACATCAGTTTTTTTGGATGTCAGATGAGTAGAATCTTTGAAGATAGGCCAACACCTTTAGCATTCTTAATCTTCTTGTGGTCTGGACCTTTCTGGGATCCATGCTTCATGTCGTACTTCCCTTTAACTTATGCAATCATTATAATACTAAATTGATTCTCTTTCTTCATGATGTCCTAAGTGTACTTCAACGAAGAAAGTATCTCATAATTCACTAATTTCAGTTTATTTATATGATATGAAACAATGGAATCATTGAAAGACTTAGGGAGAGATAGCTATATGAAATTACTTTACATATATTTGTCCATCTATATCCTACGAGTATTTATCTCGAAGAGGTACCTAAACATTTTGAGTACATGATCCTAGACTAAAGTCCCTTCCTGCATCTTGAAATGAAGCATGTCATTCAAATCAATCACTCGACAACTTTTCCGTAGGCCTAGACCACTAAATAGTCCTACCTGAAAAAAGATCCCTAACTATCTCAAAACACACTTAGGTCACTATGACTCATAGATCAATCTTCCTCTAGAAAAGTTCAGGTAGAATCCATTTTGACATCACATTCCCTGAAGAAATCCTTTCTCAATTCGTCTAGCCTAGACTGGCTTCTACACCAACTAGAAAGGGAGTTGCCAATTTCAAGGGGCTAGAAGTGGCATATTGGAACTAGTGAAGTATGGATGCAAAATCCTCCCTCCGGTTAAATCACATGTTTAGTGACCAAGGCCTACTCCAGGAGAAACCAATCATTCAATGTACCTCCCCACGCCCCATGGAAGATTCCTCATGTGCCTCACCAATGGAGCGATTAATGTGCTTACCCCGCAATCAATGTTCTAGATATAATAAGATTGACCATCAATTGATTGTTTCCTTATCGTTTAAGTCTCTTCTAGGATAACTTAGCATAGGGAAAGGGTGTCAGTCTAGTCCAACTCAAACCAACTACATCGCCAAACATCTCCTTCAGACTCTATATCCATATGTTGCTTGTGAAGCACATTGGATTGAGATCCAATAATGTAGTAACGAGCAAGCGAATGATCCTTGTCTCACTTCTTGTTGAAGTTCTGAGCATCCTCTATTTAAGGGTTCTCATACTTCACAGATGATAGCACATACCCAATGCACTACGCTACAAACACAAGTTACAAATTACAGATTCAATCCAAGTAATTTGGTTTGTTCAAATAATGACATCAGATTGTTGAATTTGCAATTTTAGTTAATCTTGATTAAGGAGAGAATTATTTTAAATCAAGATTCTCTCATATTTTTGTACTTAAAAAGTCTTTCCCTGAATAACTTTTAAAGCATTAGGTGTGCTTAACCAAGTACCTCAAGTGAGATATGGGTCTCCTTTCCACATTCATCGCACCCCAATAATATGAGAAAATGCAACTATAGTAAAAGAAGCGGGAACTCTTTTTGCCTTGGAAGTCCAACTTGCATTCCTAGTTCGATCTTTGGCATCCATACCCCCACATATATGGAATTAGCTAAATCAATTGTCAATGAGTAAATGTGAATAATATGCTATGCAATCCAATACTACCTCAAAAATATAAGGAACTGTATTGGAGTCACTAAACATACGACACATCTCTTCTAGAAATGAAGAATCCGATCCATGTGAATTTGTATTATGGAGTCATGACTGCGCATGAGTGTCTCTAAATATAGAACCCATGGAAACAGAGCTTTCAGAATGACGGGAGACCATGGTCGTCGTCATATGACTTTTCATATCACATTTACATTGATGATTAATCATTTGGAATCAAATTCTCATGATTAATATTTTAAAGGAATTTAAGTATATATTCTTGAATATTAGGATTAATCCAATTAAAACAACAACAATAAATCAAGCAATCAAAGTAACCAACAATTGTTTCACTAAAAAATTAACGTGCACACAGTAATGATCTTTTATTTTTAGAAGATTACAATATCACCTACTAATATTTATTCTTTATGAAGATCATTTCTGCCATATCATGTGGAATGAAGGGAGGGAGAATTTTCTTAACATGTAAAGTGCTAATTAGTTAATAACCACGACAAGCCATGACTAGTCACTAAATCAATCTCAGTTTCAACTTAATAAGAAAGGAGTTAATTGTACTCGATCAAAATTTATTAATTCACAATTGCAAATTGATCCACAATTAATCAATCGCATGAATAGTAATATTAAATAAATAGATATTATAATTTATTGCATATATCCAAACATATAATGAATGATTTCTGATTCAAATTTACAAGCTATGACTATCGTGCTTCAAATTGGAAGACATCATATAATGTGGACTTAAAATCATTGTGGCACCAAATATTTCAAAAATATTAGGTTCAACTACTTATGTGAATATATAAATATATCATTATTAATTGTAAGTTCTAAAATAGGAAAAACAAGTCATCGCGTAATAATCGAGTCCTTTTCCAACTCTACCTTCGAGAAATCCAATTTCTCGAGCTTATACAATCAAAATTGCACGAAATATTTTTTGCACTGATCGAGGACTTGATTAATGTCTTATTAATAAGTATTTTATAATATTATATTACTAAAAAATAATAGCAAAAAAATCGTAATTTATCGCTGCGATCTTTAATAAAAATCGGAGTCTACAAGTGCTTTTGACATTTGAATTGTCTCCCGATCATCACCAACTTTTGGAGGATCTTTTGGGTATGAGTCCAGACCTTATATACATCATATATATCCCAAACTTAATCGTCTAAATAGGGGATAATAACAGTAACATTATATATCATCGAATCATTCGAAATATGAAAAAATTCTTGAAAACAATGTACCTGATAATAGAGACAATAGAGCCTTTTATTCATCAAACTTGGTTGAAATACGAATCTTTTTAAATAATGGTTCGGATACCAGTTGAAGGGATTCACATCTCACACATCATGGAAATGCAAAAATAGTCAATCAAATTTGCATAAAGGGTGTTCATCATATGAACGCTCATATGATGCATAACCAAAAATTTGTTGCAAAGCCACAAGGTATAGGAAATATTTTTCAAATTGTTTCATATAACCAAAGGAGTTTTAGGTTTACCTATGAAGTGTAAGCTTCTAAAATAAGAGACCTCCCTAATTAAGTCTTATCCTTCGCAGCTTCTCTTGTGGGTGTGATGATGACTCGCATTGTCTCCTGTGAACCTTAATATGAACGTCCAAGGGGTCTTGTAGAGAAGGGGATGACCAAGTAGAGAGTCTTGTACTGTCTCTTCTTTCAACTTTCAAGTTAATATCTCACTCTTAGAATTGGAAAAAATTGTATACAAGAGAGAGGCCAAGCACTCTCTTATATAGCATGGTGGATGTCCATGTAGATTCCTACTCCTCATTGTGGACATCCACGTCATGGATCTCTCTCCAGTATCTTTATTAACACATAGGAGTCTTAATCCTAGAAGAGGTTGGCTAGCATTTAGCAAGTATAACCATCAAAAAAAAGATAACAAATAGGATAGAGACTACAACAAATAGCACTCTCATGGTGGACGTCCATATGGACTCCATAGTAGACATCCACCTTTAGATAACCCATAATATTTTATTTCCCATAAAAGCTATGATATTATAATTAAAATATCCTTTTATAAATAAATTATAAATATCAAAATTGGGTTAATTATGAGAACAATCTCTTAATATATGATTCTAATTCATAAACTCAATATAAAATCGAAATCCAATTTGCATCTATTATTTTAATGTGAATCATATTTTATATATGCATAAATAATAAATGAATCATATTCATATAAATATAAATAAATATAAATCATTATTCATATTACTTAACGACAAAAAATGTGAATCATATCCTTGGATAATTAATTAATATCTTCCATGCATATTATGAGATAATGTTTCATAATAAAATGTTTTTCTAAATGCATATAATTCTTATGATTTATGAATCACTCTCGAAAGGCAAGTGTAAGATTTCCAACTAAAAATCGCTAACATCAAAAGGTCTTCAGATAACTCACCTGAATTATCACTTAGCCAATGTGTTGGTTGCCTAGTTGACAATTTACCCACAAGATATAATATCGTCCATCTCTATATTTTAGTGAATTTATTATTCCTACAAGAGATGAATTAAGGAATTTAATGCGGGTTTCTCATAGGAAGGAGCTTAAGGACTCAAACTCCTATGCTCTTTTGTATCCCCTCTCTATGTTGCTATAACTAATGATGAACTGAAGATGATTGTTGTTGTTGCTGGTGGGATTGTTGTTGAAATTGCCCACCTTGTTGTTTCATGAAATATTAGTTCAAATAGAATTGATAGTTTTGTGGTTGATGCGATGAATGGTGGTTAGATTGGGGCATTGGACCCTTTGTTCTTAGGAGTGGTGTGTTTCTATGAAGATGATGCTCCCGAGGACCATCATAATTTAGGATGATCTTTCGAGATGTATGATTTAGTGCTTGATTATAACATAACCCATTCACTTCTAGTACTATCAGTTTTTGAACTTGCTGAGGGGGTAAATAAAGAGTCGGCATCTGATATATGATCATTTGACTACTATGGTTATGAAGGATATCGTAAGATCCATAAGCGCATCACGGAAGCGTGAGGATCGCATCGTATGCGATCGGGAGCGACTAGTCGCACTAGTTTCTCTAGGCAACGGAAATTAAAAAAATTTATGTGATGAAACCACATGATCCAAGAACACTTCTCGGATCGTTTCGTCTAAACCACAAACAAGTAATAGGATTACCTCTTGAAGCGTGGTTGCGATCGAGTCTCTGAACGAAGAGACCTCCTGTCTCAAGTTCGATCTGACGGAGGAGACGCTTGCGTGCGTTTTGATGAAATACGTGCTTCTCGCAATCCATGTTGATGATCCAAGCAGCAGATCTCCTGATCTCGACACACGAGATCCGACGTCTTCTTCACGAGTGAGGCGCACCGAAGGAGACAGAGATCCACGAGCAAACGATCGGGCAGCATAACGACGATGTTGCGACTATGGAGACTTCCTCTAGGGCATCCATGGTGGACGGCCATATGAGAGGGAGTGAGAGAGTAGGCGTGTAGAGAGAGAAAGAAAGAAAGAGAGACCAATGTTCTCATTGTGTAAAGAAGAGCAAAGGGCGTGCCTCTCCTTTTATAATATTTTGGGAACCATGGATCTCAATCCATGGACAACACAAATCCAATGGCTCACATTGATTTATGTTTCTTTTAATGGCCAAGATTTGTGTTGGTAAAAACCAACAATAATTAATTTAATAAAATCAAATATATTGAATATAATTTGATTTATATTAAATCAATCTCCATTAGAGAAATAGGAAGGAGGCAAGCCTCCTTCCATAAGGAGGGTGGACGGCCACCACATTCCTTATAGGAATTGTGGTCGTCCACTCTTCCTATATGGAAGGCGGATGTCTCTCCTATTACATGAGATTACATTATCTAATGATTCTCTCCAATATTTGCAACAACTTTTGTTGCAAATTATTTCACAAAAATAAATCCAATCTATTTTGTAAAAATTGAAATCTTGCCATTAGAAATTTGTGAATCACATTTACAACCCAAAAATAAAATGTAAATTACATTTTCAATTTAATGTCCAATGTGAATCCAATTCACATCAACATTTAATTAACAAATGTAAATTACAAATTACTCTCTCTTCTATATTATAAATCACATTTATAATATATATGATTAATATGGATAGTGCTATCCACATTATTCATATCCATGATAATTAAATCGCATTTAATCATCTTGGGTCTCTATTCTCATGTGCCCAAATAATATGAATCATATTCACATTATTCAAATCTTTGATAATCAAATTATATTTAATTATGTAAGGTAATTCTCTTTATAATATGAATCAAATTCATATTACTCATGATAATCAAATCACATTTAATTATCAATTTTTTCAGTGCTCGGATATATGTATCAACAATGAAATTATCCTGAACCCTTTCAAGGATAATGCGATTTCTCCGTAAGTACTTGGAGATAAGGACATGGCGATTGTATTGTTCCACGTATAGTGACTTGGAAGTTGAGATAACATCTCAAATTCAGATCTCGGGCCTCCCATAGATGCTTAATTAAATCAAGATCGTAAATCTAATCTTCTCATTGCATCTGAATCACATTCAGATCAATGTCCAACATTTGGATCAAGATCAGATTACTTCCCTACTGAGAGGAGTCACTAAAATCCAGACCCGTTTCATCACTCCTTAGGAATGGAAGCATCATGTACAGGTACAGATTTTGCAGTTAAGTCCAGACTCAGTCAAGATTTGTGTTTTAGTCCATGTTCGGTATTCAGGGTTTTCACAATTTTTAGACTAATCTCTTAGCCTACTTTAGAATTTCATTACAAATATTTCTTAGATTCTTCTCTATAGATATATGAATTATTTAGATGTTTAATTGATTAATTTATTGGAATTTAAATTCATCATCACATATCCATTTCTTCTTCTCTCTGTTTTGCCTTATTTTCTTTATGTTTTTCAAAACTTTATTATGCATCATTTCCAGACATCTAAATTATTATTGCAATTAGTTAATTACTTGGAGTAATTTGAACCAAGTAGTAAAGAATCATCGTTCCTTGAGTTCGACCTTGGTACACTTACCAAAGTAAAAATCTCCACATATTCAAAAGTGCGGTTTTGTTGAATTAATTTCCACCTCCTATACTACAACAATTTGTTTATTTTAAGAGAGGTAGAAAATATGGTTCATCAGATGATGTCGTTGTTGGGGAATGGTGTACTTTTAAGGTTTTAAATTTATTTTTGTAATTAATTGTTGTGATATTAATTTTTGTGTCAAATTTATTTTGCATTTATTTTATTTCTCTTGCATTTTCTCTCAACACATACTAACCATATTTTCTCTCTTTGCAGATTTAGCTCGGGGAGTATTTTAAAGAAAAATCCAAGGAGTCGTAATAGAAATTTTTTATTTTTCTATGAGAGAGACTTTAGAATAGATTTATTTTCATAATTTTTCAAGGGTCTCTTTGAACCCTATTGCTTGTAACCAAATAGGATCAGACTTTGGGGATACTTGGGCTTGTTTTGACCCATGTTTTGTTGTAAGGGACCCAAGTGTGTTGTATGTTATCATAAAATTAGGATCTATACGTGCGGTAGAATAATTTGCTTGTGTTCGATTAATTTTTGGACACACATTACTTAATTAGACGCACTGTAGATCATTCAATTTAGCTAAAAGCATAAATCAATTCTTCGCACTAATAGAACCTTCTGTTTAGGAACATTTTTATCATCTTCATTCATTTAGAATAACTTCAATTCTGTTATGCATCCCAAATGAAGAGTGTTGGGAAGCACTGCATGTCTTTCTAACTGAGCATACATCATTATTTTCATCATGTATCAATTTTTCTCGACTCCTCCCCCAGTTTTTGTTGGACATGCGAGCCCAAGATAAGCCATTAAGCAATAAATGTTATTGCAAATATCATTCCTTGATCTGAAATGAAGAATAACTAACTTGCATAATAGGTCCCTTAGTACAATTATGGTTATGTACCATGGCCATCTTAGTGATCATACAACTGTTGATTCAATTATTGAATCATAGAGGCTGGTGCTTGGATGAATATCCAAAGAGTTAGATTGAGGACTCATCAAGCACCGTCAAATGATTGTTAAGAGATGATATCCAACCTGAGTAGGAGATGGCAATCCTTTCTCATTTAGCTGATATCTGACTGACGTCTTGATGCAGGTCCTCTGCATGGGAATAGAGATTCAGAGGTGTCGGATTAGTTAGGTCAAAGACTTGACTTAATGAGATGAAGACAACCAAAGACTATGTCGTATGTTGTCACGATATAGGCATGCATCCTCTGACCGGAGATAGATCTATTACTATATGTTTGAGTATGTACATTTGGCAGACCAATAGGTTAATAACCTAACCAAGGTCTATACATCGACGCGCTGGTATACATGCAAGGGTATATGAGTAATACGATCTCTCAAAGGGATCATACAGGTTCATTGCTGAACCGGAAGACATGAGCTCACTCATGAGATATTGGGAATAATCAAATTCCACGTGTGGTCGTCTCGCTTTGGAAGCTTGACTGAATTTGTAAGGTTTAATATATACTTTTGGAAAGTATATGATCAACACCTAGGGATGATATATGCTTTTAAAAAGTATATGATCGATACTGACTCCCAATGATCGAATGAGAACCTTAATGATAAAATCCTGAAGGAGATAGTCTAAAAGAGATCTAAAACTTCGGATTTATTCTGGGTCTTCCAGTATGCAGGATGTACATGTATTAGGAATTCCTGAGGGTGATGTGATCATAAATGATTGTATAACCATGACGCTTCCATTCCGAGGGAGTGATGAAACATGTCTGGATTTTAGTGACTCCTCTCATAGAGAAGTAATCCGATCTTAGTCCAAATGTTGGACATTGATCTGAGTGTGATTCAGATGTAATGAGAAGATTAAATTTGCAGTCTTGATTTAATCAAGCATCTATGAGAGGTCTGCAAGATCTGGATTTGAGATGTGATCTCAATATCCAAGTCACTATACGTGGAACAATACAATCGCCATGTCCTTATCTCCAAGTATCCACAGAGAAAGTGCATTATACTTGAAAGAGTTCATGGATAATTTAATTATTGATATATGTATCCGAGCATTGAGAAAATGGATAATTAAATGTGATTTAATTATCATGAATGATATGAATTTGATTCATATTATAAGGAGAGTTATCTGAGATAATTAAATATGATTTAATTATCAAAGATGTGAATAATGTGAATGTGATTCATATTATATGGGCGCATAAGAATAGAGATCCAAGATGACTAAATGTGATTTAATTATCATGGATAGGAATAATGTGGATAACACTATCCATATTAATCAGATATATTATAAATGTGATTTACAATATATTATAGAGAGCATATTGTGATTTATATTTGTTAATTAATTATTGATGTGAATTGGATTCACATTGGATGATTAATTGAAAATATAGTTTACATTTTGTTTTGGGACGTGAATGTGATTCACATTTTTCCAATGGCATGATTACAATATTCACAAGATACTTATGAATTATTTTTGTGAAATAATTCACAACAAGTGTTGTTGTAAATCTTGGAGATATCATGGGATAATGAGATCTCATGAGATATTGAGGAGTTAGACTCATTCTTCCTTTTGTTTAGGGGATAAGGTCAATCTTTTCATTATCTCCAAGATTAATTAATTAATTTGATTTGAAGTTATTTATATTGATTTATCGATGTATATTAATTTAATTTAAATTAATTGTTGTTGTGTTTTTTACAACAAGATCATGACCATCGAAAGAAATACAAATCAATCTCATCCGTTGATTTAGTGTTGTCCATAGATTGAGATCCATGGATCCCAAAATCCTATATAAGAAGAGGCACCCCTTGCTCTTTGAGTTACAAGATTTATATCTAATCAATTTCTCTCTCCCTCTCTCTCTACATTCCAAGAGTTTTCTCCCTCTCTCTCATTGTGGTCATCCACCATGGAGCCATTGAGAGAGTCTCCATCGCTGCAGCATCGTCATTATGCTGTCAAAGTATTTGCTCGTTGATCTCCGTCTCCTTCGGTGCGCCTCGCTCATGAAGAAGATGTCGGATCTTGTGTGATGATATCAAGAAATTTACCGCTTGGATCATCAACATGTATTGCGAGAAGGGCACATCTCATCAACGTGCTCGCAAGTGTCGCTTCCGTCGGATCGGACTTGAGACATGAGGTCTCTTCATTTAGATACTCGACCACAACTATGTTTCAAGAGGTAACCTTAATACCTATTATGTTTTAGATGAAACGATCCGAGAAATGTTCTTAGATCATGTGGTTTCTTGACATTAAATTTTTAAATTCCGATGCATCGAGCGACTAGTCACTCCCGATCGCAGATAATGCACTCATCATGCTTCTGTGATGTACTTGAGGATCTCTCAGTATCCTTCAAGTGGTATCAGAGCCAGGTTGGAGATTTTGGATTTAATCCATAAACTTAAGAAGATTTGGGCTCGTTAGGGTTCGTGAAAATTTTATCGCATTTCAATTTTTGCAGTCCTATTTTGTGATAAATTTAGGTCCTTTTTAAAATGTTTAAACATGTATCTATCACATGGATAATGTTTTCCATTATCTAAGAAAACCGTGAGATTTGAGTTTGCATGATGTGAAATCTGATAACTCTAGTTATGATCTTTTTTATGACCATATATCCACTGTTTCGGGGATGGCCAATGATGACGTAATTAATGAATTAATTGCTATTTTAAAATGCCTAGAAATGCATGATAATTACCTAGGTTCTGTTTTAAATCAAGTTACCAAACTTTAAAAACTGATTTTGCATAATTTGGATTTAAAATGAATGAGATATGCTACTTTTAATAAGTGATGGTCACTATTGAAAATTGCAATCCTAATCATGAATCTTGTGATAGTCATTTAAGAAACTTATGAAATTAATGGTTAATTTCTTGAATAATTATGGATAACATTTTGGAAATATTTGAATGATAATCATTCCCTTAATTGGCAATGCCTCAACTAAAAATGATTAGATTTGATCTAGATCACCAATTGGTTACTTGATACACTTTCAACAAACATGTTACTTCAATAGGTTTGAGAATTTGTCTAGCAAATTTCCTTATAATCAAAATGGTTTTGATTATTACTATATGGTATAATTTCGATTGAAAACTGATGAACATCTCAAATACACAATCATCAATTTGGCATTATCCTTTCCTGGGTGGATTTGGTGTCTAGTCGGGGAGCGTTGGGGTAGCAGGTTACAACGTGTGCGGTATGTCCCACTCCCTTCCGTATTGGCCATGACAATGGGTAGGGAATCGATAATGCTGGAAAAATCATGGTGTTTTTCTAATTATTAAAATTCGAATTAATACGTACTTTGAGATAATACCATATATTCAAGTAACAATCAAGTTTGTTGATTAAATTGGATTGATAATTGATTTAATGTGATTAACTTAATTATATCCAATTAAAAACACTCTATTATGAATAGATGCGTATTTTCCTTGTAAGAATTAATTATATGAATATGATTCATGATAATTAACTGAAATTTGAATAAGAGGTGGAGGATCACATAAGTGACATCCATGGTCTCCCATCAAGGCGAAGGGTTCCGTCGCCAGATATTGTATGTAGGAGATCCATACATGAAGTTACAGCTCTTGCATGGAATCCATTTTGATCGGGCTCTTCGCTTCTCGAAAGAGTAAGAACGTATGCGTAGTGATCCCAATATCGGGTCCTCATATTATTGGGGCGATATTGGATTGCGCGTAGCGAGTTGTATTCCTGTTGACGGTTGGTTCAATTAATAACGTGTCAACATCACCTTAGGGGTGGTGGGCCCGGGTGTTAAAGACCGAATTCGGAGATGCAAGTTGGACTTACAAGGCGGAATGTATTCCCGCTTCTTTTTATCTGAGTTACATATTCTCATATTATTAGGATGTGACAATGATAAGAAAGGAGATCCCAGATCTTGCTTGAGATATAATGGTAAGTATATCTCTTACATTGAAAGTGATTAAGGGGATGAACTTTCAATGTTGACAAGGCAAGACAACTTTGATATAAAAAATTCTTAAATCAAAGTAAAATATGTATATATATTTATATATATTTACGCAAATTTCTTATTTCAGATAATCCTTCATTAAACCCACTCAATATTATACTCAATAATAACCAGTAAATATCATGGATTGGATCCATGATCAAAATATTGTACTTGCAGTTGGACACGTAGTATGTGCTGCAATGTGCAAGTTTCCTCATAATAATAAGGAATGACAATTAAATAGACAATAAGACAACAACATAGGGTTTGTATCTCTATAGTCTTGATCTCTCATCGAATGTACTTTGGAAGTGACATGTCGATGATGATCGCAATTGTCAAGTAATCCTTATAAAATTCTAAGAAGATGTTCTGGCATACATATGTGCTCTTGACATTTAATCATGAAAAACATGGTCCACTGCATTATGCTGAATGGTGACTGTATAAGAGATGATGTACTCAAAATATTTGAATACCTACCTGAACCTAAGTCTTTAAGAGTTAAGATGTATGTAGATATGATGAGTGTCATCATCCTACTATCTATACTCTAGTCATTACCGAAACTTCATAACATTCATATTGTATGAATTATATGAAGCATGTATAAATGTCGAAATACTCTTATATTGAAATCTTTTGAATTCAACATAAGGGATCCTTTTTTCTTAAGCAATGATTGTTTAGAGATGAAAGGAGCGCAGTGGAAGCATGGGTCGGACCCAAGTTAGAAGGAAAGTCAAAGAGTTGATTGTACTTCTATGGTTTCCACGCATATGACATCCAAAGACTTGGATGAATGCCAATACTGCAATGAGCTGATGTGTTGATAGTATGACTATCAAGACTATCTTGGATCCTTAGAGAAGGACTCGGATAGTACATCGGAATAATCTACATTTAATCATTGAAATTGGCTTTCTTATTGGATAAGATTAAAAGTCTAATAATTGTATCTCATTTTTCTAGTAACACTTGCAATTGGTTGCATATGTTTTAGAAAATTCGAGAAATTTGATCTTAAAGTTTAATACTTATCCACATGGATGTTGACACAATTGTTGCAACAATCTCTATTGGATAAATAGACCATATTTTCAGTGGGAGAGCCCTTAGTCTTAGAGAATGTCTCTATGACCTAGATATTAGAATACACTCATAGTTTATTTCTAAATGTTGGAAATAAACATAAATTCTGGAATTGACCTATCATAAAGATTTATGATGGACATATTTCAGATAATAATCTGATATCTTGAGGACTCTACTAAATTAGAAAATTAATGAATGGTCCATTAATGTTTATAAATACTGAAAATTAAACCTCATAAGATCAATAGGAGGATGGAGATCATTTGACAATGATCTGGCATCGGGTCTTGGACATATGTATGTTGAGAAGATCAATAGACTAGTAAGAGATGAAACTTTAGATTGTTTGAAATTTCAAATCTTACATGCTTGTGAATATTGTATTCAAATGTCCAATGCACCCTTCTCTGGGAATGGTGTTAGATGTCGAGGTATTCAAGATCTCATACATATTGATGTATGTGGATCATCTATATCATAATGAACATTAATGCTATGTGATATCGTTTGATGATTATTTGTGATATGAAATTTCTTTCCTTCATGTTAGAAAGCTTTGAAATGTTTAAAGATTTCACAATTTTGGTTTAGAATTAAAGTTTGAAGGAAGATCAAAATGAGTTTGATCTAATCAAGGTAGCATGTACATGTTAGATGAATTCAAGGAATACCTTATGGAGAAAGGAATTTTCATTCCTATCTCAATCCTCCTAATGCACCTAAACTCAATAGAGTTATAGGGAGGTACAATTGATCATGTGTGACATGTGATCAATGATTAATCTTAGCATAATTATCTCTTAGTTTCCAGGTATATATATATATATGTGGTAGAGAATACATTATATATATCCTTAATAAGGTTTCCTGCAAGTAAGCTGGAATCTAGCACAAGAGAGTGCCACTTCATTGGGAAAATGAAGGATGGTATTGGATACCTACTCTATTACCTTGAGATTCTTAAAAGATCTCATCTCTAAGGATGTGATTCTTAGAGGATGACTCTCTTGAGAATCAAGATGAAAATGAAGTAAAGGAACTCATTTAATCTTGAGAAAATATTGAGGCTCCTGAAATCGAAAACTTAAAGGACAATTAAAGATGAAGCACTAATACCTCTTCAAATGAGTTTGAGGATGTATTCCATGTGTCATAGAAATATGACAATGATCGAACTTCATGTGATGAAGCTTCTATAGATCATGTCATGGAAAGATGGATGTTAGCAATAAAGTCTAAATTAGAATATACAAGTGTTGTATATGGACCACCGAGGATCCACCTATATGGGTAAGACATGTTAAGGTGTAAATGGATCTTCAAGAAAAAGAGGTAAGCTATTGAGAAGGTAGAGACCTTCAAAGCACTGCTTGTAGCCATGAGCTACACAATAAAGAATAGACATTGCTTGCAATGAGACTTGCTCTTCAGTGACCTTGCTTAAACCCATCGGAATATTGCTAACTATAGCTACACAACTTGACTTTGACATCTTCAATATGGAAGTCAATATTGCATTTCTCTATGAATACCTCTCCGAGGATATTCATATAAAGTAGCCCCAGGGCTTCTAGTTGAGGAAAGCAAGTTGTGAAAGCTGAATAACTCCATCTGTGAACTCGAACAAGCTTCTTGTAGTTGGAACATCAGATTTGATGAAGCCAAAAATGTTATAATTTCAGATAGAATCTTGACGAACCATGTGAAGCTTAGTGGGAGTGCCATTGTGTTCATCGTGCTAATTGTAGATAATATCCTAATTATTTGGAATGATATAAAGATAATAATAAGTGTTTTATAGTCTGGTTATTTCATACCTCGAGATATGATCTCATGGATACCTCTTAATATCTTAGTTCTGAAAAAAGAAGAGGGTATTGTAACCATCGCTTTAGTGGTACACATTGGACATATTCTATTTTCTGGAAAATTCTAAGATAGGCTTCTTATTGCTTAAGATGTGGTACTGACCTTTCTAAAGGGATAGCACCTCAAAGAGTTGAGGAAGTGAATGCTAGAACTGTTTGTCCTTGTGCATCAGTTATGAGAAGCCACGTATATGCTAGATGTGTACAAAAGCCAGATGTCTGCCATGTAGTGGGAGTAGTAAATTGTTACTAATCCTACTATGATGATAAAATACTTGATTGCAGTAATAATAACAAAATCTTCAAAGATGACAAGACTTGGAGATAGTTATCTCAAAGTCTTATCTTCAAGAAATTAAGACTTTATAGATGGAGATCTAAAGGTTGTAACTGTAGATACCTTAGGGGATAGAGATCTCCAGGAATAAGGGTATTCTGATAAGGATAATGAAAATGCTGGTTATGATAATTATTGAACTGTAGTGTCAAGGATACTATAACTAACAAATTTGAGTATTTGTTGCATAAGATGCAACATTCGCATTGGATGCGAGCACTGTTACTAGGGAATGCAAGTGCTGTAAAAGGACTTGGTATAGTCTCTTGGGAACAGAGTGACTGATCAGCTTACCTAGCTATTTTTCTAAATAGCCTATGATTGTCACATGAGTGCGGGATTAAATGATTAGCCCATTAATGGCTCTTTGGACTAGTGGGAGATAGTTGGACATACAAGCCCACGGTGAGCCATTAAGCAATAAATGTTATTGCAAATATCATTCCCTGATCTGAAATGAAGAATAACTAATTTGCATAATAGGTCCCTTAGTACAATTAGGATTATGTACCATGGCTATCTTAGTGATTATACAGTTGTTGATTAAATTATTGAATCATAGAGGCCGGAGCTTGGATGGACATCTAAAGAGTTAGATTGAGGACTCATCAAGCATCGTCAAATGATTGTTAAGAGATGATCTCCAGCCTGAGTAGGAGATGGCAATTCTTTATCATTTGGTTGATATCTGACTGACCTCTTGATGCAGGTCCTCTGCATGGGAATAGAGATTCGGAGGTATCGGATTAGTTAGATCAAAGAGTTGACTTAACGAGGTCGAGATAACCAAAGACCTATGTTGTATGCTGTCACGATATAGGCACGCATCCTCAGATCGGAGATAGATGTGTTACTATATGTTTGAGTATTTACATTTGGCAGACCAATAGGTTGATATCCTAACCAAGGTCTTTACACCGGCACGCTGGTGTACATGCAAGGGCATATGAGTAATACAATCTCTCAAATGGATCATACAAGTTCATTGCTGAACCGGAAGACATGAGCTCACTCATGAGATATTGAGAAGAATCAAATTCCATGTGTGGTCGTCTCACTTTGGAAGCTTGACTGAATTTGTAAGGCTTGATATATGCTTTTGGAAAGTATATAATCAACACCTGGGTATGATATATGCTTTTGGAAAGTATATGATCGATACTGACTCCCAATGATAGAATGAGAATCTTAGTGATAAAATCATGAAAGAAACAGTCTAAAAGAGATCTAAAACTTCGGATTTGTTATGGGTCTTCTAGTATGCAGAATGTACATGTATTAGGAATGCTTGAGGGTGATGTGATCATAAACGATTGTATAACCATGACGCTTCCATTCCGAGGGAGTAATGAAACAGGTCTAGATTTTAGTGACTCCTCTCATAGAGAAGTAATCTAATCATAGGCCAAATGTTAGACATTGATTTGAATGTGATTCAGATGTAATGAGAAGATTAGATTTGCGGTCTTGATTTAATCAAGCATCTATGGGAGGTGCGCAAGATCTGGATTTGAGATGTGATATCAATATCCAAGTCACTATACGTGGAACAATACAATCGCCATGTCCTTATCTCCAAGTATCCACGGAAAGAGTGCATTATCCTTGAAAGAGTTCATGGATAATTTCATTGTTGATATATTATCCGAGCATTGAGAAAATGGATAATTAAATGTGATTTAATTATCATGAATAATATGAATTTGATTCATATTATAAGAAGAGTTATCTGAGATAATTAAATATGATTTAATTATCAAAGACGTGAATAATGTGAATGTGATTCATATTATATGGGCACATAAGAATAGAGATCCAAGATGTTTAAATGTGATTTAATTATCATGGATATGAATAATTTGGATAACACTATCCATATTAATCAGATATATTATAAATGTGATTTATAATATATTATAGAGAGCATATTGTGATTTATATTTGTTAATTAATTATTGATGTGAATTGGATTCACATTGGATTATTAACTGAAAATATAATTTACATTTTGTTTTGGGATGTGAATGTGATTCACATTTTTCTAATGGCATGATTGCAATATTCACAAAAGATAATTATGAATTATATTTCTGAAATAATTTAAAACAAGTGTTATAAATCTTGGAGATATCATGGGATAATGAGATCTCATGAGATAATGAGATCTCAAGAGATATTGAGGAGTTAGACCCGTTCTTCCATTTGTTTAGGGGATAAGGTCAATCTTCTCATTATCTCCAAGATTAATTAATTGATTTGATTTGAAATTAATTATATTGATTTATCGATATATATTAATTTAAATTAAATTAATTACTGTTGTGTTTTTTACAACAAGATCATGACCATTGAAAGAAACACAAATCAATCTCATCCATTGATTTAGTGTTGTCCATGGATTGAGATCCATGGATCCCAAAATCCTATATAAGAAGAGGTACCCCTTGCTCTTCGAGTTATAAGATTGACATCTAATCAATTGCTCTCTCCCTCTCTCTCTCTACACACCAAGAGTTATCTCCCTCTCTCTCATTGTGGCCATCCACCATGGAGCCATTGAGAGAGTCGCCATCACCGCAGCATCGTCGTTATAATGTCGAAGTATTTTCTCGTGGATCTCCGTCTCCTTCAGTGCACCTCGCTCGTGAAGAAGACGTCGGATCTCGTGTGTCGAGATCAGGAGATTTGTCGCTCGGATCATCAACATGGATTGTGAGAAGGACGCATCTCATCAATGCGCTCGCAAGCGTCTCCTTCGTTGGATCGGACTTGAGACAGGAGGTCTCTTCATTTAGAGACTCGATCGCAACCACGCTTCAAGAGGTAACCTTAATACCTATTGTGGTTTAGATGAAATGATCCGAAAAATTTTCTTGGATCATGTTGTTTCATCACATTCAATTTTTAAATTCCGTTGCATCGAGCAACTAGTGCGACTAGTTGCTCCCGATCACATACAATGCGATCATCACGCTTCTGTGATGCGCTTGAGGATATCCCCATATCCTTCAGTTTTCTCATCTACGTTAAAAGGAATTAGAACTAATCGATAGGTGATTATCTTGTACTCACTAAGATCCAAAGTGATAACCTAATCTAAAATTAGGACTGCAAACAAAGATGATTAAATTAATTAGAATAAAATCAACCCTTGATTTCAGATATCAACACCTATCATTCGACAAGGTATCTTCCAGACAGAGAGGCATGCTACACATAAGTATTAGAGCCCAAATCCATGGGTTTTGCTTGGAATATCAGGTTTCAAGAAACCTTACTTGAGGGGATGGATCAGAGAGCTGCCTATCGGCACTAGCACGTAGTAGGAGCTCTGCACAAGTGTTGTTTATTTTTCCAAAGTATTTCCGAAGTTATCTTGCTAGTCATCATGCCCTCTCCGGTCTTTACTACTCGGAGACAAGGACGTAATGGTACCATCTCATCGGGACTTCAACGAAGGTCATCGTCTCATGTACACTTGAGTTTGGAAGGCGATAATTTTAGTATTACGAGTACTAATCATTATGTTAAACTGTGATCTATTATGGTAAATCGTATAGGAGGATGGACTCATTGTTACCTCAGGTGAGGAATCTCTGGATCTCTCCAAGTATACATCGACCACCTATCATTATAGACCAAATGAGTGCTAGTTGAAAATATTATTTGAAATAATCCTAAAATCGAAAAGATAAGTGGTCGAACTCTCACGTGCCATCACAAGTGTCAAATTGGTGAATCAATGGGAATGGTTTGTGTTTGCTTTGTGTGTCTACAAAAACTGTACATTTGTACTCCTTATGTATTCTATCTCTCTTGATTCTATATTCATGATCTTTTCCCTTTCCTCTTGACATCATAGATGGACATCTCTGGGGAATTATTCCAGACCTTGCGGGAACTTCACAGGACCCTTTCGATCTCACATCTCCCAGGATTCGAGATGACCCTCTTCTTAAAACTGAATGGTCTTGCGATGACCCTCTTCCCAAGACTAAGAACAATAAGTTACTATCAGGTTCAATCGATCCCGGACTAATAATCTCTTTAACTCCTATATCAAGGAAACCTTTATCTTTGGTAAGACCTCTCATCCTTCTACAATAAGATCTAATTCGGATCTTTTCTTGTCTAAAGCTGAAGAAAAGATGGCTCCCAATAAACCACTGAGTAAGGATGAAAACAACAACGATCCAATGCTAGCCATCCTAGCTCGATTGGCGGCAAATGAGCAGTATAATGAACTAATGAAAGTTCAGTTAGGAAAAATTCAAGCAGCTGATAACATGGATGAAGAAATAATAGAGGACACGTATCTCCTAGAGATCAACGATGACAACTGGATGAGACCAGTACCTCCCGAGGATGTGTTTGAACGCAAACCACATTTTCTCGCGTTTCTCTCGAAGTTTAGTGGAAATACAATGAAGAGCCATTTCATTTCTTCAGGATTTCAAGCTAGTCTGCGACAAACTATCCCATTCTAGGGTTAGTCAAGACTACATTCGGTTGAGAGCCGCTCTACCTTAACAGATAAGGTTGCTTATTGTTTGAAAAATATAGGGGAGGTGGTCTTAACATGGGATGTATTCGAGATTCTATTCTTGAAGAATTTCTATACAGTAAGTAGAATTAACCAAATGCGGATCAATATCACAAGTTTTGTCTACTTTCCCAATGAACCATTTCATGAAACTTGAGAGAGATTTAAGGACTTAATTCAAAAATACCCATGGCATGGCATTAACAAGATGATGTTGGTCTAGAATCTTGTCAGTGGTCTGAACCCCGAGATGCAGGGGTTAGTGGGCGCTTCCTGTGGAGGAAGAAACATGGGTTGACACGAAGACACCATCTAGAACGTATTTTATAAATTAGCCGACACAAGTCATGCACAAACCACTAGTCGGGCATACTTGCTCAACCCCCTTACACTCCTTCAAAAGAAGCGGGAAAGAAGACAGTAAAAAAATCTATCCAGCGACCAGAGCTTGGACATGGGGATAATTGCAGAGAAACTCAGAATGGTCGAACAACTAATAAGAAAGTAAACGAGCTCCACAAATTCACTAACTTGGAGAACTTGTCTAAACTGCCCAAGCAAGTGGAGGAACTTGTTCATAGGGTATCTAAAATACATATACCTGCCATGACTACATCCCCTACCCCAGTGCATCAGATTCATTACATTCAAGGGGAAGGTATATGGCCACAAGGCAACTGGAGTGGAGACCAATTCTTCATCGAGCAACATCAAACCGAATAATCCTCTGCACAGACAGTTTACGAGCAGCAATCACAAGTCATGGAGACTCTAAACCCTCATCCATAACTATCTCGCCTTGGCTTTCAGTAGCCAGAACAGCAGTAGCATCCATACCAACAGTCTCGTCCCGGTTTCCAGCAACCGTAGTGTCAGTGCTAGGGCCAGCAGGACCAATACCGTCCCAACAACTAGTACCAAGAACTCCAAGATAGACAGGCCCATGAGTCTTCTTCTTCAACCTCTCCCAAACTCCAAAGAATACTGGGTGAATTACATGATATGAGAGTAGATGTCAATTGACTCTCAAGATGGAGACATGAATTCATTGCACCACAGATAGCGATTCTCGCTCAGGTCCAGGCTAATCCCAATAGCCTTGGACACAAAGATCAAGTATTATTAATTAGAATACTCTTTACCTAAATAGGAGATCTTTTCACATGATGTCATCAATCATATTTCTCTTAAGCACGGAAAGACCGTAACCATTCATGATCGAGTAAGGGAATGTGACACACCTCTCGTGATTAAGAGCAAGAGAGGCAACCAACACCGGAGCACCTATAGGGAGGGGACCCGAATCCTCAAAAATAACAAAAAATTCAAAAATTCAAAAAGATGAGAAGTATGCCCCTGGAGTTAAGTGAGTCTGAATCCGAGGAAGAACATGCATCGCATCCAAGTAGGACAGACCTCAGCAACAATAGCCCCCACAATAAGTGAAGTTGATGTCCCTGAACTAGATCACTATCCATGTCTGAGTCATGTCAGAGTTGTGCTATTTTGAAGTTGATCCCTGGAGTTAAAGTGAGTCTGATCCTTGAAGTTGATGTTTTTTTTGAAAGTCTAAGTTGGAGCCCTATCATCAGTCCATGTCCGAGTCATGTACAGAATTTTGACTTCAATAAAAGTGAAGTTTCATTTCCTGAACTTGATCACTCAATTTCTTTACCTTGTGCTCTAACATATGGAAAGAAGAAATTTTTTAAAAATAAAAAAATGATGAAGAGATGGCTTCGAATTTGCAAAGAAAACATCAAGGTCACTTAATCTCTAGATGAGATGATAGAAAGAGACTCTACATTCAAAAAATATCTTAAAGTGAGATGCATACCGACTAGAGTTAGTAGAAAGAACCTGAGCAGAACAAAGAAACATAATCTCTCTATCGCAACATCTCGTCTATTCCGCAATGAGCTCCCTGTAAAGAAGAGGGACATGGGTGCACACTTCGTTACCAGTCAGTTCAATGATATCAAATTTGCTAGAACCTTTGCCAAAAATTCCTCCATAAATCTCATGCCCACTACATTATTTGAACATCTGAATATGGGTCCTCTTATTCAGTCAAGAGCTATACTTCAGTTTGCAGATACATCAACTAAGGGCCTGTTTGGTTGCTGGGTTGGACTGGGTTGGCACAACCCTGGTTACTATTCACAAGGGCACTTCCTCCTCACAGATTACTATTCACCCACCCCAACCCAGCCCAACCCAACCCAGTCCAACCCAGCAACCAAACAGGGAGACACAAGGACGGGATTAGGAATGTTGTGATCAACATCGAGGGAAAGGATTATCCAGTGGACTTCACGATGTTAGACATTAATGTCCCTAAATCTTGGAAAGATTCTTAGATTATTTTAGGATGGCCCTTCTTTCGGACTGCATGAGCCCTATTTGATTACACTTATGGGAAAATCCAGTTCGGAGATGTTAAGTTAGAAATGAAGCAAGCAATATTTCAGTGGCCTAATTCAGAATCCAGCATAGAGTCTGTTTATTTTGATTCTGAGACAGATTACAATATAGTTATGATAGTTGGGTCCTGAAGATAGAACCCAACCATAGTTGAAGAATCCCTCTCATTTAGAGAGGACATTGTCGACACTGTAGTCTGCTAGCTCATTCAAGATGATAATTTATATGCATCTCCCTACACTCATGGAGATTCAGATGTCCATCTTGATATGTAGTTCAATATATCTCGGAACAATCTAGGAGTGAGAATGACAGGTCGAATGTGGCTTTTGCTGAAGTGAGGCACATCTTTGGATATCCGACCCCTGAAGTCGTTCAGTTGGTGGCAGCAAATACCATGCAGGATCCTACCACATCTATAACAGTACTGTAAGATTTAGCAATGATAGAGCCAGATTTCTTAAACGATACAGATCTCCCTGAGCTCAAGCCATTGCCCCCTACTTCAAATACGCCTTCCTTGCAGGATCTAAGGGAAAGTTTCTGGTCATTAGTTGCTCACACTAACCGAAGAGAAGGAACTCCGCCTATCACGATCCGTCCCGCTAGTTGAGACGAGCATGACAAGTATCCTCATATTATTTCTTATCTTAAATAAAATGTCCATAAAATTTTTGGCAACAATTCCTCTATAGTTTGGGGTTCTCCCAAAGTACACACTTGTACCTGAAATAAGATCTTTCACACAATCACAACAATACTAATCAAAATTCACCATTCTCAGCAACAACCAAGTCCATGTCTAACATCCATGTATATAATACCCACAATATCATAACCAACTGATATGTATACAAATCAAAAAAACGTCGCATTTTCTCAGATGATTCATCATTCCTTTTAGCGTCAAAAAATTAGATGTGTTCAGGCAAACATAACACTACTTGGACGATCCAAAAACTTTCACCAAAAGGAGGTCAAAATGCTACGACGACGACAACCTTCAACTAGGTCAGTAGTGTCCCCAAGCCTCCTATTATTCCTATTCAGTTATGTCTGTAATGTAATAAGCAATAGAGTCGTGAGTCTAAATCCGAATAATGAGTTTAGACCCAGCGAGCAGCCCAGACTTTAAAATAAAAGTAAGATATTTTCATATTGCCAAAATAACTTGAATATACTAGGAAACTTTTACGACTTACATATACATTTCATAATGTTGAACACAAACTTTTTAAGCAACAATTATAAAATGACAACTGAAACAATAGTAATATGCTTGCATAAAAGAAACGTAATAAGTGATGGATCCAAAAAATCGCCGTTTTAATTAATAATGTGTGTCGATTTTGTTGTAGTCGGGCAATCAGGATCGATCAAAAATTAACGGCACGAATCCATGAATCGATGAATTAAATAATGTGTGGTTTGATGTATTTTTAACCTGGGCAAGCCCTAGGGTCGACTTAAGGAGGCAAAGGAACAATTTCGGATCAAATTAGGGGAATTAGCTCTAAATCCAAAATGTATTTTTTTAGAATTTTTGGATTTAAGATGCACAAATAAAAAATGCAAATTATTTATGGGTTTTTATGCAATTTTTCATGCAAACAGAATGCAAAATTTATGAAAATTTACAGGAAGTTAAATATGATAACTAATTTTTTTGGAATTTTCTAACAATATATAGTTTTTTAATGAATTTTTGGATGAAAACAGAGTAACTGTGAGTATTTTATTTTAATAAATCCGTAAAATAAAACTATGCAAAAAATAATTTACCTCATATAGATATTCAATGAGAAATTCAGGAGACTTAAAATTTCACAAAAATGATATTCATAGATTTAATTAAAAATCAATTACAGAAATCACTCAACTATTTATTTTATGTACAAGACATCTCTATTTTTAATGAAATTTGGCCAGTAATTAAAGCGCAACTAAAGGCATCGAATCTGCTCTTTCACAATTTTTTAAGCAATATTTAATTAAATATGCATTACATACCACGGAATGGGTAAAATATGTAATTTTTCTCCAAAATAAATTTTATTAATTACCCAATACTCACAAAATTCTAATTAAATAGCCACAATGTACATAATTAATTTATCAACAAAATGTTATTTTTGTATTAAAAATTGATGCAAAATAGATGTTCAAAATGATGTGTAAATGCAGGGGAGTCTTTGCAATACAAAAATTAAAGTAAAATGTGTCTAAGCATACTTTTGTAATTTTATAAACAAACGGAAATAAAATGCAATTTTTATAACTATAATAAAATAAAAATAAGTAAGACGTTCGTTTGTTCCAAACTTGTAGCCCAAGTTAGGGCACGATGTGGCAGTCACCTCTGCGCAGGAGGGGGGTCATGCGGCATGGCTTACGGAGGTCCGGGCTCGCTCAGGGGGGCGGTGCCAAAGAGCGTCGGCGAGCCGGTGCTGGCGGCAGCGTCCGCGTGCAAGGGCGGTGAAAGGGCATATTTATGGGTGTGGGAACGGCGGTGAGGAGGGCAATTAGCTCCTGGTGGTTGGGGGCAGCGGAAGTGCGGCCAGAGGTGGCGTGTCGCACCTGCAGCGGTGGGCGACCGGGAACTTCTGGACGTGAGGGGCAGGTGGACGCGTGGTAGAAGGGTGTGGAGGCTGGCGACGAAGGCACCTGGAGACACGACCAAGGGCTGGCGTTGACGTGGAAGAGCTTAGCGACAGGGCGCGGTGGCCTGGCGTGGGTGGCGCGACTACCGGAGCGGGAATCGGTCACAGGGTTGGTGGTGCGAAGGGCGACGCGGCCTGGAGCGGCCAGTCGCAGGCGAGGCGTTGCCACAGGGTGAGCATGTGGTGGCCTGGTGGAGGGAGGCACGGAGTTGCAGAGCCAGGGAGACGTGCGCGCAGGGGCGTCGGTGGAGCGGGTGCTAGAGAAAGCGGCGGCCAGACTGGAGCCGGTCGCATGATGGATCGAGGGGCAGGAGGGCAGCCTGGCTGGAGCGGAGCGCGGCGGGTGCTGCTGGCAGAGGGGAGTTCTGGGGCCGCTGCTTGCACAACCGAAGGAGGGGCCGCCGATGGCGCTGCGACCTTTGCTGGTGGCGAGGGCGCGATGCACGACCGTGCATGGGATGAGCGGCCAGGAGGTGCTCTACCGGCCTGCAACTTTTTTTTTTGCAAATTGTTTTGTTGTATTTTTTTTAAGCTGGAAATAGTAGTGAAAATGAAAAGTTGGAAATGTGGTGATCTGGTGATGGTGATGATTTGATGACATGAAGAAAAAAATAAAAAAATAAATTAAAAAATGATTATGAGGTGATGATGTTGTGATGATGGTGGTGGTGTAATTACTAGTGATGAAAATGCAATGAAGATGCACAAGGCAAACAAAAATTGTTAGATAAAAAAATGACACAGTGAAGATAACGAAATACTTACCTGTGATTCGTCGAATTTTGCGGAGCAGCTATGCTGGACTCTGGTTGTCGCTTCAAGGAGACAGCGTGTGCTCGGATGCTCAACGAGCGTTGTGAAACTCGTGACGGTGGTGCGGACTACCGGATCTCACCTTCGGCTTGTCGTCGCTCGACGTCGAAGAAGGAGCTGTCACCTCACGGTATCGATGGGGCTAGAACTTCTCTCACTCGTAGAATGGTGGATGAGGAAAAATGAGGGAGGAGAAGAGAATAAAAAGGAGAAGGAGGAAGCTAGAAAAGAAGTGGATAAAGTGGAGGAATGGTGGAGGAAGTGGAGACTTGGAGTGGGGAATAAGTAAAGAAGAAGTAAAAGGGAAAAATATAAAAAATAAATAAAATAAATAAGTAGGCTATTTAAAATTAATGAAGGGAAAATAAATAAAAATATATAATTAATTAACTAAAATAAAAAAATAATAAATAAAATAAATAATAAAAAAATAAAATACGTATTAAAAAATAAAAAAATAGGGTGACATGTGGCGCCTCCAGGAGCCGCCACGTGTCGTACCTAGAAAAATAAAAAAAATAAATGTAAAGAAAATAAAAAATAACAAAAGGGGTTAAATCAAAAAGTGGTTAACATAAATGTTGCTCGTCTCGACGAGATCTACAACTTTCGTGAAGGACCAAAAATCAAAATAAGTCATATGTACAAAGTGTATTTTTGGGTGGTATCTTATAGGTATAAAATACCGAATCTAATCTTTTGTATTTTTTTGTCATTTTCAAATGAGAGAAAAATCAAAATAAAAGTAGAGAAAATATAAAAGGAATTTACAATTTAATCTAATTTTTTTATTATTAATAATTAAGAAAAATAAAAGGAGAAAATAAAAGGTATTTTAGTCAATATATACAATATACAATAGGGGCCTAAAATCTAAGTTTTAAATACGATCTCTGATTTCCATGAAATTAGTCTTGTTTTGAAGGTCTTTGAATTATATTATTTAAAAGTGAGTAGACCTAAATCAGACATTGTATGAGAGTGATATGTGCGTTTTAAGGTTCATAGTCTCAAACTTGGATTTGGATTTTATTGGTCAATTTTACAAGTTTGTATTTTTTTGATATTTTTCCTTTATTATTATTAATAATATATACATTATGGAGTTGGTTCTATTGGATTTAGAGTTAGTATAAAATAGATACGAATATGGTATTTTAGCTAATATACAGGTGGATATTTGCAAATGAATTTGGCTCTTTATTTAATGCAAATATGAATGCTAAAATGTAGATATTATTTACACATGCATGTAATTATGCAATATAAGTGATGAAATGCAGCTAATTGCTCGGGAACAAAGCTCTATTTTCGACTTTTAGAATGATGAATCACAGATTCATCAATAAGCAAGATTCTTTTTCTTTAATGAGTAACATATTTTCAGTTCATGTTAGCATAAATATGCATCGATATTCCCATCTAATCTTACTTAGTCCGTGAACCATACTGCCAGGGGAGATGTTACTCATCCCTTAGCCTTACATACGTATTGCCTAGGCAAGCAAACTTAACCTAGCTCAGTATCTTACTGTCATAAATGCAGACGTCCCCAAAGGTCATAAACACCTCGCATACGACCCAAAGCCTATTTGTATACGATGTGCAGGTCCAAAGCCCCCTTACATATTCATGACTATTCTTCTAGGTGGAGCTAATGTGCATATTCTCAAAACATATATGATACTCTTCATATTGCCACATGTAAATCATAAAATTTCATAATTATGCACAAACAGATGAGCAAATAGCTAATTTGCAATACTAATATTGCCACCATAAATTTTACCATAGAATATAGCATAAAGTAAATTTGAAATTAGAGGGCATAAATAGAAGTTTGTAACCACTCACCTTGATAACTCGGGTTCAATTTCCATCCTTCTTATTTGAGTTGTCGTGAACAATTCTTATACGCTTGCACATTTCCCTAAAGTCCGTAGATCTAATATTAATACATAATCTAAATGGAGAACGACAACTGTAACACACATTTATTACCTATGTATACTAGTAATATGTAATCTAAGTTACATTAAAGTCCTCCTGATCTAATAAGAGGCTACTAAATGAAAATGTTATTGACTTCCTAGACAACATGGTACTTTGACTGTTCCATTAAATAATGTAATTGATAACCAACTGATTGTAAAAGGAGCTAGAGTTACGTTACTATGGTTTCTTTTTATATCCAATTGAAAGGAGAATATACTCATGATTCCTTCTTATATGAGTTTATCACACATGATTCCTTCTTCTGTATGTTCATCAATTCTTGCATCAACCCATGGCCATCTACCGGTTCCCTAAAGAAAACTTAAAGTCAGGAATCTTAGAAAGTCATGAGTTGCACACCAAATAAAACAACATCATTATTATATCTATCACATTTATCTCCTTTTCCTGAATTTAGATTAGATCAGTCTAAAAGAAAACTAAGTTGCAGTGATAAAGGCGGACAATGAGTTTTCATTCTATTGTAAACATAGTGACATGCTTTCTACTCAACTTCTAATCTATATAAATCTAAATCTCATCTTTTAATTTGTGTTTTTTCTACGTTTGTCCCTTCATCTATTTAATATATAAATTCTCACAGGGAAGTATTCTTTTGTCTTGAATTTGAATGGTTGTGTATGCTAACTGGAATGAGAAACTCGATACATATGTAAAATCTTGTATGCTTTTATTTATAAGAATACAAAGTAACAGAATTGTGAAAGAGAGTGAACCTATGTTTCTATGGATGCCCCTCTCATGCTTCCATCTCAACCCTTGTAGACTAATATGGTAATGAACCCCATGCAAATAACACTGTCCAGTATAAATAATGCCGACCTGCAACTCCTATTTACTCTTTCCCCTTACACTACTCCCTACAGATATCCTTATCTTATTAATTTCGATATGCAAAATAGGTAGTTACATATTTTAGAAACTCATCCCTATAGTTGTTATTAGTATATACTATAAAATCTATGCATGAAAGGAGTCCCAATAGAATATGCATGCGTAAGAATAATTGACCGATTTCATTTATATAGAATATATATAAATTTTATAGCACATAATGGTACTCTCTCTCATATTACAAAAATACATATTAGTGAAAGAAAAGTGTGTGTCTTTATATATAACCACAAGTTCTTATATTTATTGTTCATGATCCAAATAATTGCATAAAAATAGTATATAATGTTGATTACTTCGTCTCATTTTTGCCTAACATTCGATGATTCTAATGATCTTCATGCTACCATATAAAAATAACTTCACCAAATCCAGTGATGTAGATATTACACCGCCTGCTAGAAGTATTGGAGAAAAATCATAAGGCCATAAGTTGGAGATTATCGAATCTCCAAGGGATTAACCATGCTCTTTGTTCACATCATATATACATTGATGAGAATGCCAAACCCACCTGTGAGTTACAGCATAGGTTGAATCCAAATTTATGAGAAGTGGTGAAGACTGAGAAAATTGTGTAGAGCAAGATTCATCTACCCCATTTCGAACTCCAAGTGGATATTACCCATGCACGTAGTCCTAAAGAAATCGGGAATTCATATCGTCACCAATGAGGCGGGAGAGGAAATCACGACACAACTACCAATGTCATAACATGTCTGTGTGGATTACAGACGCTTGAATGCTGCAACAAGAATGGACCACTTCCCACAGTCATTTATGGATCAAATTTTGGAGAGACTGGTTGGGAGGGATTATTTCTGCTTTTTGGATGGGTACTCGGGCTACAATCAAGTAGTCATCGCCCCCAAGGATCAGGAAAAGACAACATTTACTCGTCCTTTCAGCACTTATGTATTCAGACGCATGCCTTTTGGGCTCTACAATGCCCTTGGCACTTTTCAGTGGTGCATGATTACCGTATTTGTTGAGATGGTTGGGGTTTTCTAGAAGTTTTTATGGATGAATTCTTGATTCATGGTGATTTATTCAATGATTGTCTTGTGCACATGGATAGAGTCCTTAAGAAGTGTAGATAAGTGAATCTAGTGCTCTCTTATTAGAAAAGCCACTTTATGGTGACGGAGGGCATCATGTTGTGGACCGTCATCCCTAAGAAGGGAATGCAGGATCACCCTACTAAGGTGGATGTGATTAAGAAACTCGAGCCACCAACCAATGCCGAACAAGTGTGGTCCTTTTTTAGGCACGTCAGATTTTATCGAAGATTTTTCAAAGATTTTTCAAAAAGTGCTCGATTGCTTGTTGAGATCTTAGGGAAAGATACTGAGTTTTTTATAGATCATATCTTGAGGCCTTCAAGCTACTCAAAAGGAAGATCATAGATACTCCTATCCTACAAGATCCTGATTGGTCTCTTCCCTTCAAGATCATGATCGATGCTTCCAATTTTGCAATAGGGGTTGTGTTAGGACAAAGGAGAGATGGAGTCATATATGCTCGGACCTCCGTCCTCACGTTGTCGGCCCATTGGATCTTGAATTTGGTGGCGGCTTGCACCAGATCCCTGTAGCATTCATCTGTGATCCACAGGCTTCAAGGCTCCCTTTCTGCGACACCTTTATGTGTGACCCCTTGAAGATGATGATGACCTTCCACTCCTTTGTGGCATGATCCAAGGAGAGGAACTCAATCTCCCTTTTATACCACATCCTCAAGATGTTGTTGAGCTATTCACGCATATACCCAACGGTTAGAGGTGTCAATCACAAGTCACACCATGCTTGATACCCTCTGACGAGAACAACCACACTTGGTGCGACACCCCTTGTTCACCTCCTCCTTCCTTTTTTCTCTTGAATCATCTACTCTACTATTTTCCCCAATCCTTCTTCATTCTTCTCTTATTAAACCCATCCTGACTGGCTATTATCCCCACTTCCTCTCTTTTTTTCTACGTCCTTTTTATCTCTTTATACCTTTCCTCTCCATCCAAGGGCCAAGGATGACTACAGTTAAAAATTAGACCCCGTCACATAGAAAGGATCCTTGCACCAAAAACCACCTGAATTTTCCAGAGCCCCTAAGGTGGGGTGGAGGGAGGAGGGGGTGGAGGAGGAGGAAGGGGTAGAAGAGGAGAAGGGTGCGGAGGATGGGGTGATGAAGGAGAGGGACGGAGGAGGAGGGGTGGTAGAGGAGCAGGGGGCCAGAGGAGGACGGGGCGGTGGAAGAGGAGGGGGAGAAAAACTTTTTTAATTATCTAATTCCCCTTGTGTCTCTAAACTTAATATTCGTTTGTGTTGGGGATGGAGGACAACTAATTCGAGGGACACAAGTGATTATTGTGGAAGAAGTCAGAGGTTGAACTAATATTCCAAAAATGGGAGGGGCATAATTGATATTGCAATACGTAGGAACACGATTGATAAAAACTCTATCATTTAAATAGAAAGTTCAATCCGAGTTTTCTAATAGTTTTTGGAATAATCAAGAAATAGAGATTTTAAGAAGTAAAAATTGCCCATGCATCTTTATTAGTTTCTTTCCTCGCGATTGTGCAATATCTACTTAAATTGACTATATTCGTTCTAATTCCTTCTTAAATTATATTAATATTACTGATAGATAATATTGTTTACCCCTCAATACAAATAGAATCCGAATCACGCTACTAATATGATTCAAATCCAACACAAATAGGATGCTATTTCCAATACAAACATGATCCAAATTCCAATACAAACAAGATAGGTTAGTGAATCAAAGCATATTAACAAAATATTTTGGAACCTCAATGTAACTCCAATCTAATTTTTACTTGTGCATTCATCAATGCTCTCGAGTGTTGTAGAGAATTACACCGCGCTCACCTAAACTCAGACCCAAAGCCTTATATTTTTTTTAGGCTTGCATGTGCTTGCAATTTATTTTTGCATGCTATGGCACTTACTTTTTGTACCTATTTAAATGGTTTGGTGGTAGTGTAGTGTGTCTACCACTCAAAAGAGCAAGGTTCAAATCCCTTATTGTGGGGGTTGCATTATGTAGTCGACAACCAACGTAAAAAATAGTCGAATCTTTCAACATTGATTTGAGCAAGAATCCATATCGCCGACCCTACTTATAATGGGAGAAGCCTTCACCTATGAGACTTACTTTGCACCGTTCCAAGTTTCTCCTGACAAGTTTTTGGACCAAAAAGAAAAACAAGTGCCCATAAAATTTACTAAGAAAACTTTTAAAGTCTCAAGTATGTGACCCCACTTACCCCATGCGCAAACCTTAGAATCAAATATCTTGGGCTTTCCACCGTGTCTAACCTAATGTTTTTTTGGCTGCACTCCAAGTAAGATTCTTGGGTGAACAACAATACGGAGAGAAATCAAGAGAATTACCATAGACATGCAATTTCCTGATATGGCTTTCACATCTTCAATCTTCTATGCCACGGCTCCTCTATTTGCTCCCATGTCTCTATTTCCTTTCTTTATCATTGCCCTGTCGGAGATCTATGGCGATTGTTCAAATGAGATCATCTGTTCCTTTTTATTTTATGTCATTGGAGCCGTAAAAAACTTGTGATCATTGGTGGTTACTACCTGTAGTTAAGCAATATGCCGAACATAGGTGCACCATCAAGGAAAGATGATTAGTATGTCATATAGAAAAAATATAATCTAACAAAAATATTGTCAAAAAGCCTGAAAAGGTAACCAGAATTTTTTTTTTTTTTGCAATATTGGCACGGGTTCACCTCTTGGGTGTTTTCCTGTGTGTAAGTTCGGCTACTTGGGACTTGACAGCGATCCAGATGACAAGATCATGGAGCACATTATACAATAAGTGGTCCGAGGATATCTAGTTTTTAAAAGGTGAAATGATGGAGAGTATATACTCGTGCCTTGTGTATCTTTGCTTACAGATCAACCTTTTACAGACAAGCGAAGATGGGGGGTAATTATCAATGACAATATTTGTTTAGAAGATCAAAATTAATTTTTCTGGATAGGACCTGCTGACATTGAGGTGCTGTAAGAACAACTAACGATGGGCGTCGATCTTTCAGGAGAGCATAGATATGGCTTTGGTGGCATTTCCAAGTCTTCTACACTCCCTTCTAACATCTCCACTACTCTACTGATCGAAGGGCGGCATGATGGATTCGTTTGGATGCACCACAATCCAACCATTGCCATCTTCTTTACAACCTCTGCACTTTCATGTGCAATACCACCACTTACAAAGCTAAAATTTTGATGCAAACGCTCGTAAATCCAGTGTGGAAAATATATCTCGCTCGACTTATCCACTCCGCCATCGAAATTCCTCCTTCTGCCAACCATCTCCAGCGCCATCATCCCATAACTATAGACGTCGGACTTGCTCGAAACAACTCCAAAGTTCTTGGAGAAAACCTCAGGTGCAATATACCCAATTGTTCCTCGTGCGCACTCCATGGAGAGAATGCTTTCGTTTGCTCGACAAAATTTTGCTAACCCAAAATCTGAGATCTTTGGGCAGAAATCTTTGTCAAGGAGAATGTTGTGGGGCTTGATATCAAAGTGGACAATGCGGGTTCTACACCCTTTATGGAGGTACTCTAGACCTTTTGCGATCCCAAGTGCAATCTTGTACAATTGATCCCATCCAAGAAGAGCTGTTATGTTCTGGTTACGGGAAAATAGATACTTCTCTAGTGAACCATTCGGCATGAACTCATATATGAGAGCTCTTTTGGGGCCTTGGGAGCAAAATCCAAGGAGAGAGACGATGTTGACGTGATTCGTTCTACCTATACTGGCTACTTCGTTGATGAAGTCCTCTCCACTTCCCTTGGAATCGCCCAATAGCTTTACAGCCACGGGGATAAGTACGTCGTTGTTGTTTGTTAAGTTACCTTTGAAAACTGAACCACAGCCACCATGGCCAAGTTCAGTGCGGAAGGAGTTGGTCATTTGCTTCAATTGCTTGTAGGAGTATCTGGTGAGAGCAAGGGGTCCTTGTGCCAATAGGAAATCTTCTACAGAAGGTTGAGAGTTTTTAGGCTTATTATCCAAAATTTCAAAACAAGTTCTCCGAGTACAAAGTAACAATACAATGAGGCCTAGGAGGAAGCCACCAAGCAATGCAACACATGCTGTATAAGAAAAGAGAGATGGGAAACGTTAGCAGATTTCAAATGAAATATAATTAGCACTGATTGAAGTTGTTAAGGTGCAGATGGTCGTTTTGTGTGCACGTAGAACTAAGTGGAAGAAATCAGTAGTAGGAAAAAGTTTGCAGTAGTATGAAATGAAGAGAAGGCCTAAATTGGTTGAATATTTTTTTAATAGAAACAAAAGCAATGTTGCATAAATGATATAACATGATCCGTTGATGGCAAGTTAATCTCATGGAAAATGAAACCAAAGACGAGCTCCCTGTGATTGCGTACTAAAATAATATGAGGACCGTCGGATAATGGACACACGAACTTACAGCTGATAGAAAATATTAGCTCTGAGGTGCATAAAATTGAACATTTGAACCAAGAAAAAGGTAAGTGAAGTATATCCATATTTTCATATGGAATTCAGGGGTTTAATGTGTTAGATCTGGAGAAGATGGAAATCTAAAATTGGTCAATGCGCGTGAGAGGTTCAACTTACCAATGAGAAGTCTCCTTTTCAGTCTCCCTTTGCTGCCTGAAATTAGCATTAAAGGAAAGAATATTAGACTTGAATCCAGTTTTACTGGCAGAACGACATTTAAAAAACAAAGACCACCCAAGCAGTAAGAACAACCATACTTCCTGCAAAACACGTCCCTCGAGAAATCATAGGAACCGGCAGTGCAGTTAAACAGGTTGAAGTTCTTGATCAGGGCAGGGATTCTTGATGGGTAGAACCCATGGATGGGATCGGTGATCTAGTAGAGGAAGTCACAGCCTTTCTGATGCAAATTAGAGGCAAATGTAGGGTCGAATACCTTGAAAGTCTTCTCCGGGAACAAGATGTTCCCCGTCTCATACCAAGGCCCATTTTCATTGAACTGGACCCATAGAACAGATTTTAAACACTGGATCTTGTGATTGGAGCAAGTCGTGACGTTGGTGTTGTAGTACTGTCCCTCAAAAGTGAAGAGAGCAAGGGAGCATGAGGAGGTCAGGAGCGGGAGAAGGAAGGAAGTGAGCAAGGCTGTGTGGAGGGCAGTGTTCATGTGGGGGAGTGGAAGAGGATGGAGAGGATGTGAAATTGATGGTATTCAGAGGAAGCCCCCCCCCCCCCCCTCTCTCTCAAACTCAACGGGGGTCTTTGAATGGGAAGGAAGTAGCAACTAAAATCCATCAATGACATTGATGTGAGAATGGAAGCACGCGCAGACAAGAATAGACAAATATAACGATGGTCGGTCACTTCTTGCGACCACCGGAGAAGAGATATCACTATAAATTAGAACGAGTACAACTCTCTCCGTTCCCTCGCTCTCTCATCTCTTTCTTCTTTTTCTCTTTCCTTTCTCTAGGGGTCACATTGTTCTTGTGATGGTGTTGAGACAATGTCTCCACATCCCTTTATATTTAATCCAGTTATAACCACATAGTCCTATTCTCAAAAAAAAATATAAATAGATTACAACTCAACTACTATTAAGATTATGAGTCTCACTTCATTAGGATTCATAATCCTGACTCTAATCCTAACACTTCAAATAATAAAAATTGAAATTAATAGGTATGCAAGCCAAGTGCAGGACGGAAGTTTTATCCCATAGAGTAAAAATATATATGATATTTACTGGGAATAACTTTCGGTATTGGACTACAAACATGGAAAATACAAGATGATGACCAGACCTCTTAATTGACCGGAACTTTTATTTTGTATCATTTGGTGAGACATTTACGTACGTTCACCAATACAGCGACTTTACACTGAACGGAACACAGTTTTAACATTTCAATATCGCTTTAAATATCTGTAACGGGCCAATATCCCATACGTGGTACCCACTACATTAGTTAGTCTTATCCTGTTATTTCCCCCAAAAAAACATATCCTGTTTACAATTTTAATCACATAAAAATTCCTATATTAAATTAATAAATGTTATTTAGTCATCATATATTTTACTCATTTCCTGCCATTGTTCTTCCAAACAAGATTATCATAAAAATCCAGCTTTTGTAAAATTCTATTTTTTTTTTGCAAAATTATCCAGATATTAAGATTTTCTTGGATTCGTAGAGTAGTGGGAAATCCGAGATGTTAGAAAACAGTCTTTTCAAATAAAGTCAAACGCATGAAAGATAGATCTCAAGGTGGAAGATAATGCATTCGTATTAGTGGAGGACACTAATGCATTCGTATTAGTGGAAGATAATGCATTCGTATTGGGTCCCGCGAGGCATAGTACCACTGCTACCCCGTCCGTCTCCTTGCTCGAGCAATCAAGTCTTCGAATGCCATCGACATAAACCTGTGACCCATAATCGTCACAGCTAAATAACCATAGCATCTCCCTGTCTCTGAAATGAAGTCCAATAAATATGGATCCACACTAGTGTTCCTCAAATCAACAGGGCATTCAACTCTGCAAGAGTGAGGATCTCATCTGTGTAATCGATCTCCTTCACCAGGTAGGCTCTATATTTGCCGAATTGAAGGGCTTCCCTGCAGTGCACGAGATGCGGTACTTGGGATGGCCGCAGTATTCCCTGTCGGCTGCAAGGAACTGGTAGCTGATGTTGAGGGAGATTGATCCGCAGTTGAAGGAGAGAGGGATGTTGCACTTCGCATATTCGTAGATGTTGTGTTCAGCTGTGGCGACGTGAAGGAGGGAGAGGAAGAGGAGGAAATGGAGATATGCACCAGCTTGGATCTATCTGATAGCTTCTCGAAAAGTGGGGTTGGAAGAAGCATGGGAATTCGGCAAATTCAAAGTTTGTGTTAGAGAGATAGTGTATCTCTAGGATCGTTCAGTCAATGGCAATCCGAGAAGACTTTGACTTTTTCATCGCAGGATGAGCATTCATGATGTGGTAGCGAAAAGAACAGAAATCGATTGATAGATTGTTTACATATATTCTGATATATACATATTTAGCATAGACAGACAGTTTTTTATTTGCAAGCACATCATCTCTTTTTTTTTTCGGAAGAGGGGCACAAGACCAAGTTGCTGCATAGAGAAGTTGGATTGGTCCAAAGATGGACTCATATTTTGCCCTATTTAATTGCAAATGATGGTGAGTGCAGAAAACAAGGTTCCCAATCAGAAAACTGGGTGACGTCATGCTCCATATGATACGTTTAAAATGATATAGTCCATGAAACTGAGATATGTGGAAAATTATCAATGAAACAGAGATGAGTGAGTGAACTTAACCCCTTTCCAACAACCGCCTGCGGATAGCAGAAGTGTGGAAATTTAATTCTCGTTTGGATGTGTAAGGGATATGCTCAATATTCACCATTCAAACCTGTCATTTTCACTTTACTGTTTAGTAATCTATGTTGACCCGTTTTTAGGACAAGTTGTTGAGGACGAAACGTGGAAAGAATAATCCACGAAACAGTCACTGCAATATTTAAAGATTTACATGGAAAATATCATAAAAACCACCTAGAAAACGAGATACAGCGTATGAAAACTTTAAAGGTGACACTCAGAGAACATGTGGTACAACCTCACGACTAAACCTAATGCCTATATTTGTATAAGGTTCATGCCTAAACAGATCACTAGTCGATCCAAGCCAAGATAAATTTGAAAAGAAGTCATAGCAACATGACCATTAAAATATTGTCCAATTACACCGTAACCTCCGTGATCTTGTAATCTACGCCGTGATCCTTGTAGATTACACCAAGGCCTTTGTGATCTTGTGAACTCTTACACCACAGCCCTTGACATCGGCGTATGTGAATATATAGTAAGATAAAAGGAGTTGTGGTGTAATTACAAAGATCATAGGCGTCATGACAAAATTTGACAATTGTTTGGAACAGAATTCCACTAAAATTAACTGTAAGATCCTAATCCGATTGTAAGCATTTAAAGCCTAAATCAGCATGAATGCTTAATGTACTTTTTCTGTGATATTCTAGGAAAACATTATTATCTGCATCACTTTTCTTAAGCAGTTCTCTCGTAATCATTTGGCAGAAGGAAAAATCTGTCTAAATTTGATGTTTGCAGTTTTTATCGGACACTATAGTAGCATTAGTACCATCAATAGTTATGCTCTTGAAACGCACAAGTAAAAAAAAATCATCTGCAAGATCCAAAGAGAGGAATAAGTTTGGCTTACCTGAACGGCAAGACCCCGCGCGGGTGCCGTTGCGGCAGAAGCACGTCACCGAGGTCGGGTCTCTTGAGTTGTATCCGCATGCCCCTCCGGAGAGGAGGCAGTCGCTGCACCACCCGCTCCCCGCCTCCCAACCCACGTCGAATCCCCCAGACAGTGCATCTCCCCATCCACCCCCTCCCTTCAAATCCTCTGCAGCCGTCCGATGCAACCACACCTCCGCCAGGGGACTGCACCCTTCAAAGGTGGTGGGGAACCCTTCGACCCCTAAGGCAAAGTACCAATGCAAACTCGTCTCATTGCAATCGATTCTTTGAATGCCGTCGCTAACATCCGGTGGTAGAAGATTTTTACAGCTATATAGCCGTAAGAGCTTGTCATCCGAAGTGAAGTGAAATAGAGAAGAATCCAGGCTAGTGTTCATCAGATTCCCAGGGCATGCATCTCCTTTGGTAGAGTCCAACTCTGCAAGAGTGAGGATCCCGTCTGTGTAGTCGATCTCCTTCACCAGGTACACTCTGCCGTTGCTAAATTCCACGGTTGGTTTTCCGGCAGAGCACGTGATGCGGTACCCGGGATGGCCGCAGTAGTCGGGTCGTCCCTCCGCGAGGAAGGGGTAGCTGATGTTGAGGGAGGCGGATCCGCAGTGGAACGGGAGGAGAAGAGTGCAGTTACCATACTCGGGGATGTCGCCTCTCGACGTGGAAACGTGGAGGAGAGAGAGCAGGAAAAGGAAGAGGAGCCGGGGACGCATCAGAAGGGAGTGGAGGATGAATGAAGAATGGGAATTTGAAAATCTATCTTATATACTAAAGCTGAGTTTTGCTCAGCTTTCTCCCTTCTTTTGACAGGTGGTACACTTCCATGCTTTCCTCGGCTATCTCTTCTTACGACAGGTGAATCCTCTCCCAACTTTCTCTGTCATATTCTCACTCCCCCTCTCTTTGATTCTATTAAACTCAGCTTTCTCTCTTCTTCTGACAGATGGCAGTCTCCCCATGACTTCTCTGTACCCACAATCTCTCTCCCTCTTTCTCTCTCCCTCCCTTTCTACCGACGATTGATCACCCTCTTTCTTTCTTGCATTCTTCGTTTCTTCCGTCTCTCTCTCTTTCTAACTAAAGTTGTCCCCTCTGGCATTGTGCTTTTACAATTTTACCCCTCCAATTGTTGTTGTCCACGACAATCTCCCCTTCATTTGTCAATGTCTATCCCGTTTCTTCTTTCAAAAAAACTGACATATGCTCCCTCTCCATTTTCTTATCTCCTCACCTGAGTCCCCTTCCATCTCGAAGTCCCCAAGACCTCGCTGGCGACGTTTCTCTCCTCTTCGTCACTGCTATAAGAATTGGGAAGTACCACCTGCGCCACCCCTCTCCTATTTTTACCCCTTGAAAAAGGAATCGATCAACCCATGCGAGAGATGAACCTCGACATGGGAAGCGAGAACACCTCCACCTCCAACCAAAGCTCCTCCACGACTACTCCATTTCCATCCACATCCTCCAAAAAGACCCCATTCCCGCCTCCAAGCATGAAGCTACATCGTACAACGATCTATTGTAGGTGGCCCTACGATGCCTGAAGGAGCCCGTGGGACTATTGAACTTCCGGGTGATGTGGAGGGTGGGCGGTGGAGACATAGAGACAATGTACTTCTGCTTTCTGATGGAAGGAAGAGGGGGAGAAGATCATGTGCGTGATTTTGATGGTGGATATTAGGGAGGTGGAGCGGAGGAAGATGAAGGCCGTGAGGGCGGACGACGAGAGAAGGGTGCTCTAGCACCTCCACCTCCCTTTCCTAATGACACTCTATGCCGAGTTTGATGCACCACTGCACTACTTTGTGTTGTTATGGAGTATTAGCCACTGGGGACCTGCACCACCTTCGCACCACCAGCTGTCTCGGATGTTTGCCTTTACCCCGCAGGGTGAGTGGTGCTCATAGGGACAGTAACACTGTAAAGTGTAAACATAGTCTGCCATGAAATACTTTCATTTGATTTCCCTAACGAAAGTCAAATTTCATGTGGCCAGAAAGAAGTTATCGATGCCATCTTACGTTTATAAGTAAATAAATAAAAAATATATTCTTTTTGGGTTTGAGTAATAATTCATCAGATTACCTTTCTATGATTTTGAGTTAGTTTCGGGCCAAGTTTAACGGTGGCACACTGGCACTATCTAACTATAAGAAAAAACTAATCTCCAAAGCAGATGAATGGGATTTGTTCATCGAGCCTTTGTGCACAAAAGCATCGATGCCGTGACGAAGCAACACATGAAGCACGACCACGAGAGGATGTTCTTCAATATGACGACTAGGACTACACAGAGATGTGCGTAAGGGTGTGACAAGGTGAAGAATCACAAGGCCGAAAGGGATGTTGGCGTAGTCGAGAAGGTCATTCAACTCTTCTAGCGGGGCCCAACAAGTGATGTGTTTATATGATGGATTGTCCCATGTGGATTTCCTCTCTTCTCCTTCCAATTAATGTTTGGTCTTTCTATTTTTGTATCATAGAATATTTTGAGTTCTAAAGAAAACACATGAGATTCGAGGAGAAAAATCGACTCATCTGGAGGAGACACAAAAGGAGCATCATCATCTTTCTCCTCTGCCTCATCTGGAGCTGAAGCACCTGGATTTGAAAACACATACGCCTCGTGTGCTTCATTTTGAAGAAGAGTCCCTTAGACCACACAGAAGCTCTCCATCGTCATTGCTCTATAGGATCCACCTCCACCTGAGCGACTTCCAGCAGCATAACAGAATATCGAGGAGCAAAACCCGGAGTTTTCCTTCACCGCAGCTCCTGCCTGTGTCCTCTATGATTAGTGGTTTTAAGCGAAATAGGACATCACAACACAAATCCGAATAGGCCATCACAACACATCCATTGCAATTCTTAGACAAGGTGTTTGCATTACTTGTGGTGGATTTTTAAGGAGAGTCATTGAAAACCTACACAGAGATAACTATTTCCAAGTTGATGGGTATACTTGATAACCCTATCCATTGCTATATCAAAAACTTGGGACATGCATTTAAATGATCTGATATTTTAAGTGAAGAAACAATAGCCACAAAAGAGCCATTGGATAATACCTACATGTTGCACTAGACTTGCAAAGACTTCTATGCATCTCTTCATGAGTAATTCAAAGTAATGAAGCACCTCTTCAATTAAAAAAACAGCTTTTTATGTAGTGGGAATTACATAACGTTGGATATGACTCACAACTTTGCACGTTAGATTTGTCAAAAAAATTAAAATAAAAGAGAATCAAATGTAATATTTGTTGTGATAGTTATTGTACATTTCGTTGGCAGATACGGAGAACTTTGCATGTTAGATTTGCCAAAAAAATCAAAAACAAAGGGAATCAAATGTAATATTGTCCATTTCATCCACAGATTTGGAGGACAACTTAGGTTTTGAGAACTATCTTAAACTGTGATTTCTTTGTGTAATGGTTTTAATTTAGTTCATCTGTTGAGTTGTAATGTATCAGAACTTCACCGCTATCGTCGGAGATCCAATCGAAAGCCACCACCTATAAGTTAATCATGTGAGATGAGATCGAGCAGCGAAGGACAGAACCACATGGAGTTGAATGCCATCAACAACTAAGGCTATCATCATCGAATCTGATCGAGAAGCATATGAAGATCAGGAATCGCCTGGAAAATAGCTTCTATCCCATCGAGAACCATACCACACGGATTGTGAGCATCTGAGCATCATTGAGGAAGATATCTATCTATAACTATACTAAAGATGTGTTTCTCGCAACTTTAGTCCTATATCTGACACGTGGTGATCTCCCTCAACTTCCTTCTCTCCCATATGCCAAAGTTGGGTACCTCCCACCTAACTCTCTCTCTCTCTCCTACAGTGTCCCCCCCCCCGATCCTATTACCAAAGGAAGGTACTCTCACCTCTCTCAATCTTGAGGACACAGAACTCCTTTAGTGGATCTCTCTCTCTCTTATTTGTCTTACTCTGAGCTGTACTCTCCTACTATGTTATCACGATCTGTATCATATTATTATTTTTTGAAGGTACTTTTATCATTTCCGTTAAAGTCAAGAGCTGAGTATATTGCTCGATTAATATATAAAACAAAATTTCCAACTACAAAAACATGAGTTTATGCATTTCATTGCTTAATATTGGGAAACAAAATCGCATTTCCAAATGTTGTACAATGACAATAGAATATATTAACACAGAATACCAAATATACCGGAATATTAATTTTGTAATGCTAAAACAAATGTTGATGTTAGAAAATACTCGATACACAATGGTTGACCAATATAAGCATCAAAACACATGGAACTATATGTAGTTAGCAATTAGTTTTTTTAATTAAATAATATCAATTTAATATCTTTACAAGGATTGCGTGCATGTAACTCAAATAGGATTCATATGGATATCGTGTTACATATACCAAGAAAGTGCGGATTATCTTCCTTTTATGTTGCAGCCAATTATTTTTTACGAATTAAATAAGATTATCATTTAAATACTCTATAATGACGGCATGCATATAACTTATATAGGATTAGTATGCACATTATATTATATATATTAAGAAAAATATGGATCACATATTTTTTCATCGACTAATAGAATATTTACATGGAAGAACATCCATATAAAGCGTAAGGATGTCGATATAAAGCGTAAGGATATCCATATAGAACTAATGTATGAGCATATGGATACTGATACAGAGAAAATGTACATTGAATATGCAATCTTCACATGTCATATATGCAGAAATAGTTTTAACGGGCATCAAACCTCATCAAGATTTATGTAAAAAGGACTTGCTTACAAATGATGAATATATTAGATGAATGATAAAATGGAGGGAACAAGATATTTTTCTTCTTTTTTTTTCATTTGTATGCATATATTGATGTCTAGCTATAAAACGACATATCATCGTCCCATTTATTACATATTTTTACCAATATATATATATATATATATTACTTGTACTAAATCTAGGATTCACCCAGCTTTTACTAATCTTTATAATATATTAATATAGGAAAGTTACTTTTTTATAAGAGAACGGGGAAGCTGCTCCGCGGAGCAGCCAAGCTGGCTGCTGCGTGGGGCAGTTCCCCCCCCCCCCCTTTTATTTTTTTTAAAATTTTTTTATGTTTATTCATCTATATATATCTTCTACATGTCATTCAAATTTCGTGAGAAACGGAGACTACTATGCCCTCCATCTAGAACAGGTACTTTACAGCAAATTTCAGGCCGTTAAATTTTACCTGTTCTAGATGAGGGGCATAGGAGTCTCCGTTTCTCACGAAATTTGAATGACATGTAGGGGGTATATATAGATGAATAAACATAAAAAAAATTTCAAAAAAAATAAAAAATGGGGGGAAACTGCCCCACGCAGCAGCCAGCTTGGCTGCTCCGTGGAGCAGCTTCCCTTTTCACTTTTTATAATTTTATATAATAGATGGAGAATAACTATATAAAGAAATTATTACTATAAATTTGTTTTATAATATTCAAACATGTTTTCCTGTAATGATGGAAGAACTATCTTCATAAAAAATATAAATTACAAACTACGAATGTTTTCACATTTTTGGAATTTTTCATACATATCTAAATTCTAACTATATAAATAGTAATTGCCATAAAATTTTCATCAAATTAATATATTAAATGCACATTGTTAATATATTTCTATAATAAGCAATAAACTTAAAAATAAATAAATAAATATTCATACTATATACTATGAAGTTAATTGAATATCGTGTTAACATTTTTCAAAAAATATTTATTCTTATTTTACATATAGTATTTATTATGAGCACATAGCGTAGAATAATCTGTAAATTTCTTTAATATGGAAATCTAATTGTAAGCATTGATCTTATAATGCAAGTAATAATGTCTGTCAAGATACACTAAATGGATGTAAGTGGGTCGTAATATTAATACATTATTTTTTTGAATGATAAACAATTAAATATATTTTTTGTTACTTTAAAAATAAAAAAATGAGTACAATGTATATTCATTACAAATAAATTTCATATTATTTATCAGTCATTAAGATAATCTAATCAATTAAATATAGATCAAAATCATCAATTATAAGTTACAAATAACGGTCGGATTATTTAAAAATTCACAAATTTCCAAAAACATGTAGCCAATCATTCTTATAGTAAATATCATAACATGTGGCCAATCATTCTTATAGTAAATATCATTTAAAAACAAATCAATTAATAAGGTTAGATTCCAATATGTGCATTAACTTTTTTGAAAGATCTATTTAAAAGTGGGAATTGAAAGGTCCATAGTGCATGAATTCCTCTAAGTTCTTTTCATCTCATTTTTACTTGGAAATTATGATATTTTATAAAATTATCATTCCTATTTATTGGTATTGTAAAATTTTATTTTTTTAAAATCAAATTTACAAGTCTTAATTAAAATAATCAAAATAAATATTGTCTAGCCTTGCTTATGCAGTTTTAATTCAATAACGTAATGTTAAAGCCTTCAAAATGTTGATGAAAATTAACTCATTCATCTTGATAAAAAATAAACTTGGTCTTAAAAGTATTTAAAATCAATAATATATATGTTAAATTCTTATAATAAAAACATTGTGATAAATCAATTTTCATTATCAAAGATTTGCGTGTACACGTATATAAATAGATTTCATGCATGCAACAAAATCTATATAGATAACATATATTTATTTTGTCATATTTTTCAAAATTTTATTTCTAAAAATTATGCAGGTATTTCTTTATTAGATTTTACTTCAGATACGTGAATTCATATTTCATTGTGTACATAGCATGTTTATCATTTCTACAAATCTGAATTTCATATTAGAATTAAGGTTTATCAGGTGACCCCCTTGATTGTTTTTACAGGCCATCTCCTTCCACTATTCTATGTTGATGCTGGATTCCGTATCCTATTGAGTATTATGTTGGTTTATATTATCATCTTATATACTTTTATACTTATGTATATTTGTTAAATGCATGCATGTATTTGGATATATTGAAGTTGATTTGTTTTTTAATGCTATTAACGATTTAATCCTTTCATTAGCATAATTTATCCACTTCCTTTTTTAAACAATCTATTTTGTTATTTTAATGTAACATCTAATCAACATAATTAATCTAAAAATTTTCAATTATCCATATTTTTCCGGAACATATATTTGTGTTGTTCTCTTTTGTTTTTCCTTATATTGTCGGCTGCCTCAATGTAGCTACATCTTTAGGCTGCAACGTAGCATATGTGCGACCATATGAGGCTTTGATACAATGTAAGAAATATTTAAGTCTCATGTTTTAGACAACCCTCACTATTTAATTTGAAATCTTGCTTAATTTCTATAAATTTAAAGATATTACAAATAGTTGGACTCGCTCCTACCCGCCGCGAAGCGCGGGATCATACACTAGTTCTAATGTAAGATCGCGGATGGTGCGTACGTTGCTGAAGATTAGTCAATACACTTCTAGAAGATTTCGAATTCTAATTCATGACGGGGAAGAGAGAGTAGAAATAGATTGATTGGTTGATACATATCTACCTCAACTTTGATGTAGATATATCTAGCACAGACATTTCTAATTAAAAAAAATGACAACCTTCTTCCATTACAAGTAGGGTTGGCTATATGCAATGTTGTAAAAGTCGGTATTCGGTATTCTGTCAGAGATGTCACTGAATAAAGAATAATCGGTATTCGAACGATTATTTAGAAATATTTGATTTGATATTTTAAAATTATTTTTAATATAAAAATGATTTTTAAACATATATTCTTATATATTTATACATATATTAACATCAATCAGCAATAATCCAACATAAAAGTATCCATTAACAACATACATATGCAGAGCTTCGATGTTTTTGATAATATCACGACAAAGGGTAACTCTTGAGAATTTAAAAAAATCCAGCATTTAACTACCAGTCGGGCTAATAGTCAGCCAATCGGTTGAATAATCGGATCGACTATTTGATTAGGCCGGCTAGAGATTATTCAGTCGGGGATCCCTCCCGTACCTCATAGTCGGACCGAGGAGTCGGGCTAGTCGGTCAACTATTGCAACACCGGTTGCATGGATTTTTACTTAAATCTATATTCAAAGATTCGAATATTTTATGCTGGTTGTCGACTACCTAACGCAATCCCACAGGGGAAGATTTGAATCATGTTCTTTTAGGTGGTAGAGACCATGCACTATCAAATCATTTTGAATTTAATCTTGGTCATTTAGAGAAATTTCTAATGCGAAAGTATATTTTTGCAAGAGAAGGGTAATCTTTTGTTTTGAGAACTGCTTGGAAAAAAATTGGATCGAATTCTACTGTGGAAAATAATGTATATGTTTCCTTGTTTAATGGCATGGGTACATCAAGTGTAGAAAACAATGTTTCATAGTGGAAACAAGACACCCATTCCAGCTTCAACCCCGTTGTTTCATACCCAAAAAATTCAAGGAAATGATAGTTGCAAGATTTAAAGTATGCTGCTCTTAACAGACCATTTAAGTAGGCTTCAGAAGAATTATTTAATTCTTAGGGCCCGTTCGGTTCGGGAATAAGCAGGAATAAAGATGGGGAATAAGGAGAATAACTTAATAAGGGTTTATTCTTTGTTTGGTTGGAGGATAGGAATAAGGAGAATAAGGTGAAATAAAAATAGGTAAGGTGGGATAAAGATAGGAATAAGAGTGAAATAAAATAGAATAATGAGGAATAGTCGTACCACTGGAAACTCTGTCGAGAAGAGAATTGACCCCTTATTACAGGGCTTATTCTCCTACCAGCCAATGTAACTTTTGAAATTTTCGGTACTCGTCATTTTCACTTCATTAAAGAAGACATGTTGATCAAGACCGATTCTTAGGACCAACGGATTTGATATATACTGTGCAAGTGTGGGTAGTTGGGACTTCATATTCAACAAAAAAATCAACTTCTGCTTCGGTCTTCATAATTTATGTCTTTTTTTATAATTTGCAGAAGAAAAGGTCAGCAATATTTGATATTTGCATAGTGGGGTAGAAGAGCGTGTAATCAAATAGATATATGATATGGATGATGATACTCTTCCTAATTTGCCTTGTCATAATTTACATATAGCTGCACAACTTGCATCTTTAACTTGTGTATTGCATCTCTTTTATCTAATTAGCCAGGTTTCCTACTTTGCAAGGATTCCAAGTGGAGGACAAGATGGAGATAAAGACGGAATGTGGTACCTCGTTTTCTTCTCAAATCAATGGCCACATCTCCAATTGCATGTTTTTGTGCGTGTATGATCTTACTAAGAGATTGGACAAAGAAAGGTGTTTAGTCCAAGTCTCAAATAATACCTCTATTTTATATGTCTTGTATTGAAAAAAAATATAACTATTCAGATGTTATATTTAGTGGGTATTATTAATTTTTGAAATGCAGTTTAATGTTAACATATATCGATATATTTATAAAGTAAGATTATTAAAATAATAATCAAAATTATATTATATATAGAGTAGTTGCACCCAAAGGGTTCCAACTAAGGATGCAAACAGACGGATATGGATATAGATGTTACCATATACTTGTCTGTTTTTAAATACGAATATGGATGCGGATATAGATATTGAAAGATATTAAAACTATACTACCATATCCTTAAAAAAATAGAACGAGTATAAAATTGATACTTCAATACGAGTAAAATTATAAATGCTCCATAGATTAGCTTAAATGTAGATTAGAAAATACGATGAAAGGAGGTACAAAATTATGTTATGTATGGTTAAAAATAAATTTACAACTATATTTATATATAAAAAAATATATACGGATATAGATACAGATATTGATGTTTGCGGATATCAATGTGATATTCATACCCGTTTTCATTATTAAAACGGATACAGATACTAATGTCAAAATGTATAAGACAGATATAGTGGTAGACCAGATACAGATATATTCATATACGTTTGCACCCCTAATTCCAAATGAATAGATACAAATATAAGTAATATTATGTCTTTATCTTATTTAAAATGTGAATATATATGTAGACATGATGACAGATATGGAAGTTATGCTATAGTATCCTTAAAAATAGTTCTGAATAAAATAACTTACAAATCAGAAAATGTAACATAAGAAATATTTTATAGATTAGCTTAAATATATTTGTATTGGATGGTTTATACATTATACATATATGTTAAATGTACTTATTTAATAATAAATATATATTCAAAAGTATCAATTTTAAATTGGATACGCATACATATATCGAATTCTATATAAAATAGATACGGTTATGGTAGAGGAACATATGCGGATGTATTGGTTTTGCTCGCATCCATACATGTTAAGTATTGCATAGTACTTCTCCTTATATCTTAAATTTTGAATCATTTTCTACAATATAATCTTATAGGTGAATTGTTTATAAATTTATTTATAAATATACTTTAGTAAGCATATAGTGGGCACTCAATTAATTTAATACACATACTAAATGTGCAATGAGAATATATATTAAAACTTTTCACCTCAAAGAACAAAAAACTTTAATTTGGAGGAGTGGAGAAAGCATTTAAAGACGAGCTTGCAGTAAATGCATGAAACACTAGCATCAAGCTAATGACAGTAATGGAACGTGGGGAAAATTTGTAGAATATCCTCAAGTTCCAATACCACTTGTAGAATACTTGACTCGAATAAAGATGATGTATTGTATATTGCTACTTGAAAATGCAATATAAATACATACATACAATAGCCTATCAACTCACTGCGAAGACTAGCATTCACTTTATACAACAACAAAACACTCAACCTTCTCTCTTTTTCACTTGCCTGGTGACTCTCATTAATGTTTGGTGTTTCTCTCTTGATTTGATGACGCTCCTTGATGCACCCACACAATGGCTCTCAAGACCTATTTATAATACTGCTCTAATAGCCTTAAAGAGTACAGAATTATCTAGAATATTGGAGTTTAATGCATCCAAGAATATTTCATATAATTGGAATTAACTCACCTTAAGAAATCTCTAGATAATTGGAACTTAAAAAAGCTCTAGAGAATAAGAGGCTCATCTTCTAAAGAAAATCTTAAAACTTAGAGTAAATGCTTACTCAAGAAATTTCTAGAATCAAGAGAAGTTGGTTGTGCCTTTTTATTTCAACTCTCCCCTTCAACACCAATTTCTCTTATGCCATCTCCTCGCATGCTAGGTCAAATCCAGAGTTTGCTTTAAACCATATAATACCTTCTTCAATTTGCAAATATACCCATGGTTCTTCTCTCTTTGAATCTTCTGTATTGGCACGTATAAATCTCTTGATCAAGTTCTCAATGAAGAAAGACATTATTCTCTTCCATTTGTTGCATTAAGATTCAAGTTCTTTGAATCTCAATGCGGTCATCTTCACAACTATACTAAATAATTTAATCATAGTCCTGACTACATTTTTTAGAGAATTTTAGAGCTTCATGCCTTTTGATAGATCCACCTGGATGTGTCTTCAATTTTTTAGCCCACTTGTAAGATATAGACTTTACGTCATCTGGCTTAAGAAAAAGATCACATGTTTGATTCTCTTGCAATGTCTCGATTTATTCTTCCATTGCATTACTCCACTTCAACAGCTACAATATAACCATACATGAGATTTGGTTTGCCTAATTCAGTAAATCCCTGAAGTGGCATACTTCAATCTTCATTGATCTCATTCTGAATAAGTTGAGAGTCCTCTGGATTTACTTCATGAACGGTACTTTCTTGGCTACTGATTGTATAATTTGTATTTCCAACAACCTTAAGCACCTCCTTGTCCTTTTCATTAGGGTCATCTTCTATTTGTTGAAGATGCCCTTGATTTTCTTCTAAATGATCTTCCAAGTCTTCATATCTGGAAGTTCAACTTCCTGAGGTGACTACCATAAGGATGCTTCATCGAAAGCTGATTCATCTTCTTACACAATCTCCATAGAATCATCCTCATCCCAATCATCTTCCGATAAATCATCGTACAACATGATCATTATATATGTCTCCTCATCCCAATCATCTTTTGATAGATCCTTATACAATGTGATCATCGTATAGGTATTCTCGTCCTAATTTTCTTTTAAAATATCTTCATATTGATCACTTGATGTTATTGTATTGCTTTCGATTCATGTCTTCTGGAACTTGCAATCACGTGATAGTGTCCCCTTTTCCCATAAACGAAGCATCCCTCATTATTTTTCTGCAAAGAACCATGTGGCCTTTATGATCGGCCATATGAGCTCCCCTTAGTTTAAAGATCCTTTGAGAATGTTGCTTCCACTGAGGAGTTGGATCTTTTTGTGCGACTCATACAACTTCCCTTGTTTATGTGCACTTCTCCACCTTTCACTGATAGACCAACCATTTACTTCGCTCAAGTCTCTAGATTTGCTAAGGGACTTTCAAACTCTAAAAAGGTGGGCTGAATAGGTCACCCGAAGACAGAAAAGACAAACGCACTATATTCTAACCTCAAGCCATGGATAATAATTCTCTGCATCTGTGGCTCACTAATTTTTGACACTAGATCTAATTGAGAGATATCTTGACAGAATGAGCGTACCTTTGTGAAATACCGAGTGATTGTCATTTGTCCTTACTTGAGGATCATCAAATTATTCTTCAACAACTGCAATCATGCATCATTTTTACGCGAGAATAACGTGGGCTATTTTTGGAGTAGTATATTCTCGAACGTGCTCAATCATATCCTCCTCGATCGTCATCTTGAGCACAAACGTTGCCTTCCTGATATTGATCTTCATTTCTTTAAAGCATCCACATGTGATGCTAACAACGACGCCACATCATCGCCACTGATGTCCTCCCGTAGGTCTTGTCCTAGAAAATAGGACTCCATGCATGTCTTCCAATAGTTGTTATTATGCTCGTTGAGCTTCTTGATGGAGTTGGTTGCACCAGCAACATCTATCATATCAATCAAATGATCTTTCCAAGTTTCGTCGAAGAAAATTAATCCCTAACCAAATCGATCTCACAGTCTCGGACTGTACATGGGTAGAACCTCCCCTTAGAAGATCTCAAGGAACGACTCAAAATGCGGACACATAACTGCTTCACTATTTTGAACGAACACGACTATACTTTCTTGTAAGAGAAGCACGACTAGATTGTCTAGCGGATAGACACAATATTCCTAAGAAGGCATATTCTTAGCATCCGAAGGAAGAACCTGCTCTGATACCGCTTTTCGAAAATTCCCAAGCTGGGATACCACTTATAGAATATCTCCAAGCTCTGATACCACTTGTAGAATACTTGATTCGAATAAAGATGATGTATTGCATATTGTTACTTGAAAATATAATACAAATACATACTTATTATTTTCATTAGCTAGCTTTTTTCGATTATTTTTCCTAATTAATTTCTCTGTGGGTCTAATTAACTGTGGGGGCAAAAGACAACAAGCATCCAATTCCAATACAAGAAGAGTAGTCAAGGAGTAAACGAGTAAAAAAGAAAAGACATTGCTCTTTCCCTCCTCCTCCTCCTCTCTCTCTCTCTCTCTCTCTCTCGCAAGGAATAGATTCCCGCGGCTCTCTTCCTTTTTTCTCTCCTCAACTCCTCATTTTTTATAGAAGTAGAAAGATTGATACGACGACTTGTACGAAAGGCAGGAAGAAGGAGTAAGCACCAAGCGACTAATTACTACGTGAGATTTCAATGACTAGGCTGCACCATTATATATTAAGGGGGGAGTGAGCGTGGTGTGAAACAACATGATTCCATTCAAGCAGTCAGAACTTCCTCAACAACCACTCAACTCATTAAGAAGACTAGCACTCACTTGACATAATAACAAAACACTCAACCTTCTCTCTTGCTTACTTGCATGGTGGATCTCCTTAATGCTTGGTGTTTCTATCTTGATTTGATGTCTCTCCTTGATGTGTCCACACAATGGTTCCCAAAGCCTATTTATGCTAGAGCTCCAATAGCCTTGAAGAGTATGAAATTCTCTAAAATATTAGAGTTGAATGCATCTAAGAATATTCAAGAGAATTGGAGTTAACTTACCTTAAGAAATCTCTAGATAATTGGAGCTTAAGAAAACTCTAGAGAATAAGAGGCTCGTCTTCTAAAGAAAAATCTAAAAATTTAAAGTAAATGCTTACTGAAGAAATTTCTAGAAGCAAGCGAAATTGATGGTGCCTTTTATTTCAACACATATTTGAAGGCCTACCTTCGGAATTTGATGAACAGGACCATAGATGAGTGCTATTGGAGCAGAAACACTTCAGCATGTTATGATCGCAGCTCTCATTGGAGTGGGAGCAGTTGGTGCACCATTCAGACGGCACCTTCCACTGCACGTCGAACCCCTGTGACAGTGTCGCCCTGAACTTCTCCACAGTAGGAGTGCTCGGTAATTCCTCCACGGCCTTGCGGCGCAAAGGTATCACAACAGGGGGATCACAGGACGCAGGCCAACCATCCCTGACTTGCTCTTCCTCTCCTTCTTGTAGTAGTACCAGAGCTCGCTTTTGTTGTAGGTGTAGCTCGAGCAGTCAAGTCTAGTAAGGGGACGAAGGGTAGGCGCAGATGGTGGAGAGCTGCATCTGAACAAGACCAACTTCTCGTTACCGAATGCAAGATCAAAGAGAGCTGGATCCAGAGTGGTGTTTCCCAGATGCCAAGGACACACATCTCTCAATACATAGTCCATCTCCGCAACGGTCACAACACGAATGGCGTAGTCAATTCTCTTGACACGGTACCTTCTGGAACCGAATAGGATTGTCGGTTCCCCTTCAGAACAGGAGAGACGATACTCGGGGAGGCCGCAATATTCCGCTTGGTCTGGACCGCTGAAAGGAAAGCTGATATTGAGCGTCTGGAGACTACAGCTGGATGTGGAACTTTGGCTGCAATCTACTACAGTGGCAGGGCTTCCTTTGGCAGTGGAAAGAAGGAAGGGCATATAGATCGGTAGAAGGAAGAGCGAAAGGAAGCCCCGATTCATCGCAAGAAACTGGACTGGAGACGATCACTGTCGTCGTTGTCGATGGAAGGAAGGAAATTATAGTGGGAGATGGGGAGCAAGAGCAGGAGAATTCGAAACTGGACCGGATAGGAGTTGGAGTCATATTTCCAGGCGACGTAGAGCGGACGACTCTGAAGTCTGAACACAGTGGAGGTCAATAGTGGACTACGGATTGCTGACTAAAATCTCTCCGGCAGATTCTATAACTAATGCCTAATGGTCTATGAATAAGAAACCATTTCTCTTGGATAAAACCATTTTTATCCATTTCTTGACTTTTTATTCTTCCGGCACGGGGGAGGACCGAATTCCATTAAATAGAACTGACGCAAGCTTTGGAACTATGGGCTATTGATAATTTTTTGAGTAAATTACACAAAAGTCCCTGAAATATACACTAAATTCCAATGACATACAAGATGTTAAAAAAGTAACAATACGTTACCCGGCATTTAGAATTTGTCCCAAAATTGATTTCGAATTAGTGTGATTCAAGGATAGAAAGAAGAAAAACAAAACCAAAAACTAAATTTCAGTAGTTGCGGATCATATCAAGTACCATATAGTTCCTTTTTAATGTTCATGTGGGTCATCTAAAACTTAAATTGAGTGTATAGTAAAGAGAGATTTTTTATGTATTTTAAGTTTTATGTCACTGTCCGAGCTTCCTATAGTTTGAAATTGCTTGGGAAAAGGCTATTCCCTCACTGGGAAAATACCAAGCAAATGAAATGGACCTGGGTCGATGCAAAACCCCACTAGTCCCAAATTCGGAGGGTAGCTGATGTTGATCGAAGCTGATCCACAGTCAAGTTCGGAGGGTTCGATACACATCGCATATATGCTACGGGACAAAGAAGCCGGCAGGAGTGCAGAGGCATGAAGGAGGGAGAAGAGGAAGAGGAGCAGCAGGAAATGCCGGCGCATCACGACCAACAGATTGAAGCTCAAGGGTGGAGATTATTTGAGCTCGGATGGAGATCTTGTTGAGGAGTTTGGTATAAATGGTGGACGAGGAAACCTGTGCGTGGTCAAAAGCATGATAATAGGTCTGGTCGTTATTTGTGGACTTTTAGGAAGCTCTCGTTATTAAGATTTTCGGTGTGTTTCCATGTTCTTAGGACTGTGCATGGTTTACGGATTTCACGGTTATATGATCCAATCCGTATGAATCGAACCTAAACCAATTGGTATCCAAAGAATTACATCGGATCGGGTATCCGACCCTATTTGAGCCATGACATACTGGGCTCCGATACAATGGTCCGCGGATAACGATAGGTCAACCCAGGGATGAAGCCAGACTTTTATACCTGAGGGGCTATACTAATGCTAGATTAAACCACGATACATGTTATACAAATTCCATTTTTATATTTTCTTAACGTGTCTTAGAAAATATATGATGAAGTAATTGAATAATAAATAAATTAAACTTCATAAGATAAGAAAAAATATTTTTTTATTAATTTTGACTAAAAAATTAAATTTGAACAGATAAGTCATTGAGTATATATTTCTAAAATTACCTAAATTGCGCCCTTCGCAAGTCGTGACTTCAAACCAAATCCATTAATAATTGATCATATGTCAAGATATGATTTTTATTTAATAATGTAGTATATTTTTTAAAAAATAACAATATTTTTAAATTAGATTCAAAAAAGAGAAACATAACTGTACGAGTAATATTTGAATGACGAATACAACCACATAATGATGATATCACCATACCTTAGCAATTTAGATTAGATTCCCGAAATCAAGTAATAAAAAAATAAAATATAATATAGAAGGAAATTTCATGTGAAGAAATATATTATTTTTTTGAGGTTATAAGTGAATATTGTCGGAGTTTAATTGAAAGGAGGTAGCTGAGTTAGTTTGACGAGCATGATAGGTTGGAAGTAGAATATCAAAAATACGATAATTAGGGGTGTAAACAAATCAAACCTACCTAAGTTCGGTAAACATTTTTAGAGACTCGGGTTCGATTCGGTTGATAAGATGAAAATGATGTTCATGTTCGGTTCAGCTCACCCTTGATTCATGAAGGTTCGGTTCGATTCATTTACGGTTCGTTTAGCAGTAAAGCTCCTTGAAATCTAAGTATTTTGAAAATGTGGAACGATCACAGCCCTACGGTATGTCTTGGTCAAGGGCCGTGAATTTTTATGCGTATACCTTATTTGAATCATGGTGCAAATTCCTCATATAATTTTTTAAGGAAAAAATACATATATAAATATATATAATATATATTGTGCATCGAACTCTTAACGAACCGAATCTACCATTTCAATATTTGATTCGTTTAAATAAACAAGCCAAACCTATATCAAGGCTCGGCTCATTTCTTTTCGAACAGAATCGAGCTCAGAGCGAATATCGAACTCGAGATTTTTATAACATCCCTAACGGCAATGGTGTCGCGAGTTGTGATTGTATCAAGTGTGGCATTGAATTTAATATATATTACATATATTACTGGAAAATAGAATTATGAAGACAATTCATAGTAATTAGGAAGCTTCAAAGTAAAAAAAATATTCCATTTTGATTTTATCCCAATTCCGTCCTCCAATTAGCCAAATTAAATACGTGATTATTTCAATTACGTCTACACGTTCCTCCTCTTAGTTAATCATGTATGCTCCCATTTCTACCCCTAATTTCCCTACTTTTTTGAAGATCGGGATTGAATCCCTAAATTTACATTAATTTTTCTTTACCCCTATTTTTTTCCCTTTTTAACATGGATCAAGTTGCTTAGAACAATATGTGGAATTAGCAAATGGCTGAGGGGGGCTTAGCACCCACCCGCCCCCTCCCTCCATCAGTGGGTCAACCCATATCATAACTCCTCCAACCTGGATGATGCCTATGGGTCTACCTAGGTGGTAATCATTAGGAATGTAAATGGACGAATACAGATATGGGTATAGGTGTTACCATATCCTTATCCATTTTTTAATACGAACAGGGATGTTGATACATATATTGATGGATATGAAATTACAATGGTACCATATCTTTAAAAAATAGATATGTAAATCGGATAATAGTGAGCATACATATTATATTAGAAATAGTATATGATAAACGTCCTTATATTATAAAAATCATACAAAATATATTATATACATATGAACAGATTTACGGATACATATACAGATTTTTGCAGATATCCAAATGATATATATATATATATATCCGTATTTATTCTAAAATGGATATTGATAAGGATATCAAAATATTTATAAAATAGATATAGATATATCCATTTCCATTTATATTGAAATTGTCCGGTGTGCCAGTTGGCTCTATCAACATAGAGGTAGGTGTGTTGTAGACGTAACTCAAAATCGTTAAGATTTATGCCCGATCCACCACCGAATCCGACCTACAAGTAATCAATAACATTGCATATTTCGACAGCGACGTTCGGGTGGGGTGGGGCTCCTCCGTCTACTACTTTGTTTCCCATGTTTATACGGAATTACCTTTCTTTTTTATTCAAATCATATTAATATGTTCCTTATTTGAAGAAAAGGATTTTAAAATAAATCATCAATTTAACCATAGTTAGATAAATAGGAACGTAGAATTCATAATTAAGAGAAATTTTATGTTTGAACATTAGAGATATCGAAATAGAATAGAAGTTCGTGCCAAAGCGGCACCCCGAATATCGATATGAAATTGTCATGTTCTATATCGATATATAAGTGTCAAATTGATATATCTGTATGCCATTTGGCATATTCGTTTCATACATATGTTGACTTCACACATTTAAATTTTAAAATATAATCGTAAATTTTGTAGTGTTTGATTTTTTTGTCAATTACGTATTAACACGAAACTCTAGTTTGGAAGCTTTAACAAATTTTGTTTGGCTTGCATCTAATTCTTTTGGATCCACGGATACCCACGGATGATCCGAAATTCAATGAATATCCAATCTAATGGATAACCATTTTGATTGGAGCGGGTTGACCTGTTGATCCTATATCATGTATCGGATCAGGTCAACTCCAAATGGAGCGGATTTTCGCCCCATGAACACCCCTACATGTTGTAGATTTGATTTTAAAATAACTAAAATGTGATATACTAGGAATATCTTTAAAAATAAGTAAAATGTGGGGGAATAAAACGCGAACACATAAGAATAGTCACCCATATAAAATTATTCATCAATACATGCCTAACATGTAGAAAATACATAAAGCTTGTTCTACTGAGAAACAAGGAAGGTGGAATAAGGAAACTTATCAGTGGTTTATAAAGGTAAAATTGTTAATATTCATCCTTTTTTTGTTAGTGCAAATGTGCGATAAGTAGTCGTTATTATGTTGATTTGCATGTTTAAGTTCTGTTGATTTCTGCTTGTGTTTGTTAATTGGATTTGTTCCCAACTTTCGAGATCCCTTAACATGTAACTTCTGCTCTTTTGCAATCATTTTTAATCAAATTAACTTCCTTATCTTGTAATTTTGATCTTTCATTCAATGTTATATTTGAATGAATTTGTTTTGGAGCGCTTTAAAAAAATTGTCACTTTGTTGGCTACAACAAGGGATGTCCAACGGGTTGGATTTGGCCGGGTATTAATATTCTCAAATCTCTGCTCATTTACAAAATCACTACGCACACTCACATTTATTTATTCATTTATATTTATCTATATTTTTATTTTTTGTTTGGATTTGGATACCATAAGGCAATCTCAAATCCATACTCATACCCGCATGGGTACAAATTCTAAAAGACAAATCCGTCCAAAAGTAAATGGGACGGATTTAAGGTCCGTAAAAGGGGCGGGTTTAGGCCAGGTACTCAATGAGGTATACCCATAATAACATCCCTAGTTACAACATACGTACAGGGCTTGACTCATTTTTATAAATTAACTATCACTGTATCTATTATACCAAATATGCCTTTAGTCATTAGACGAGAAAATGGATGTAATAGAATCACTTTACAATGTAAATGGTAGTCCAAGCATGATTGATTGTAAATACTGAAACCCGCTATACTGAGTTGTGGCAGTTAAGTAAATCCACACCAAAGTTAGTTAAGCTTGATTGATTTGATTGTTAAAATCTCCTATTAATTATAGGAAAACACCTCATAAACTACCAAGTTCATTCAGCACAGTTAATGTGTTCAAATTACTTAGGTACTTTCCAAGAGGGCTCACCTTGTATCAATCATCATTTTTTACATTATATAAATCAATATTTACATTTTATATCATATTAAGCATGTGTCTCGGGTTGAACTGGGACCGATCTCAGCCCGAGCCTTAGGAGTGTTCAAAATTTTCCGGGTCAACGGGTACCCGATTTGACCCGTTTGTTTTGACCCTAAATTCACAGATACCCGTTTGAAATTGATGGGGTCGGATACCCGCAATATCATGGCCCGTGACTTATCCAAAAAACCCATTTGAATTAACAGGTATCCATGGATACCCTGTTAGAAGCTTCTACTACCTACTTTATTTTAAACAACGCAAATGCTTTGGTACCGCCTTCGGATAGCAGAGGTGTGGAAATTTTAATTCACTACAAGCGGGTGAGTCTAAGGGGACGGTCGAAGACCGTCCGCTTTGTCTGTATAACCGTCCCTTTTGATCAACGGGGACGGTTCTTAAACCGTCCCTTCAGCCACCGTCTCATTTGACTAAATGGGACGCTTCTGACAACCGTCTCATTTAATTAACCATTGGGGACGGTGTAACCGTCCCTTACACGATTACTATTAAGGACGGGTGCAACCGTCCCTACAACCTATTGTATTAGCGACGGTTAACAACCGTCCCTAATGGTCATCAACATTTTGAGACGGCCCCAGAAAACGTTTGGGGACGGTTATCCCCGTCGCATATGTTGGGCAGATGAGACGGTTGTAACCGTCCCTTCTACTCTGCAGGTCTTTTGCGACGCCAATAGAAGTCTGGAAGATTATATAGCGACGCCAACATAAGAGTATTAGGGACGGTTGTAACCGTCCCCTTTTCCAGTAGCGTCTATAGCGATGCCAACATAAGGGTATACGGGACGGTTTTAACCGTCCCATCTGCGCTGAACCTTTGGGGACGGTTATCACCGTCGCATACGTTTGTATGTAGGGACAGTTGTAACCGTCCCTTCTACTCTGCAGGTCTTTTGCGACGCCAACAAAAGCCTGAAAGATTCTGTAGTGACGCCAACAGAAGACTTTTAGGGACGGTTGTAACCGTCCCCTCTTCTAGTAGCGTCTATAGAGACGCCAACAGAAAGGTATAAGGGACGGTTTCAACCGTCCCATCTGCGCTTCGTTAGCGACACCAACATTACCGTAATGGGGACGGTTATAACCGTCCCCAAAAGTCTCTATGAACTGTTCTGGCTGGGGGGACGTTTCTGTAGCTCTATAGGGGACGGTTACAACCGTTCCAATAAACCATGACATGAAAAAAAATTCATATCTGGTTTCTTCCCTACATCATTCAACATTCATCATGACAACGTTATGAATATCATAAACTCCGCAACATCCTGAATATCATCAACATGACAACATTATGAATATCATCAACATGACAACATTATAAATATCAACATGACAACATGACATCATTCTTCTCTGCAAAAGAACTAACCACAACATTCAACATCCAAACATTATGAATATCATAAACTCAACATCAAACAACACAACATCAACATTAAGAAACGGTAAGAAGTCTACATAATGTTAGGCATTAATAAAAAACATTACAATAAAAATATCAAAATTAAACTGAGATGTACTACATCCATGCTACCTACTCAGATGCGCCACTCCCGTCACTCTCATAGGTCTCCTCCTCACTCTCCTCATCGTCGCCGAGATGTGCAGGTTGTACAGGGGGCATGGCTTGACTTTGAAGACGGCTTATTAAGGACATTACATTTGCCATGTCCATACGCATCTGGGCCATCTCTGCATCTTGTGCAGTCATCTTTGCCTTTACTTCGCGCAGCTCCCTCTCCATCTTTCTTTCTCTCTGACTTCCCTGCGAGGAAGATTGCGACCCACCTGCACCACCCATTCCGTACCATGTACGGATCGTTTCGCCCCGTCCTCCGCAACGGATGCGTCCACTATATTCTGGACCGGTGGCTTGACGGAAGGTATCATCGGCCGTCAACAGGGAATTACTCGTCCCCGTGCTATCCAGCGAGGAGGTGGTAGAGAGCCTAATCATTTCTTCCTACACATAAGAAATATAAAATAATTTCAATATATTACCATAAGTAATCCTTTAAGTAAAAATTGCATTTACACTTACATGAATTGGTGCGTAGGCGTCATCAACCCACTGCACCTCTCCTCCTGAGTCTCGGCTCTTTGACCCAGCAAAAACCTCTATGCGGGTCATTTCTCTTTCATTTTCCCTCAACTATAAAAAGTAAAACAACATCTTAAAATTGTTTTAAGACTTAAAATTAATCATTGTAAATATTTTTTAAATATTTACAAAGTCATCCTTCAGTTGGTTGGTATTCTTCCTTCCCATCTTATGCATCGACCTAAACCCTTTCGAACGATTCGCCGTATTCTTGGAAGAAATCGACTGAAATTTCACAAAGTTAGTATAAAAATAAAAGAAATAATTAAGAAAACTCTATACATACCGCAAAATCCTCACTGGACCAAAAATTAATCAGCTCCCTCCATTGCTCTAGTGTAACACCAGGTGGGATATTCTGCACAAGCTGCTCATATGGAATCTGGGGGTTGAAGTACTACAAATGGAGAAATAAATATCGTCAATATCTAAATCTTTTGATATTAAATAATAATAAAAATTTTACCTTAGCCTTTATGCGTCCCTTGTGTCGACGCAACAACTCAGCAGCATGGGATAAAATCTGAGAATCGACATGGGTATTTCGTTCCCATGTAAATACAGCCTGATACAACAAATATAATAACGATTAGCTCATAAAATTAAAAAATTTTTTTAAGATTTTAGAATACCTCCAGATCAGCAAGTATGCCAACCTTGACAGCATAAGGAAGCTGTCGGAAGTCGTGGGTGGTGATGGGGACGCGCGCACGGGCAACCTGACCAAGGTAGCTCTGGAACTCCGTGGAGTTCTCTCCTACCGCATCTCCGCCAACAATGCGTACATGTAACATCTGCCCTGGTGCAAGACGGTCTAAGAATCTACACTGAGACGGTCCACGCCGTCTCTGTGTAGCTCCACTACCTGCATCAGAAGAACCGTCCTGTGGCTGCTGGGGAGGTTCAGGGACCTCCCGAATACGTCTAGGTCTAGGAGCCATGTCTGCAATTTAAAGAGTTATTTCAAATATATACATTTCGATAGATGACAATAATTTTAATTAATAGAAATTGAAAATAAAAAAACATTACCTGAAATTGCTAGTTACAAGTTCCAATGTCGTTGTCTAATACCTTATGGAAAAAATCATTGGAGTTATTTTGATATGCAACATCATTGTCTAGTGCATCTGCCTCTTCGTTTACGTCGAAGAAATCTCTCGGTGTTGTTCTAATTGGTATTATCCATCCACTAACTGAGTAGTTATCTGGAACATAAAAGACCTGTTCGACCTGACTGGTAAGCGTATACGGTTCATTTGTTTGTAACCTTCCTCTTTGCTTTAAAGAAAGAACCCCATTTCTATCCTTCTTATAACCTACTCCAACTCGACCCACATCGAACCGGATGCAATGAAATAGAACACACCTTGCATCATATGTAAAACTGATTTCTAGTATATCAATAATCTCGCCATAGTATCCGTCAATTTCAGCATTGAGATCAGCCTTCACTATTACTCCTGAAAGTTGTGACGCTTTATTTTCATCAATTGACTTCTTTCGAAATCTAAACCCGTTAACGATATAGCCAGAATGTGATATTATCAATGAGTATGGACTCCTGTGAATTATATCGAGATTTGCGCTCCACCGTTCATCTTTGATAACTTTTAATAATTTAATTTTATCTCCGAACCATTTTAGAAAGTCTGATTTGCTAGTGGTTGACTGAAACTCTTCGAAGAAAGAATCAACCTCGTCTACTTGCACCAAAATATAATAATGAATAAGATCTATTTCATTGTCTGAAATACTACGACGGGTACTCTTTAGGATAGTTCGTCCATTTTGTTGAAATATCCAAAGTTTATTTGGATCTTCTGTCTACAACTCACCATCATTATTTCGTTCGAACCTATCGAATCTAATACTCTTTCCATCACCCATATACATGTCACAAAATGTGATACATTCTTCACATAAATATCCTTCGGCAATACAACCTTTAGGTGCTGCTTTGTTAAATACCATATTTTTAATTTCCGTAGATATCTTTCAATTGGATACATCCATCGATACTGCACAGGACCACATAGCCGGACCTCGCTAGCAAGATGAATAATTAGGTGAACCATTATATCAAAAAATGTAGGTGGAAAGAGCTGCTCCAGCTTACATAAAGTTGTAACTATATCTGTCTCTTATCTGAACAATACTTCCGGGCCTAAAGTCTTCAAAGACAAAGCTTTAAAAAACTGTCTGAGTTCAATTAGTGGCTGCAAAACATTAGGATGTACTACTCCTCTGATTGACAACGGAAAATGAACTTGTATAAGTACATGACAATCATGACTTTTTAATGACGATATCTTTCTTTCCGTCATATTTATGCATCTGCTAATTTGAGAGGAGAATCCATCAGATACTCTAATTGATTTAATAAAATTGAATATCTTATCTTTGTCAGCACTAGATAAAGTATACACTGCTTCGGGAATTATTACTTTAGAATTGTCAGACTCAATCGGATGTAATTCGGGTCGAATACCCAATTGTATTAGATCATGTCTGGCTCGCAAACTGTCTTTGGCAGTATTAGAGATATTCAAAATTGAAAGAATATTTTCCATAACATTCTTCTCTATATGCATCACGTCCAACTTATGACAGCCCTGTAAAGTATGCCAGTAGGGTAGCTCCTGAAAGAATATACTTTGTTTTCGCCATCCACCAGTATTCTTCCTCTTAGATAATCGGCCTAGAGAGAATTTGCCCAAATTTTTTTGTTCCATCCACATTGTGCTTCCTGATCGGCGATTCAAACTTAAACGACGTCCAAACGACTGTCCATCAAACTTGTAATTATTTTCACTTCTTAACCATCTATGATTGACCGGTAAGAAACGACGATGTCCCAAATAACAATGTTTCATACTCGCACTTAGCCATGTCGAATGTGTTTTATCCATACAAATCGGACATGCGAGTTTACCTTTCGTACTCCATCCTGATAAATTGGCATATACTGGAAAATCATTAATTGTCCACAATAAAGAAGCACACATTGTAAAGAATTCTTTCTTTACCGCATCATACGTACTCACTTCAGAATTCCACAGAATTTTTAGTTCGTCAATCAAAGGTTGCATATATGTATCTATCGCATTACCTGGCCCCTTAGGAACAGGTATCAATAACGACATCATCATAAAGGAAGATGCCATTGACATCTATGGTGGCAGATTATATGTAACAAGTATCACAGGCCAAATAGAGTAACTCGTACTCATATTTCCGAATGGATTAAAGCCGTCAGAAGCAAGACTCAATCGTACGTTTCTTACTTCTTCAGAAAACGATGGATACTTTTAATCAAACTTGATCCACTCCTCTGTATCTGATGGATGTCGCATAACACCGATTACATCTTTCTTTTTGATATTACTATGTCATATCATCATTTTAGTTGTTCTTTCGTATGAATACAATCGCTGTAATAGGGGAATCAAAGGAAAGAACCGTAAAATCTTCTCTGGTTTTTTCCTCTTTGAATCATTATCATTATTCTTATATCTACTACTTTTGCAGTCAGGACATGTATCTAACTTTGAGTAATCCTTCTAATATAAAATGCAGTCGTTCGGACATGCGTCAATTTTCTCATAGTTCAGTCCAAGTGCACGAAATCTAGACTTAGCGTCCTTCCAGTCCTTTGCAAAATTTTCTGAATTATTTAATAATGTCCTAATCAAAAGTAAGACATCTGTCATCGTAACCGCTGTACACCGATTCTTCACTTTTATCTTAAACATCTCCAGAAGAAAACGTAATCGAGACATTTTGACTCCTGAGCATAATGGCTTCTCTGCATCTTGTATTTTTTCACGCAACGTATCCGGAAGCGAATCCATCATTTCATCGGTGTCATGCCCTCAAATGTTATCTATCATCTCAAATATAGCATCACGGTCTTGTATATCTGAGACATCTCTTTCATTATCACCGTGGACATTACTATCTTCTTCTAAATTAACTCCTTCACCATGATATGTCCAATTCGTATAATGTAGCCAAAATCCATTCAATATCAAATGCTCGTAAACTGTGGCTCGATTTTGGGTCAAAGTATTTTTACATCTTATGCAAGGACAATGTATCTTATCTCCTTCACCTCCTATAATATGATAGTACGATTCATATCGAAAAGCCCAGTCTATGAATCCGATAAATCCTTTATTATATGTCCGATAGTCATCAAATCTTTTGCTCATCCAACTTTTGTCCATTGCCTAAAGGTAAGATCCAAAGTTAATTTCAAAAGTGTTTGGTAATGTTCATAACAACAACATGACATCATTATTAACTAGGGTAGCTAACAGGTTTAACAACCTAACTAAATATTATGTGTCACACTTGGCCTTCGATCCAGAGAGTCCGGTCTCGGTCTACCCCTCCTCCTCCCGACAAATCGGGTTCAGGAGCAGCGCTTGGCAGGGCAGGCTGCGACACGTAAGCTCGAAGGAAAATGAATCAGCTATACACAATATTCTACTTAATGAACAAATATTCTACTAAATATTATGTGGCACACTTGGCCTTCGATCAAGAGAGTCCGGTCTCGGTCTACCCCTCCTCCTCCCGACAAATCGGGTTCAGGAGCAGCGCTTGGCAGGGCAGGCTGCGGCACGTAGGCTCGAAGGAAAATGAATCGGCTATACACAAATATTCTACTTAATGAACAAATATTCTACTAAATATTATGTGGCACACTTGGCCTTCGATCCAGAGAGTCCGGTCTCGGTCTACCCCTCCTCCTCTCGACAAATCGGGTTCAAGAGCAGCGCTTGGCAGGGCAAGCTGCGGCACGTAGGCTCGAAGGAAAATGAATCGGTATACACAAATATCTCACATTTGCAACCCTCACATATACATCTACTTAATGAACAAATATACATCATACAACTTTACGCTCGCATCATACCTCTACACGTTCACGTCATAAACCTTCACATTGGCATCATACCTTTACACATTCAGAGCATACAACTTCTCATTCACATCATACATCTACACCTTTTGGTGTTTGTATAACAATGAACATGATTTATCCATCATACCACCGCATCTATACATACTACCCTCAAACTCAAATATGTACATCTTCACATACTATCATAACATTCACATCTATACACCATCATTGCCAACAACTTTACATTCACATCATATGCATGCACTTTCATATATTAACTTACATTTACATCTATGAACCTTAAAATATCTTCATATTCACATCATAAGCAAGCATAATAAGATTATGAAAATAAACAACGCTTTTACATTCGTGTTAACTATAAACAATAAACAATACTTTTATAATAAACAATGCTTTTACAAATCTATACATACAAAATAAGATTATGAAATTAAAACAAGCATAATATATTAATAAATTACCGAAAAGTTTAAAAAAACTTACATCCAAATGAGGACGTCGAGGCCGGGGCTGGAGGGCGGAGGCTGGAGGGCCGAGGAGGAGGCCGGAGGGCGGAGGAGGAGGTGGAGGTCGGAGGTCGGACGCCGTAGGGCAAGGGGCGAGAGGGCGGACGCCGGAGGGTGGAGGCGGAGGGCGAAGGGCAAGGGGCGCGAGGATGGACGCCGGAGGGTGGAGGAGGAGGCCGGAGGGCGGTGGAGGAGGCCGGAGTGAGGATGAGGAGGCCGGAGGCGATTTGAGGGAGATGGGGGTCGAATGGAGGAATGAGGAAAATGGGTTCGACGGGGATGTGTATATTACCATCGGGAACGGTCGTTCGACTGTCCCTTTTACTAATAATCGGTGACGGTTATAAGTGGACCGTCCCCTCTGGTTGTTTTTAGGGACGGTTGGGAGGAGACCGTCCCCTATGGTTACAGAAATTTTCCCCAACGCGCCATTTATAGAGGTTTTAGGGACGTTTATACAACCGTCCCATAAAATTAACTATATGGGACGGTTGTAACCGTCCCCTTTACTTTCAATTATATGCGACGGCCACAGTGAAGTAACGGGTACGGTTTTGACCGTCTCCTAAAGGCCGGTGCCGGGGACGGTCATGTAACCGTCCCTAATTGTCATGTAAAAGGGGACGGTCATAACGACCGTCGCTAAAACTTTACAGAGGGGACGGGTAGCAAACAACCGTCCCCTAAATTTGTATAGGGGACGGTTGCTCAGTGACCGTCCCCAATAACCGTCCCCAAAAGCTGTCCAGTTTGTAGTGATTCTTGTTTGGATGTGTAAAGGATATGCTCAATATTCTTCATTCAACCCTGTTGTTTTCCCTTTACTATTTAATAATCTACGTTGACCCGTTTTTATGACAGGTTGTTGAGGGCGAAACGCGGAAAGAACAATCCGCATAACCGTCACTGCAATATTTAGGGCACGTTCGGTTCGGGAATAAGCAGGAATAAGGATGGGGAATAAGGAGAATAAGGATCTATTCTTTGTTCGGCTGGAGGATAGGAACAAGGAGAATAAGGTGAAATAAAGGTAGGTAAAGTGGGATAAAGATAGGAATAAGCGTGAAATAAGATGGAATGAGGAGGAATAATCGTACCACTGGGAACCGTGTCGGGAGGAGAATTGGCCCCTTATTCCAGGACTTATTCTCCTACCAAACATGCCCTTAAAGATTTACATGGAAAAGATCATAAAAATCACCTAGAAAAAGAGAGACAACATATGAAAGCATAAACGTGACACTCTCAAGTCTCAGAGAACATGTGGTACAACCTCACCACTAAACCTAATACCTATGTGTATAAGGTTCGTGCCTAAACAGATCAATAGTCGATCCAAACCAAGATAAATTTGAGGAGTCGTAGCAACATGACCATTAAATATTGTCCAAGTACACCATAACCTCTGTCATCTTGTAATCTACGCCGTGATCCTTATAAATTACACCAAGGCCTCTTATGATCTTGTGAACACTTACACCACAGCCCTTGAAATCGGCGTATGAGAAATATAGTAAGATAAAAGGAGTTGTCGTGTAACTACAAAGATCATAGACGTCATGACAAAGTTTGACAATTGTTTCGAACCATAGCGTAAAAATTCCACTAAAATTAACGGTAAGATCCTAATCCGATTGTAAGCATTTAAAGCCTAGATCAGCATGAATGCTTAATGTATTTTTTCTTGTGATATTCTAAGAGAACATGATTATCTGCTCACTTTTCTTAAGAAGTTCTCTCTTGATCATTTGGCAGAAGGAAAGATCTGTCCAAATTTGATGTTTGCCATTTTTCCCGGATGCTATAGTAGCATTAGTATCATCAATAATTATGCTTTTGATTATCCCTCCTTCCAACCCTTTCAATCCTCCTCACAGTTTACTATTCATAGAGGTACGGTTTATTATTCACAGGGCTACTCCAACCCAACTCAGTCCAACACAACAACCAACAAGCCCTTAGAGAGGAATAAGTTTGGCTTACCCGAACGGCAAGACCCCACGCGGGTGCCGTTGCGGCAGAAGCACGTCATCGAGGTCGGGTCTGTTGAGTTGTATCCGCAGGCCCAACCGGAGCGGAGGCAGGTGCTGCACCACCCACTCCCCGCCTCCCAACCCACATCGAATCCCCCAGACAGCGCATCTCCCCATCCACCCCCTCCCTTCAACTCCTCTACAGCCGTCCGATGCAGCCACACCTCCACTGGGGGAGTGCACCATTCAAAGATGGTGGGGAACTCTTTGACCCCTAAGGCAAAGTACTAATGCAAATTCGTCTCGTTGCAACCAAGTTTTCGAATGCCATCGCTAAGATCCGGTGGTAAAAGATTTTTACACTTATACAACCATAAGCGCTCGTCATCCGAAGTGAATTGAAATAGAGAAGAATCCAGGGTAGTGTTCGTCAGATTCCCAGGGCATGCATCTCCTTTAGTAGAGTCCAACTCTGCAAGAGTGAGGATCCCGTCTTTGTAGTCGACCTCCTTCACCAGGTACACTCTGCCGTTGCTAAATTCCCCGGTTGGTTTTTCGGCAGAGCGTGTGATACGGTACCCGGGATGGCCGCAGTAGTCGGGCTGTCCCTCCATGAGGAAGGGGTAGCTGATGTTGAGGGAGGGGGATCCGCAGTGGAACGGGAGGGGAGGACTGCAGTTACCATACTCGGGTATGTCGCCTCTCGACGTGGAGACGTGGAGGAGAGAGAGCAGGAAGAGGAAGATGAGAAGCTGGAGACGCATCAATATGGATCTACTTGTTTGTTTTGGAGAGTGTGAGGGGGGAAGAGAATGGAGAATGGAAGAAGAAGAAGGTTGGAAATTTGATGGTGGATTTCAGAGTCAATGGAAATCCGGGAAGACTTGGTCTTCTGATCATTGGGGGACGGCATAGGATCCTCTTCCGCCTGGTAGACCATACAAGATCATTAAATTAAATAGAACGTATGGGATGACATCTTTCTACCGCAATTTATATTCATCGGGTGCTTTTACATCACATCCCCCTTTTTACTCACATGCCCCTTATCAAGAATTGTGTTAGTACGCGGACAAGAGTTGTCGTGCAAATCACATATTATAGGGGTTATGATGTAATTAGACAGCATGTACCTTCATTGTGGAAGAAGGAAGTTTTTAGTTTATTTTGGGAGATGCAAGGAGAATGTACTTCCAGGTATTTTAATATTCTTTCCAGTCATTATTTTAACTGCACTAGTTAGTAATCTTTGTTGGTAGCTTTCAAGAACAAAAATGTTCAGACAATGTTTGAACATCGAGATGTTCTTTCATTGAGTTGTCTATATCTATCATTAAGTATATTGGTGAATGATATTTATTTGAGGTTGGGGAGCTTGCACCAAGGTACATGTAACTAAACATACATCGGTGCAAAAAATGACATCTTTTTTATTTTTTTAAATTTAACCTTAGAGGATTTACTTAGAACTATTAGTGGACCGTGTATTTTGACTTTCATGTAAAACGGACATTTCTAACATGTCCATCTGGAAGGGCTCAATTTCAGCAATTCTGATACTGTTAAAATTAGGTAGACTTGGTAGATGGGTAGAAGTCTCGAATTAAGGCGAAATTTAATGATATCATGATGATATATGGTGATTTAAATCCCCCGTGACTTCATTTCAAAAAAAATAAAAAAAAATGAACGTTTGCGACGACAGTGCATGTAAAGTTACATGCACCTTGGTGCAAGCTCTCCAACCTCTAGTTATATTATATGAACTTAAGTGTTCAACATCCTTGACATTGGGTGATCTATTTACCCATGTAACATGACTCGGCTTTGATTAATTATTTCTCTTAGACTGATTCTTGTTAGACAAGGGAGCTCTAGAAGAACCATTTCTGCAATAAATATTATTGTAATTTTTTTATATATCAATCGAAGTTATTGATTTTCATCCCTATCTGAGATGAATGAATGAATGCACTTATAAGGTTCCTTAGTACAATTAGGGTTATGTACCATGATGATAAATCCTAGATTTATCATCATTAATCATCATTATTAACTCTCTTGCTTATGTTAATCACAAAGATTCATTAACTAATAACACTAATTACTAATTTGTGTGTTGTACATAACTGACATTAATTATTATACATATTATTTAACCTAATTATTGTGCTATTATTTTTTGTATTTATTTATTACTAAAAATCAACAAAAAATTAGAATTACATTGTGCATAAATAAATTAACATAAAACAAAATAAAATTACAAAAAATAAACAAAAGAAAAATCAAAGAAAATTGTGTTATATTGTAGAAATGACCTCTGATCTCTTTGACTTCTACATGAAAGTTGTAGATCCCATCAACATCTACAACTTTCATGTTCACCATTTTTTTCCAATTCTGACTTTAACTATTTATTTTGGAATTTATTTTATTTCTTCATTTATCTGAATCCTTATTGGGCCATGTGGCGCCTCCACAGCTGCCAACATGGCCCCGCCTCTTTATTATGATCTGTCTTCATCTGGACCATTGGATCCCGATACAACGATCTAAACATCTTCTTTAACCTCCGACCACCTCTTCCAAAAGAAGCATCCCTTCATTCCCACGATACTTCTCCCAATTACTCCAACTGACACCTATATCTTATTCCATCGAAACCGCCACCATTCCCTTCTCCTGTCATTCCTTATCAATGATAACTCCATAAAAACCTGCATCCCTAACTTCCATAACCGACGGTGGTGGTTGAAACCATCGCCTAAGTTCGTAACCTCCGACCTACTCCACCTTCAAATACATCGATGTCGCTTCAAGCAATGGTTATCTGCCACTCGGGGCAAAGCATCCTAGCCTTATCCATCTTCCAGTGACAATAGAATACTGGATTCAAGAGTGATGACGGAAATCTTTCACCGACGAGATCCTTGGCTTCTCAGCCAAAGTTTCAGCATGTTGATGACATGCTCGAGCTCTGTTCTCTAGCCAAGAACGTGAAGTGAAGACCTGGAGCTTTTGAGCTTTAATTAGGCAAGCAAAAGTTCTTTAAATCCATTGATTCATCCTTCATTTCCAGGTGACAACAACACACTAAAGATGCCTCCTAAAAGATAGAATGGGAATGGAGAGGAGGAAGAACGAGAGGACCTGTTGCATGCAGTGTTGGCTAGGTTGGCAGAATCCGAACAAAACCAAGCACTTATGAGAACACAATTAGGTCAATTACAGTTGGGTCGAGATGCGCCAATGGACGTGGCATATAACCCTGGGCAGTTTCAGATGACTAATTGGTTGAGCCCAACAAAACCTGAAGTCGAGTATGAATTGAAGTCACAGTTCCTTAGCTTGCTGCCACATTTTCATGGGAATGCACACAAGGAGCCATATGCATTCCTTAGGTACTTTGAGTTGGTATGTTCTAATCTTAGACATCCTAGGGTTAGTCAAGACTACATGAGTCTTAAAGCCCTTCCTTTTGCCTTGAAGGATAAGGCAGATTACTAGATGAAGAACCTGGTGGTAGTCGTAACTACCTTTGTGCAATTTAAGGACCTCTTCCTGAAGAAGTTCTACCCTTTGAGTAGAACCAACTTGATGTGTTCACGCATCACGAGTTTCTCTCAGCTTCTCAGTGAAGCTTTCTGTGGCTCATGGGAGAGATTCAAGGACCTCTTGCAGAAATGCCCTTGCCACGATTTAGAGCCTACCATCTTGGTTCAATCTTTATATAGTGGTTTACACCCTGAGGTGCAGGGTTTGATTAGTGTTGCTTGTGGAGACAGTTATACATCAAGATGTGCGGACACTATTTAGAAAGTGTTCGAGAGAATGGACGAGACAAGTAGGGCACAAACTGTTGGTAGAGCTCAGTTAGAAAACCCCAATCCATTCTAATCCAACGAGGGAGTGAAGGCAATAGTGGATTCTTTTGACATGAGTTTAATAGTAGACAAACTTACAGTGGTTGAAAGGATCAATAAACGAATGGATGAGTTCGATAACAACTTATCCAAATTACCTAAGCAGATGGCAGAGCTTACTGATAAGGTATCCAAGATAAGGGTACCCAACGTGACTGCATCTGCTGCTCCAGTTTATCGCATTTCATATTCAGGAGAAACATATGTTAGGGTCACTCCAACCATGGGTAGAGGATCAGCCTTTAACCCATTCCTGTCAGCAGCAGCAATCATCTATGGAGACAGTCATTGAGGAGCATTCCCAGGTGTGGGAGGTAAATGGTGTGTCTCCTACATAGGGAGTTCGAGGTAGTGCTTCTCCTACCAGCGTCTCCAAACCTTCTATAACACATCATTTGCCCATACACCTCTTCCAACACCGAATTCTGGAATTGTTCCTTACCAGGCACCAAGGCAGCAGCAATACAGACATCAACAGACATACCATTCGGGCCAGCAGCGCCCACATATTCAGCATCATACCCAGCAGTAGCAACATTCCTATGGTCATCAGGGCCAGTCTTCTCGTCCTTCTTTTCTTCTTCTTCTTCTTCTTCTTCTTCACAGCCACAACAATCATCTTCCGATCCCATGGATTTTCAATGACAGATTTTAGAGGAGTTATGTTCCTACAGGAATGAAGCGCAGGATTTTAGGGTTGATCTCAACCGTTTATCCCATTTGCATGATGAACGCGTTGCACCTACTACATCCATTCCCGCCCAGGTTCAGGTTGATCCCAATAGCATGAACAGATCTCAGCAGCAACAATAGTTAGATCGGGTATATTACTCATATTCTCACCAATCTTGGCAAGAGATCTTTCCATTTGATTGTGTTAATCATATGTCTCTCAAGAACGGATGGACTGTGGTCATACCTGATCAGGCTAGGGACATGGAGAGGACAGACTCTGAAGCTCAACCTGAGGAGACTTCAGAGGAGGATGAAGCTAGGCATTGATAGTTCCGAAATCGCAGCATTAAGAAGATATTTTTATTTATCGTTCGTACTAAAAAATAATGAATGTCGTTCGTTGTAGGTGGCAATCGGAATCGGTCAAGAGACTAACCACACAAAATATTCGTTAATTTCAAGCAATGTCGTTTTATGTTTATTTTACTTGAGCAAGTCCCTAGGTCGAACACAAGGAGGTAAAGGAACAACCTAAAATTATGTCTATCAAAGTTCGTACACGATTTTTGAGGCGGTCTTTTTTGTTATTTTTAATGCAATAAAGGATGCCAAATGCAGTTTTAGCCTATTTTAGGGACTAAAATGTAAATTCTGATCAAACAATGTCCGAAAAATATGAAACTTGGCCATGATGTAAATTATGATAAAATGAATGCACTGTAATTGTTTTGGAATTTTTGAATGCAATATGCTTTTTTTATGAATTTTTAATTGCAAACAAAATAAATTTCAATATTTAATTATAATAAATATTAAACCTACTTGTTTTCAAGGGATAAAATTATCTAAGATCTATCACTAGGTGATGAATCTCAGAAAAATTCTGAACCTTGAAAATGTGAGATCTAATACCTATTAGAAATCAAATACTGAAATATGCGCAATGATTTTATAGGGTAAATTATGTATGCAAATACAAATCTTTTTGGGCACAATATCAAACACAATAAACTCTACAATATGGGATTTTTCGGGGATTTTTAGAGCCACATTTAATTAATGCCAAATTTAATAGCAAGAAATGAGCAAAATACGCAGTTTTCTACCAAACAATTAATCATTAATTAACCATCGATCATAAAAATAACCACAATGTGTCAAAACGTAGAGAATTAAGTGCAGAACAAAATGCCAATTTTTGATAAATAAAATAATGCAATGTATAGTTCTAAACTTAATGGAGAACACAAGGGTCTGTCTGCAATAAATAAATAAACTAAATAAAAATAAATGCAATGGGAGCCTAATTGTAATTACCAATAGTTCTGGGGCCTCAGATGCAAAATTCTTAAGGTAGCACGTACGGAGTATGTGCTCCTTGGGGTCTTGGACTTTAATGCAGTATGGCGGATCTCTAGGGGTGCCCTTACAATTTACCCACGGTCACGTGCAAAGCACGTGACCTAGGCTGATGTCACGCTGACATCCCCCACGTGCATGCCCCGCACGTTCTGGGGTCTCGGGCTCTGAGCCCGGTCGAAGGCGAGGCGGAGGAGCGTCAGGCCGGTGTTGCTCCTGTAGCGGTCGGTGGCGAGGGGCGTCACGTCATTGGTGGAGAGGCGGCGGAGGTGGAGGACCGGCCGTCCTCTGGCCGACACACGGCCAAGGGTGAGGCGAGGCGTAGAGTGGGTGGCGGTGAGGTCGATAAAGGCTATAGCGTTGGTTGACCTCAGCCCAAGCGGTGGAGCAAAGGGCGACGGGGCTGAAGGCGATGATGGAGCTGTGGTTGGATGTCGAAGACGATCGAGGGAGTTGGGAGATGGAGTTGATGGAGACGTTGTCGATGAAGCTTGGAGGTCGTGGCGGAGTCGGTGAAGATGGTTGTCGTAGTTGAAGGTGAAGTCGAAGGAGGTGAAGGCGGTGGTCGTTGGCGAAGTAGCTTGCGGTCGACGCTCCTGGCGGTGGTCGTGCGGCGAGAAGTTGAATGATGGCTATCGTAGGCTCAACAGAGGAGGACCGGAGAAAGGCAGGGGTGGCGGAGCGCCGCGTCTGCAACGATGTCGGGGAAGACGACTGGATCTCGTCAATGGCGGTGCCCTGGTGCTGTCACCACCGGGTTGCTGTGGTGCCTACGACGGATGATGGACCTCGGGTGCGGCGAGGCCATTAAATAGGAGAGAGAGGAGAGCGAGGGAAGGTCGTTGGCGGAGATCACGGGGAGAAGTCACGGAGCGGCAGCGCAAAGAGTTGCTTGCTGAGGCAGTTGGGCGGATCACGAGGCGGCGTGGAGATTTCGGGGAAGGGGACGCGGGAGGTTGAAGATGTACAGCGGTCGTTCGATCAGCCATGATCGAACGGCTGTGGAGGCACCACGTGGTGGCTGAAAGGGAGAGGGCGGGGCACATGCAGAGCACGTGCCTGGGGGCACGTGCGACGCACGTGCGGTCATTTTAATTAATTTTTTTAATAAAAACGAATAAAAAATGGGGCCAAAATGGCTGACACGTGGCGGCCCCAGGGGCCACCACGTGTCAGCACCAAAAAATCCGCAGATAAATATTTTGTTAAATTAAAAATAAATAGCAAATGACCTCAGATCAAAAAGATTTCTTCACGAAAATTGCTCGTCTCGATGAGATCTACAAATTTCATGAAGAAATCAAAACAAAAATCGATCAAATGCAAAAAGTGAATTTTTGGGGTATCCCATGTACATAGAATACCTTGATTTTTGGGTTTTCTATTTTTTAATCATTTTTAAACTAGATAAAAATCCAGAAAAAATATGGTAAAATCAAAGATAAACAAAGACACCTTAATCTAATTTTTTTGGATTTTTATTAATTAATAAAATATGTACATAAAATATAAAGTAAAAAACTGCTAAAATACACAATGTACAAAGGAGGCCCAAAACCCAACTTTCACATACGGGCTCCTATTCACTTGAACTTGGTCTTATTTTGAAGGTAATTGAATGTACATTAGTTCGAAAGTGAGTAGGATCAAAATGAACACTGGATGGGGAAGATATGAGGTTTTTAGTCCAGAACTCCTGAAACTAGGGTTTGGGTTTTTGGTCCACTTATTTGAGTTAGTTATTTTTTTGTATTTTTCATTTGTTCTTGTTAGTGATATGTACACAGTAGAGGTGGTTTTGTGTCATTCAGAGTTAGCATGAAGGAGTTAAAAATCCGGAAAGTTAGGCTATTTACAGGTCATTTTTGGTTGAGATTTTTGGCTTCTTATTTTGTGCAGAAATTATGGATAAAATGCAATTCTTATTAAAACATGCATAAATGCTAATTATGCAGAATAGATGCAGAAATGCTGTTGATTTTGTGGGACTTGAGCTTAATTAATGAGATTTAGAGTGATGAATCTGAGATTCATCATCCCCCTATACTTAAACCATGCTCGTCCCTGAGCATCAAAAAGAAATGTCATGAGGTGAAATGAGATTGGGTTCCATACCAAGACCATGAGCTGAAGGTGAAAATGAAACTAGACTCGACCTTTGGATTATTAGTGTGTCGGAACTTCTGTGAGACTTAGAATTTTAAAATCAACAGCCCTTAAGTTCTACACATCATTGATACAGTCTCGGCTCAGAAGTCATCTTAGATCAATCCTCTTCCCAAAGTATACCCTACAAACATTGAATAACTGATTCATGTGTGTGAAAGATTTTAGCTATTCTCATCCAGAATGCCGGACTACCATGCTCCTCTCCTCTCCAGTAACTCGTCCTCGAGGAGTCAGGTATTTCCTTCTAAGGTCTATCGTGTTGTGTTCACAATCGAGTTGGGGGAGAAGATAGAAGAAGGGGAAAAGAACTAAAGGGTGGCCAGTGTAGTCACCTCTCCTTGTGAAGATGGCCAGTGTAGCCGAGTCTCTACCAAGATCTGCAAGTTTCTTGAAGCTTGGACCTTTTTAGTCATATATTTATTTGGTAGAATGCTTCTTTGTATTTGGAATTTTTGATGGTTCTGCTTGGATCTTGTTGTGCCTCTACGGATATAGAATCTTTTTGTTCCGTACATTTTTTGGGGTCTTAGAAAAATTGTGCCCAGCCGTCCATCCCTTTTCCGAAGCTTTATTTTAACCTGTACTCCGGTCTTTAGATTTCCTACGTGACCAGAAAAGAAACTCACACAGTCTTCCAACATCCTGTCTGAGTTGAGCTAAGTGCATAGTGCGAGAGTACAAATTAATTCCCTATTCCAGAGTTGTACCCAGAATGAAGAGATCAGGTTAGACACTAAGAGTCAAATGCTGCACATTGTCATGTGGAACTCAAAGAATTAAGTCAAAGACCTGAAGCTTCTAAAATCCTATTTCTCGATGAAGTTCCTCTGAAAATTAGGTGGATTAAGGTCAAGTCCAGACCACTCTCGGTTTCTGCTCATAACTCAGTTCAGAACCCAATGACTTTTCATGCGGATGAATGCGACGCTTGGATGAAGTGCAGGTGTGTGAAATGTAGACACATTTTTCTGTGATTTTTTTTTAAAATTTTATGCAAGGGATTTTTTTATGCAAAAATGGATAAGAAGCCCTTTTTTTGGGCAAAGTCAATGTTAGTAGCAAAACTCTTTTTCTTTTTTTCTTATTTTTCTCTTTTTTTTTCAAATTAATTACCCACCCCGTAAATTCATATAGACTTATGCGAAAGTACGAGATATGGGTAAAATATATACAAACTATATACACAGACCCCCCTATACTTAGCGGGTATTGTGTCCTCAGAGCACAAGAAGCGTAAAGAAGGCATAGCTCAGGCTAAGCGTAAGAGAGTAAAAAATGAAAAAATGAAGTGGTCGGGATATGTGAATGAGGAGAGTATATACAGATGAGCATCGGTTCCCCCTATACTTAGGCTCTGGTCAGCCTAAGTATAGAAGAAGGGTGGAAATGGAGCGATCAGGAGATAGGAGAAGAATGGTATGTACAGATGGCATCGATCCCCCCCTATACTTAGGCCTTGGCCTAAGTAGAGGAAGAAGATGTACAAGAAGACCGATGTGGTCGAGAGGGAGGGTGGGTAGCCGATGATTAAGGCGGTTTTCGGCTGGTCTTCTTTTGAGCCTGCGATGGGAGATCGAAATAACGAGATGGAGATGAAGCATATGATTCCCATCTATTATCAGTGTCATCCTCAGAAAAATCATGATGGATAGTGGATGAAGTGTTTGAGTCAGATGAAAGATATCCATCATCGGAATTATCCTCAAAGGAGTAGTATTTGAAAGTGGACATGCTCCAAATATTCATGTCTTTTTGTTTCTTCAATTGTTTTCTCAGAATTCGTTCCTTCTTGGGATCAAGTGGTTTGTCCTCGGATGAATTCTCGGAAGCACCGATCTCAGTCAGCTCATAAGAAATGATTCCAGTGTATTTGAAGAGGGCAGGAGCATCAGCTTTGGATGAATAGTAGTTAGGAACGGAAGGAGTCCAAAGAGAATTGAATTTTGGATCCTTGCGAAGATATGACTTTAGAGCTGCCGAACAGACTTCACTCATGTAGACTACCTTTTCCGGACCTGGTGAGGGATCATCAGCTGATCCCTCTTCCGAAAGGTAAAAGGTGACTCTCTTTTTATTTCTTCGTGAAGGTGTCGGTTCACTTGAGTATCCAGATGAATAGCCATTGGAATTCTCCTTGGTCGGTGTACGGCTTGTGTGCTTGTTCTTGGTCTTCTGAATGTTGGTGCACTCTCGATTTGGGATGATTTGGTCCAAGTATTCAGAGAATGTTGCTCCAGGGTGCGATCATGCATATGTCTCAGGATCGCAGTAGAAGGATTCGTCTATTTTGAGATCCGCGGGAATTGAAATACTGGGGAGAGTCTCTGCCTGTTCATTCTCAATTGATTCGATATTGGAGCATTCCTGTGTCTAGTTGATGTAATCCATGTAGTCAGAGTAGGTTGATCCAGGGTGTGCCCTTGCATAAGTCTCCGGATCATATGGTTCATGTACTTGATTCTCCATGGTAAGAGTAGCTAGAAATGGAGCAGGGGGGAGATTCTCTAAACCAATAGTCTCATCAACAACAGCTATCTCAGGTGTGGTTGCGGGGTAGGGCTCTTCTACCGCTTCATGGTTACGGTTGTCGGGGACTTCATGGGTTGCCTCAGAAGATCGTGGCTCCTCAAAGACAGGGTCAGATCTAAGTGCTTCCAATACTGTGAAATTGATTTCCCGAGTCTCACAATCAATAATTGCCTTAGCCAATGCTAAGAACAGCTTTCCAAGAATGATTGGAGACTGGGTGAATTAGCCTTGATGCTCAATATCAATGATCGTGAATTCTACTTTGAGCGGAGCACCTTGGAATTTCATGATGACAGAAATGATTCCTATCGGTTGCTTTATCGATCAGTCCGCCAATTAAGCAATCTCTCGTAATTTCCTGACCGGTCCGAGTTTGAGTTCGTGAAATACAGAGGTCGAGAGGATATTGATCGGTGAATCGTCATCAATCCGAGCATGGGTGAAAATTGTATCTTTAATTTCACAGTCAAATCTGGGCAACCGCTTCACTATGCGGCTCTTGATTTTTCTCCTCAACACCAAGGAGGAGGCCATTGACAAGATATGTCTTTCGGACTTTGTTCTAATCCTGTCCAACTTTTTCATAGTTAATTTGTCCATTACAAATCTTTTAAGGTCGGGGAAGTGTTCAATGCCTGTATGAAGGGAAGTTCAAAAATCAATCTTTTCTCCAGTGCTTCCCTTAAAGCAGGATCCAAATTCTTCAAATCTTCTTCAGTCTCTATTTTTATGAAATTTTCTGTATTTTCGAATTTTTTTGGTGTTTTTGAATATTTCAAATTTTTTGGTATTTTCTGTGTGGTATGGTGATGTGGTGTGTTCTTCAGATGAGCAGGGGTTGTGATGTTCGGAATAGGAGTCAGAGGTATAGTCATTCCTAGGAGAGTAGTATGTAGAGGTGTCGATGTCGGAATCGTCCCTAGGTTTCTGAATATCCTCAAAATTTTCGGCATGAGATCCAATCATTTCCTCATTCATTTTTATGTCCGAGCTCCCATAAAATAAACTGCGTCAGTCAGTAAAATTTCTGAATTTTTCCTCCATTAATTCAAATTTCGTATTTATCCTCGAAATATTATCCTCAAAATTCTGTTCATGATCAATCATGAGAGCAGTTGGTGTGTGTTCAATAATTTCATCTTCCATTTTCCTGTATGTGGTAAGAGGAGAGTTTCTTGAAATATCCACTATTGATCATTTTTTCTAAAAATTTCTCCTCAAAAAATATGGAAGGAGGCTGCTCATATGATTCAGGCATGTGTAGTTGGTCTGAGTAGAGTTCAATCCTTTGATCATGATAGGTCAGACCTTGATATTGTGGAGTCAGCATACAGGGTTTATATGTTTCTATGTGGTCAGTCCAATCCTCTGTATGAGTACCATATCTGAAGAGGGGTTTGTCATGGTCAATCCAATGCTAATGATCATTAAGTGTGGGTCTTTCCATCTGGGTTTGGTTTCTCGGTCAATCATGAGACTCAAAGGTATTTTGATCTTGAAATGGCTCATCAACGAGAATCCGAGAATAAGAAGGTTCAGTCCAAGATGGTAGATGGTCATGTGTGGTCGGATGATTCGAATAGAAATTCAATGAGGAGGCCGAATTCATCCGTGGGTGAAAGTCTCCCGCAGATGTTGGAGGATTATTGAAAGAAGATGATTTAGTTGATTTGGGCCTAATCGAGACAAATTCATTTTCATAGTATAGCTTTGATGGATTTTCAGATAAATGTTCGGTCATTTTTGAAAGAGCTGAAAGAAATGATGGTTTGGGTTTGCTAGAGTTTTTGGAAAGAGTTCCATGATGAGGTTTAAATCAAGAAAGGAGAGAGATGATTGCACTGGATAGTCAAAAGAAATTTTATCAAATGTGCGGCTTTTGATCTTCGATATCGGTTCACGCACACCAATGCAAACACAAATCAAACCCCAAGTTCACCAACTCACACGATGAAACCGTAAGAGTTCGGCTATTATCTTTTCGATTTTAATTGGTAATAAAACAATCTTGGAAAAAATTTAGCGAGCTGTTAGGTGCCGGAATTTTCGTTATGACTGTCCCGAATTCTTACGACTAGTTGCACCTACTTTCAGCCAGTATGGGTGTAAGTACGGACCATAGAACGGCTACCCATGTTACTTAAGAACGGAGCCTTACGCAGTGTCCTCTAAACCACCCACTCTGCTAAGGAAATCCGGACCGTTTACAGACTACCCGTAGATCCTCACTGAGAAGTAGCTAATCATTTTTTGGTAGAATCAATAGTCAATATGAAAATCCAGTTTTGGGCTCTAGCCTTAAGTGTCGTCTCTCGCTCACTCAGAAAAATAAAAGCATCCAAGGTCGGGGTTGCTCTCCCACAAAATTTTTTTATTTTATGGGTTCTTAAGATCGGCTATATTTAGCTGTCCTAATTTTAATTAGGTGATCACTGAAGAATTTAAATGAGCACAAATACACGTCTACCATCCAGTCCCAATTTTCTTTAGAGTTATGTAATAAAATAAGAGGGGGAGTTCGGGAAAGCCGATGCACACGAAAACAATGATGTATGCTCAGTTAGAAGACTTATAGTGAATCCTCGCAATCTCCATGTGGGATGCAATACAAGAATTGAAAAATTATTCTAAATAAATGCAAGCCGATGAAAAACCGCACTTAATCAGAAAGTTCTATTAGCGGGGAAGAAATAAATTAAATTTGGTTAAGTTGAATTGTTTAATGTGCGTCTCAGTTAATGTACAGTGTGGCCTTAGATCTTATGAGCACAATCAAAAATATAAATACTATGAGAGCCGTATGTGCAGGTCTATCCTAATCGCCATTCAAGTCGGGCCCCACCCTCACCGGAGAGTGAAACATGCCATGACACACCACAGAAGAAGTTCAGAGTCGTTTACACACGCGAGAGTCCAAACGGACAATGCTATAAATGAGCAATTAATTACAGAAATAAAATTGTGGAAATTAAAAACCTAGACTATATGCTCTCTCACGACTCGACTCGATCTTAAATTAATTGCGGTTTTTCGGAAGTCGGTGAAGATGCGTCAGTTCCTGAAAAACCACTCAACGTACGCCGGGTACCTCGCAAGAAAAATAAGAGAGAAAATGTAAGAGAGTGACTCAAAAATAAATCAAAAATAAAATAAGAAAATAAATGCTGAAAAATAAATGCAAGAAATAAAATGGAATTTACAATGAAAAATTCGATGGTCAGACTACCCGAATGCGGAAAATCGAACAAGAAATTTTGAAGACAAAAATTAAGAAATTTTAAAGACAAAAACTAACCCGTTTGCCTCCCCGGCAACGGTGCCATCTGACAGTTCTGAAATCGCAGCGCTAAGAAGATGTTTTTATTTATCGTTCATGCTAAAAAATAATGAATGCCATTCGTTGTAGGCGGCAATCAGAATCGGTCAAGAGAATAACCACACAAAATATTCGTTAATTTCAAGCAAAGTGGTTTTATGTTTATTTTACTTGAGCAAGTCCCAAGGTCGAACACAAGGAGGTGAAGGAACAACCTAGAATTATGTCTATTAAAGTTCGTGCATGGTTTTCGAGGTGATCTTTTTTTGTTATTTCTAATGCAATAAAGGATGCAAAATGCAGTTTTGGCCTATTTTAGGGACTAAAATATAAATTCCGATCAAACAATGTCCGGAAAATATGAAACTTGGGCACGATGTAAATTATGATGAAATGACTGCACTGTAATTTTTTGGAATTTTTGGATGCAATATGAATTTTTTATGAATTTTTAAATACAAACAAAATAAATTTCAATATTTATTTATAATAAATATTAAACCTAGTTCTTTTCAAGGGATAAAATTATCTAAGATCTACACAAGGTGATGGATCTCAGAAAAATCCTAAACCTTGAAAATGTGAGATCTAATACCTATTAAATATCAAATCCTGAAATATGCACAATGATTTTTACAGGGTAAATTATGCATGCAAATGCAAATCTTTTTGTGCACAATATCAAACACACTAAACTCTACAATATGTGATTTTTTGGGGATTTTTAGAGTCATGATTGATTAATGGTAAATTTAATAGCAAGAAATGAGCAAAATATGCAGTTTTTTACCAAACAATTAATCATTAATTAACCATCGATCATAAAAATAACCACAATGTGTCAAAACGTAGAGAATTAAGTGTAGAACAAAATCCCAATTTTTGATAAATAAAATAATGCAATGTAGAGGCTAAACTTAATGGAGAACACAGGGGTCTTTCTGCAATAAATAAATAAACTAAATAAAAATAAATGCAGTGGGGGGCCTAATTGTAATTACCAATTGTTTGGGGGCCTCAAATACAAAAGTCCTAAGGTAGCACGTGCGAAGCACGTGCTCCTTGGGGTCTTATACTTTAATGCAGTATGGTGGATCTCTGGGGGTGCCCTTGCAATTTACCCATGGTCACGTGCAAAGCACGTGACCTGGGCTAATGTCACGATGACGTCCCCCACGCACATGCCTCGCACGTGCTGGGGTCTCGGGCTCCGAGCCCGGTCGAAGGTGAGGCGGAGGAGCATCAGGCCGGTGTTGCTCCTGTAGCGGCCGGTGGCGAGGGGCGTCGCGTCGTTGGTGGAGAGGCGGCGGAGGTGGAGGACTGGCCGTCCTCTGGCCTACACACGACCAAGGGGGCAGCAAGGCGTAGAGCGGGTGGCGGTGAGGTCAATGAAGGCGATGGCGTTGGTTGACCTCAGCCCAGCGGTGGAGCGAAGGGCGACGGGGCTGAAGGCAATGTTGTAGCTGCGGTTGAATGTCGAAGACGATCGAGGGAGTTCGGCGATGGAGTTGATGGAGACGTTGTCAATGAAGCTTGGTGGTCGTGGCGGAGTCAGTGAAGATGGTTGTCGTAGTCGAAGGCGAAGTCGGAGGAGGTGAAGGCGGTGGTCGTTGGCGAAGTAGCTTGCGGCCGACGCTCCTGGCGGTGGTCGTGCGGCGAGAAGTTGAATGATGGTTGTCATAGGCTCAACGGAGGAGGACCGGAGCAAGGCAGGGGTGGCGGACCGCCGCGTCTGCAACGGTGACAGGGAAGACGGTCGGATCTCGTCGTTGGCGGCTCCCCGGTGCTGTCACCACCGGGATGCTGTGATGCCTACGGCGGATGATAGACCTCAGGTGCGGCGAGGCCTTTAAATAGGAGAGAGAGGGAAGGTCGTTGGCGGAGATCACGGGGAGATATCGCGGAGTGGCCGACGCGAGAGTTGCAGAGGCGGTTGGGCGGATCACGAGGCAGCGGTGGAAATTTCGGGGAAGGGGGTGCGGGAGGTTGAAGATGTACAATGGCCGTTCGATCGTCCATGATCGAACGGCTGTGGAGGCACCACGTCGTGGCTGAAAGGGAGAGGGCAGGGCACGTGCGATGCACGTGCGGTTATTTTAATTAAATTTTTTTAATAAAAACAAATAAAAAATGGGGCCAAAAATGGCTGACACGTCGCGGCCCCAGGGTCTGCCACGTGTCATGACCAAAAAAATCCACAGATAAAGATTTTGTAAAATCAAAAATAAATAGGAAATGACCTTGGATCGAAAAGGTTTCTTCACAAAAATTGCTCGATGAGATCTACAACTTTCATGAAGATATCGAAACCAAAATCGATCAAATGCAAAAAGTGAATTTTTGGGGTATCCCATGTACATAGAATACCTTGATTTTTGGGTTTTCTATTTTTTGTCATTTTTAAACCAGATAAAAATCCGGAACAAATATGGTAAAATCAAAAATAAATAAAGACACCTTAATCTATTTTTTATTTTTATTAATTAATAAAATATGTACATAAAATATCAGGTAAAAAATCCGCTAAAATACACAATGTACAAAAGAGGCCCAAAACCCAACTTTCACATACGAGCTCCGATTCACTTGAACTTGGTCTTGTTTTGAAGGTAATTGAATGTACATTAGTTCAAAAGTGAGTAGGATCAAAACGGACACTGGATGGGGAAGATATGAGCTTTTTAGTCCGAAAATCCTGAAACTAGGGTTTGGGTTTTTGGTCCACTTATTTGAGTTAGTTATTTTTTGTATTTTTCATTTATTCTTGTTAGTGATATGTACACAGTAGAGTGGTTTTGTGTCATTCGAAGTTAGCATGAAGGAGTTAAAAATCCGAGAAGTTAGGCTATTTACAGTCATTTTTGGCTGAGATTTTTGGCTTCTTATTTTGTGCTAAAATTATGGATAAAATGCAATTCTTACGAAAACATGCATGAATGCTAATTATGCAGAATAGATGCAGAAATGTTGTTGATTTTGAGAGTCTTGAGCTTAATTAATGAGATTTAGAGTGATGAATCTGAGATTTATCAGGCATCTTTTGAGAAATCACTAGAAGATGAAGCCTTCCAGGAAGAAATCAAGGAGGAGTACGGGAGTAGAGTAGCATGCATCAGATTCAGAGTCTACGGAGGACCTTGCACCTTCGGATGAGGAGAATGTACATTCAGCAGGCATTCCCAATCCTAAAGTAGATAATTCAGTTGCTATTCTAGTTGTAAAAGATTCAAGTGTGAAAAACCCAGTTTCTCTTAATAATAAAGATCATGTTCCTATTTATGAGTTTGAGTCCTCACATCATTCTTTACCTATCCCTTTCCCACATTCTCTTACGGTAGGAAAGCGCATCATTAATAAGATTCAGAAATATGATCCTAAAATTGCACGATTCTGTGGAGATAATATCATGGTTAAAGTACCATTTGATGAATATATGGCCAGTCATCCTGCATTCCAAAAGTATTTAAAGGCAAGATGCACGCCAAGCAGAGTTAGTAGGAAGAAACCGAATAGCTACGTCAAGGCCCATGTTTTATCTGTTGACACTACATTTTATCTCAAAAACCTAAAGTTGCCTCAGAAGAAACGAGATTTAGGTGCACATTATGTTGTGAGTCATATCGATGACATAGCATTTGCAAGTATTCTCCTAGATAATAGATCTTCGATCAACTTATTACCCTTGGCCTTATATGAGAAACTGAAGTTGTGACCTTTACGCCGATCTAGAGCATTACTTCAGTTTGCGGATAAATCGATGAAAAAGGCTAAGAGGGAGGTCAAGAATGTCATTATCTCAAGTGAAGGACAAGACTAAAGAGTGGACTTTATTGTCCTTGACATGGATATCCTTAATTATTAGAAATATTCACATATTATCTTTGGGCGACCTTTCCTTAGGATTGTTGGAGCTTCATTCAATTATCAGACAGGGATGACGAAGTCTCCTGGCGGAGAAGTGGAACTACATATGAAGCAAATAAAATGGCAGTGACCTGATTCCGAGTCCATCATGGATTTCTCTTCCTTCCTTGAGGTCGACTATGATGTAGTTAGCACGGTTAGGATTTGGGCGCAAAACCCGACAGTACAGAGCGAGACCCTCTCATCTGGAGAGGAAAGTATACACAGAGCAGTTATTGATTCGTTGCCTGAGTTCTTGAGTTGTGCATCTCCTTATTCTCTTGATGACTTGTAAGTCCATTTGGACTTGTCAGTTCCTCTTCCTTTGGAACAATCAAGTGAATTAAATGATGAGTCGGACGCTGCTTTGGCTGGATTGTCATTTTCTTTGGCGATCCGACTCCTTAATCTTCAGTTAAGTTGGTGTATAGCATTACAGATGATCCATATCCACTGTGCAGCAAAGATCCATATTTAGTGGTAGTTCCTCCTGATGTACCTGATGATTCATCCTTAACAGAGTTGAAGCCACTACCTCCTATACTCAAGTATTCCTTCCTGACGGGACCAAAGAATAAGTTTCTTGTCATCATTAGTTCTAAGTTGACTGTAGAGCAGGAAGCCGGGTTGTTAGAAGTGTTAGAGAAGAACCGTAAGGCTATAGGATGACGATGTCGGATCTCGTGCAGATAAATCCCGCACTCTGTTCACACCATGTTTTTTGTTGAGGATGATGCTAGACCTTCCCGTGAATTTTAGAGGAGACTTAATCCAAATCTTCGGGAAGTAGTTGAGAAAGAAATAGAGAAATGGTATGGAGCAGGTTTTATTTACCCAATCTCCGACTCCAAATGGGTGTCTCTTTTATATGTTGTCCCGAAGAAATTCAGATGGTCACCAATGAGGAGGGAGTTGAGATTGCGACATGAGTACCTACGTCGTGGCGTGTCTGTGTCAATTACAGCACATGAATGCTGCGATCAAGAAAGATCACTTTTCCCTACCTTTTATTGATCAGATTTTAGAGAGACTAGCGGGGAAAGAGTTCTTTTGTTTCTTGAAGGGTACTTTGTCTACAATCAAGTAGTTATCTCCCCTGATGACCAGAAAAAGTGACATGTCCTTTCGGCACATATGCATTCAGACGCATGCCTTTTGGGCTATGCAATGTCCCAAGTACATTTCAGAGATGTATGATTGTCGTATTCGTCAAAATGGTTGGGGATTTCCTGGAGGTCTTCATGGATGATTTCTCAGTCCATGGTGATTCATTTGATTCTTGTTTAGCGCACTTGGAAAAAGTAATTCAGAGATGTAGAGAGGTAAATCTGGTACTTTCTTGGGAAAAAAGCTATTTTATGGTGAAAGAGGGTATTGTGTTGGGGCACGTCATTTTCAAGAAGGGAATGGAGGTTGACCCTACCAAGGTAGATGTGATAAAGAAACTTGATCCACCAACCAACATCAAGTCAATGAGGTCATTTATGGGGCATGTGGGATTTTATAGACGGTTTATTCAAGATTTTTCTAAGATTGCCCGACCACTGACCGACCTCTTTGGAAAGGATACCGAGTTATTTGTAGATCACAAATGTCTTGAGGCCTTTGAGCTCCTTAAAAAGAAGATTTGTGACTCGCCTATATTGCAGGCTCTTGATTGGTCTCTTCCCTTCTAGATCATAACTGATGCTTCGGATTTTACTATAGGAGCCATATTGGGGCAAAGGCAAGATAGGATTCCATTTGTTATTCACTACGCAAGCAAAGTTTTGGATCCAACACAGAGGAATTATATAGTGATCAAGAAAGAGATGCTTGTTGTAGTTTGAAAGCTTTAGAAAAGTTTAGGTCTATGATTCTTGGCTCAAAAATGATAATTTATACAGATCATTCAGCCATTAGATATCACATGGAAAAGAAGGACGTTAAGGTGCGTCTTCTTAGGTGGATATTGTTACTCTAGGAGTTTGATTTGGAAATTAAAGATAAACCTGGAGTCAAAAATGCAGTGGCTGATCATCTTTCGAGGAATGAAACAAAGGATTCCCCTGATACTGAGCCTATTCGAGAGACCTTTCCAGATGAGTCTATTTGTGTCATAGACTCATTTCCATGGTATGCCAACATGGTAAACTTCCTTATCTCCAAGTAAGTTCCCCATGGTTAGACTAGGAACAATATCAACCAACTCAAGTCAGATTCAAGGAAATATCATTGGGATGATCCGTTCCTTTTTTTGAAAGACTGGATTGTATCTTGAGAAGGTGTATTCCTTAGGAGGAATATTAGAGTGTTCTCATGTATTATCATTCACTTGAAGCTGGAAGAAACCATTCAAGAAAGAGAACTGCTCACAAGGTGTTACAGTATGGTTTCTTTTGACCGACTTTGTTTCGAGATGCCTCTAATTTTGTACGGTCGTGCCGTGTCTGCTAGAGGATGGGAGGGACTGTTGGTTCTAGATATGAGATGCCCATGCATCCTGTGATTTTTTTTATGTCTTTGATGCTTGGGGCATAGATTTTATAGGTCCCTTCCCTAATAGCTAAGGCTTCGAGTATATCTTGTTAGCAGTTGATTACTTGTCAAGATGGGTGGAGGCTATCCCAATCTGAAGCACATATGGTAATATCATCTGCAAGTTTATTAAGGATCATATCATTTCACGATTCGGGGTACCCAAAGTTCTGATATCTAATGGGGGTAGCCACTTTGTGAATGAATGATAAAATCTTTATCAAATGACTATGGATTTGAGCATAGGATAACTAGTCCTTACCACCCTCAATCAAACATCATGCCAGAGGTTTCAAATAGAGAGGTGAAGGGTATTCTTCAAAAGTTAGTCCGTCCAGATAGGAAGAATTGGTCTCAGTTGTTGGACCAAGTTCTGTGGGCCTACAGAATGGCCTACAAGACACCACTTAGCACTTCACCCTTCAGGATGATTTATGGCAAGTCATGTCATTTGCATGCTGAATTAGTACATAAATCTGAATGGGCAATAAAGAAGATAAACTGGAGTTGTCACTTAGGGAAGTTGTGTAGAGACCTTAACTTAAATGAACTAGTGGAAATCTGCAACTGAGCATATAACAACAACATGATCTATAAGGACAAGGTTAAGAAGTGGCATGATGCGCATATTAGATGCAAGAACTTTATCCCTGGACAAAAGGTATGGTTGTTTAATGCAAAGTTAAAGACTTTCCACGAGAAACTTAAGTCAAAGTGGGCGGGTCCTTTCATTGTTAACGAAGTGCATGAGAACGGAAGTGTAGAGATCTTAGAGCTTTCAGAGAATGCACCTTCCTTTCTGGTCAACGGGCAGTTACTTAAATTTTTTGTAGACTCCAAGGAAAGATTAACTCCTGCTGAAATGATTGATTTCGTGCATATTGATTCAGTTTCAGACTTCTTAAATAAGGCATGATTATCATGACAAAATTCACATCAAAAGATTCAGTATCAAAATATTCATATTCATTAGGATTCTTATCTTATAGATTCCCTCTTATTCTTATTTTATTTTCTACCCACATTTAGGCTATTCTCAGCTTAAGTATAGGGGGATTTGTCCCTATTTTCTCTTCACTTCGGGTCTCTCCTTTGTTTTCATCTATATCTCTTTACTTAGGTTTTTCCAAAACCAAAGTATAGGGGGCGGGTCTTAACTATATACTCATTATGACATATTCTTCTTTAATTCTTACATCTGTCTTATTCTCAAATCAGTTCTTATGGATTGTTTTATACTTAGTTGAACTATGGGATCATATCATTTTGTGCTATGAGGACATAGAAAAAGCTAAGTACAGGGGGGTATATCATATATATATATATATATATTACTTATATACTTTAGTCATAGCTTATATTTTTAAAATTATTGCGGTTATGGGTATCATATTATATTTTTGAACTGGCTTGTGTACAAAATGTTTTGAAAATAATGTTTGAAAATTATATACATATTTGACATGGTTTTTAAAAAGTTTTACATGGTTTGTAAAATTCGGATTGACACTATTTGAAAAATCATTTGTAAAAAGTTTCGAAAACCTATATCTATGTGACATTGTTTGCAAAAAGTTTTCAAAAATTATTTTCAAAGCTAAGGGTGTAAATGATACTAACTAATTAACTTCACTAAGAATCCAATAAAAAATCAGAAAGTCAAATTCATTAACTCGGTTGTGTCTCTTGAGTAGCCTTTAGTGCTTTAAGGTTTCTAAGAAGTTGCGGCGATTTCCTGAACAGTCTTGTCTTTATCCTTTATAAGGTTGTCTGTCCTTAGCGTCTTTCAGAGTCCAACATGGAGGAAAATCTGAATGTCGTTTTATATTTTGGAAGATCAAGTTTATTGAGTTATCTGAAAAGAGTAATGCAGATTGAGGAGGATATATTGATAGAAGAATTAGATATGGAGGTACCCTTACCTTTTCTTGAGGATGTCCAGTCCTTAATTCTCACCTATCTCGTAAGTGGGGTCACCCTACTATGTCTAGTTTTTCTCTCCTAAAGAAAACCCAAAAGGTTGTTATAGAATTTCAAGGTTTGATTCGTCTTCCCATGATTGTGAAGAATTTTGAGGCTTCCCATTAAATATGGATATTACTTTTGAGGAAGAATGGCATCATTCTAGAAGGTTGAAATTCCAAGTTGAGGAAGATCTTCCTTATTTAGATTCCGAAGTGTTCTCTGTTTGAAAGAAGCAATTGAAACATAAGGCAGCCTACGATTTTAAACCTCGAACATCCAATCTTGATTTTTAAGGAGCTGAAGTTTGTAGTGCTATGTTGGGTAACTGATGAATCTACGTTTCATCATCTTTATCTATCATTTTGGCCTTAAAAACCCTAGTAAATATGTGTAAATATTGTTAAATCATGCATTTTATCATTCATGCATTTGTGTATAAAATGTGCATAAAATACAGTTTTTAATGCCAAAATTGTAGAATAAAGAAAAGAAAAGAAAAAGAATAAAATATTGAAAATATTTTATGACCCGAAACCCCGAGACCTAGGCATCGCGATGACTAGGTCGACAAGAAATAAAGTAGGGGGAGATAAGGGCCAAAATACCAATAAAATTCCTTTTATTCCATTCATTCTTTATTCATTTTGGGACCTATTTTTGGTTCCACTTTTTATACCTCAAATGGTGGTCTAGTTGCATCTCCTTTCTCTTTCCAATCCTTCTTTAAATTGTATCTGCGCTCCCTAAGATGCTTAGCTAATCGACGATTGATTTCTTCTTTTACTCTTATATTAATATCAAATCCCTCGATTTCAACTAGAGTCTATAAAAATCTAATTAGCATGTGTGTTATACCAAATTTTATAAGAAATACGAGGACAATTACACATCTTGATTCGATCATAAGCACCATGGAGATCTGCATCGGTCAAGGCTCTGAAGTCTGCAACCATGGAACATTCTCTCTTGTTTCTATCCCGCAAATTAAGTGTAGGTCACTTGCTTGCTTGGCATCCAGTGGTCTACCTTCATCCAAGTTAATCTTGATAATTGGCTTATATCCTGTGGCTTCTACATACTCGGCCAATATGATACCTCTTGACTTTTCTCTTCGACACACTGTATTTAATTTAATAAAGTTCGCAAAACAAGTTAAATATCATAATGGTAACAACAATAAATTACTCACCTCTCTTTTGGGAAGCAGATGGCTTTGATCAAAGTGTAGCGGAGCAGACATTGTAGGTGCATGACAATGCTCAGATAGTTATGCAGGTGTTAGCAGTGTATTAGGCTAACTACGAACAATGGATTCTAGTTGTCTACTCTTATCTTTCTTTTGCCTCTTCCCAAATGGCCCAAACATGATTAAGACCCAACATTTTTGTGTTCGAATTAACATTAAGAATGCCTTGTATGTGCATCAAAACTTGAATATCAAATATACGATAATCAACACAAATAATTTATAGCAAACTGATGGTATGTATAAACTGTGCTGATTTTAATATATTTTGATTACTTGAAGAAGCAACTTCTAGAAGGATTTTGCATTTGATGGGTGTGGATGGATTGTTGAGTACATCTCATGTGAAGAGTCACTTGCAGGTATTTTATCCAACTATAGTATGATTTTAGCTAAACGAATTTGTAATACTATTTACTGATTCAAACCTTTATCCATTCCAAAGGACTACATATTTTATATGAATTTTGTTTATTACTTCGGTCACTTACAACACAGGTAACATATATATATAGGGGTAAGTTACCGACATCAGCCGATGTAGACTCCTTTTTCCCATATATATATATATATATATATGGGTAAAATGGGGCTGCCCTTGTGGGGGGAGCTAACTTGGCTCCCCCGTGCCATTTCACCCTTTTTTTATTTTTTTTGAAATTTCTTCCGTGGATTTTCATCAATTGTATTATGTCATTCAATTTTCACGCGAAACAGAGACTCCTACGGCCTCTATCCAGAATGGTCGTTTTTAGCAATTCTGTTACCTTTAAAAAATGATTGTCTGGATGGAGGCCGTACGAGTCTCTGTTTCACACGAAATTTTAATAGCATAATATAGGGATAGTGATGAATATTCACGGAAGAATTTTCAAAAAAAATAAAAAAAACCGGACAAAATAGCGCAGATGAGCCAAGTTAGCTCCCAAGGGGGCAGCCCCATATATATATATATATATATATATATATATATATATATATTCTTTGTGGTTCTACTTGATAAACTCTAATGGCAGATATGTCTTTCGCTTTGTTTTTGGACTGACATACAGAAACAACCATGGTAGTTGTGGCTTTGATTCCTTTCCACTTCCAAATACTAGAAGGATAAGGAGATCCACGAGATATTATAGCTCGACCATGGATTTCAAGCCAAGCAGCCGCGTAGAAGTTTTTCCTTTCCAAAGTGAACATTATTTTGGAAAATATAGAATTTTAAATATGCATTAACCCGTTACATATATGAACATATATGAACAAACATCCCAACATCTCAAATTCCCATACAAATATGAACACTGATTTAAGATCCTGTCAAGACAAAGTTATGTGAATACAATGATCGAATATCCTCATGGGCATCTTAAATATATAACATTACAAACATGCTTATTGAAAAATAAACATTGCTATCTTCTCCACGCATATCACGTTGAACAGAGAAACAAAGAATACCTACAACTTATAATATAGTAGAAGGTGCTAATACCATCAACAACTGTCGTGATGTATGCCCCAAAAATCCGAATATTGTATACGTACTTAATGGCTAAAATATAATAACAATAATTTAACTTTTAATCCATATGAATGCCGCTCGAGCAGATGTCGATTGCAATCCCTTTATGTTGCTCGAGAAGATATATGTCGCTCTTAATCAATATTGGTATAGCTTGGATCATACCTACATTATGTAGCGTGATGCTAAAAAAGACGGGGTAGTGCTATGGCCTAGATCGAGTAGAAGAGGGAAGAGCATATGTCGATCGGGTAGTATCACAACAAAGATCGGAGGCAACCAATGGAGAATGATCGCTTGCGTATAGTGAGAGAACTAATGCTAGGAACAATCAAATGGGCTGGAGAAGGGCATCGCATGGGAAGAAGGGGAAGATAATTGAAAATAATGTGTGGACATTATTGTCTAAAGTCTACCAAAATAACTCTATGGGGACATTATCTATATTAGAATGTCCACATATACCTATGTACATGATATGATGAAGTTAACAAAAAATGTCGGAAAAAATAATAATTTTGATGGACATTAATCTAGAGCGTCCAATAATGACTAGACACAGCCTGATGTTTTTAATGCTAGAATGTCGGAAAAAGTTATTTTTGTTGCAGTGTGCTCAATACATATTTGTTCTATTAAGAGGTAGAGCAGTAACAACAATTGGAAAGAAGTAACTAGTGGTGGTAAATACAATAACTGAAGTTGAAACTAAAAGGACAAACTAAAGCAAGTACACATAAAACGTTGAATATTGTGGTAGCTTTAATTGTACAGTTTCTACTACTGCTTTTATAATTACTTATGAGAGTGGCATATTTATATCTGTGGATATGGTTGTTATTATATTTGGTGATATATCAATGAGAAGTGAATGCAATATATTTATTTTCTTTTTATTTGCTTTGCAAGTGTCAGAAAACAAGCTGATTTCCTTCCCTTTCTTTTCCTTAAATCAATTTCCACAATGTATAGTTTTCTTGTATAAGGATAGGGTTTATGACTTTCATAATATCTATTTTTATATCTGTTTCCACATTTTGAAAATAGATAAAGATACGATAGCACCAAATAGTATCCATTTGTTTGCATCCATGTTCACGCTGAACATATATAATAAATTTGTTAGATACTTAGAAAGATAAGAACATAAATTTATTAGATACTTAGAAAGATAAGAACGAATGGGAAAAGACCCCTTCGAACAACTTGTTCTAATAGGAAAGTCTTATATCCTTAAATTGATTCATCAAGTTAATGATAAAATCCATATGCTTTAGGAACATAAGTTCCTATTTATTTTTTTCTAACTTGTCAGGCACCCTTTTACCTCGGAAACTCATAGAGTTACCCCCACAAAGAGTTGGTTGCGCCAACAAATGATAGTGTTTATTCCGATCTGTTTATTTTTTTATTTGAGGGCATTGAAAGAAAAAAGAAGTATTTTTTCACTTCACTTCTTTTTTAACTTTCTTAAGACAATAAAAATTTATCTGCAAAAACTATCCATTTCTAGATCTAATTCATACGATATTAAATCACTATCATCTATTATCGGATAATTTTAAATCACGGATACATATGTATCCCTGACATGGCACATAACAATTGCACTTGATGTAATGAAAGAAGATATAAAATTTTGTTACATACTCAAATAAATATACGGACAATGATGCAAATATCTACCGATATCGATATAAAAATTTACACGAATTAAAATGATATGTGAATACGTATCCATTTTAAAATAGATATTGATAAAAAAATTCAAAATATGAATATAGTAGATATGGAAGCAGATGAACACGAATGTATCCAAATCTATTTGTGTAAGGGACACCCAAATGAAACAAATATGCTAAATATATTTATTTAGTAAACAAAATACATTCACAAATATAGATTATAGAATATCAGTATTTATCCCCGTTTTGAAATGGATACTAATACACTATGGGATAGAACAAAGATGTATCCATATTAGTTTGCAACTTAAAGTTGATATAAAAAATTTTCATATAAATTTGTAAAATTAACTTTTATTCTTCCTAATATTATATTAGGAGGAAAAAAATCTCAATTTCAATCTAACTTAAGATGAAAAAGGATCGGATATGCATGTTTCCATATCCATATTCCTTTCATCTCTATCGAATACTGACACATATATGCATTAAGGAAACTATATCCTTAAAATTACGAATACAAATTCTAATCGGATATTTTATTGAATCTGCATTCTGATCGAACAAAGAGCCGATCCGAATATGGATCGAATAAAGAGGCAATCAAAATATGAATCGATTAAAGAGTGAATCCATATATGGATCCAATAAACATGGAGTCCGAATAGGGATCAAATAAAGACCACATACGAATACGAATTGGATTTTTATCAAAGTTCAAAATGATTTAAAAAAATGACAATAAAATAATAAGTTGCATCATGACAAAAGGGATCATCAAAGTGACCTACGTTCTTGACCAGGAGAAGAAAAAAAGGATAAGATTTCGTAACTTTCGTTCGTGCCTATCATCAAACAAACAGAAGTTTATTAATATAATTAATATATTGTATTACTAATATAATACTATGATGTTGTGCTTATATGATATTAACTAATATATAAAATAATATTAAATGTTGTATTCGGATATCCATATCCGGATATTCAAGCTATTACCATATTCGTATTCGGAAAATTTTTACAATCATATCCATATACGATCCGTATTTGATTAATATTCGAATAGAAATATCCGTATACAATAATTTTTCAGATAAGGTAAATGCATATTCCGATATATCAGAATCCGTTTTTATCACTAATCTAACTTCTGACTATTGACATCTTGTATTAGGATCTAACATATGAAAAAAAAAATAAATACGAGGAATTTCCTATTTTACATGAAAACAAATATATCAAAGGAAAAGCCAACATCTTCCCTTGTGCTTATTCCTTTCTTCTAAGTTCATTCCCAACGTGATCGTCGTAATACAATGGAAAAGATGTTCTTGTGTGATCCAGACTCATTACTCTCATGCTCTCACAATTTTTTACTCTCATAGGATCAGCCCTCTATTAATATAATACATATACAAGTATTTACGGTTATACTTAAAAACAGTAACATATAACACAATTGCACATCCAATACGGTAAAAAAAACAGCTTCTGGATTAGGTTAACGATCGATAAGTGCAGTGGAGGGCTTGCTCATGAAATAAATATATTAATGAAACAAATATATTAGATGTATTTATTTCATAACCATTATGACAAATATTGTTACAAATTAATCTACAAGTATTTACATATTAAAATAGATATATAAATATCGATAGGGATGTTTACAAATATTAAATTGATAGCATACACGTACGTTTTTTATAATGAATACTATATACGTATGTCAAAATTTGTATAAAACATGGATATTCTAGAATTACAAATATATTTTTATAACTGTATTTATAAATTAAAAATGGTATATGAATGCTGATACATATATTCATAAAAATTAAAGCGTTTTGCGCTTTCATATCAATTATAAAAGGGTAACATATATACATTTCAAAATATATATAAATTAGATAGGTAAACGGACTGAATGCAGATTGTATATTAAAGTTGGCATAAGAGAATATCCATGTATGGTTAAAATTAAATGTCTGATTGTATTCATTTATTACAGTAGTTATAAGACATGGACATTTATAGATGTAAAAGCAATTTCAATATATGTATCTATTTTAAAATAGATACGGATATGGATATGGTAGCAGATTAGATATGAACACATCCATATATGTTTCCATAATAAATTTGGTACAAGCAGTTTCCATATTTATGTTCAAAAGCTATCAGATACAAGAAATGGAGTAGTTCCTTATTGAAAGTTTCACGTCCAAAATTCTTTTCATTCCTTTTTAATCCCATTCATTGATTTTATGTATATATATATATAAACATTTGGATCTACATATAAATACATACATATACATACACAACCAAATAGATATAAACAATGCACATAAAGAAAATATATAAAGATAGATGCTTAATATATGCAATATCTATATGGATACATATATTATTTACATATTTTTACATATAGCTATTAAATATGCATACATAACATAAACACCTTACATTACATATACAATATTTTAACATATACAATATTAAATATTATATATATAATCTTTATACTGCTTACTAACTACTTTTATAATAGAATAATAATATTTGAAATCAGTTCCCAACAAAAAGTTGTTGCACAAATTCCAAAGGGAATATAAGCTTAAGGAATCCCAACTCCTTGGTTTCATAAAGATGTTTGTTGACACTGAACAATGGAAACTATTCTTGGAGATCTAGATCTTCATTGGAATGTGGCCCAACCTTGTATAGATCCAGATGAAGGGCATTCGGCATAGGGACGACTGCTTCTTGAGATAATTCCATTAGGCCAGTCGCACGATGGTCTTCACATTCAACAGAACACTCGCCACTCCAGATCTTATCCTTGCGTCACAATGTCATCATAGTTCACTTCATCATGCAACCTCCGCAAGGCCAGCTCAAGAAATTACTCTTGAATGAAACAACAAGCTATAGGCAATGAAGAGAGTTAAAAACTAATTGTCTTGACGTAGACCTTATGAACAACATCAAAGCAAACATCCTCCAACATGAGAAGGCTAACCAACTGGTAAAGGTCACCACTAGCTAAAGAGAAACTCGTTGGCTGGTTCCAACTAGGATCCGATAAAAATGAAGTAAGGACGGTTGTAACATCCCAAAAAAGATACACGTGGAAAGTTTCGATCCATCATGTCCAAATCTCATGAGTTGTTTAGGTTCCATAGCTAATAGAACTGGTGCATTTTCGAATGCACGATAAATTGTCATGGAAAAGAACTACTCAAAAACGGTTTGATCACATCACTTAGGGGGTCACTTCTGTATGGATTTGTTGATTCATCTGTTTAGGAGAACTCGTCTATACACAGATGTTATATAAACCCCATTTTACCACCATACAGAAGAGAGACCTGCTATCGCCTCCAAGTAGCCCAATTAAAGGTGAACCTTGTAGATGCCGTGTTCTTGAACCATACAAAAATATTTATTATTACACCAAGGCTCTCCTCCATGCACATGTTTACAATACTTATAAAAGCTCATTTTATAGCTAAATAAAACAGATTGCTCAGCACAATCTAAAGCAACAATTAGGGAACTGTCGAATGCATCCTTGGCTAAGCTCTCCAAATCATTTTTTTTCTCGATGAGATTATAAAGCATCATACAGCAAACCTGAGAGATAAATGCCGGCAGTATGCATAACCTGATCAACCAAAGAATTCCTCCATGAGGCCCTACAATTTAAGCAGTAATCAAGTAAGGAAGAGCATCTGGCGGGAGCCTTACAGAGAAACAACAGAACATTGGAGTCACCTGCGAGATGAATTGCTCAGCATCAGTGCGCCTAAGAGAATGCACCGAATTCCGCATAAGCGATGTTGACCGGTCCCCAAGCAAAATGTCACCAATGTCGTCTAGAACCCTTACTTGGATGTAAGGGTCTTTAGGGGGAACCATATCCTGCAAAACTTCACGATAAGGAGAATACAGAAAGAAGCATGTAGAAGTTAATTAACAACTAACAAACTTACCACAGTCAGATCCAGATCCAACTCAGACATGTATGACTGGATGGCAGCAGCATGATTCTTGAAGTATTCCTCCTCAGAGTAGTTGAGTTTTTCATGGATTTCTTGAGGAAGTATATGCCCGAGTTTCCACCGCAAGTTCCGGACAATTTCTGCTCGGTTGTACCTAGTGCATTCCCAGGAAGTCAACCATGAAACGGAAGCGCCTAGCAATGTTAAATCATGTCCAAGAAAGTGGCCTCTCCAGGAAATGGAATTCATGATGATGCTTTTGGATTTCTTACAAGTATGCCATGAGACAACGTTTGTTGCGGATTAAAGACAAATGATGTATGACTGCACCAAAGTGATCTTCATTTCTAGTTGTCTGTATATCCATTTGTTCATCCTCTATCCTCCTGTATTAAAAAGAGAATACTAAATAACAGCAGCATGTGGCAACAGAACTTAGCTTGCAAACTTCGAATAAATAAAATAGCATTTGAACATTGAAAAGTACATAATAACCCATCAAGGGCCAACAAATGAAACTCTTAGGGTGCATTTGGTTGGCGGGTTAAGGCGGGTTAAACTAGTAGAGGGTAACCCGTTTTTGGATTTTGGTGTTTGGATAGAGGGTTAAACTGGGGGTGGGTTAGAAGTGGGTTTGGGGTGATATGATTGTATTGAAGTTTGAAAAAGTGAGTAGTTATTGTGATGTGATTGTATTGAAGTTTGGAAAAGTGAGTAGAAGTGGAGTAGTTTATAATTTTTATATGATATGATGGTATAATATATTATTTTTTGATAGGATTGATGATGTAAAATTGATTTATTTAATTTTTTTAAAAAGGAATAAAGTGGGGCCCACAGGGAGAGAGGGGGATGTGGGTTAAGGGGGGGTAAACTCCCCTAACCTGCAGGTAACCCGTCATCCAAACGGTACCTTAGAACTATGTGGAAGTAATTAGTAGATGTCATAAACATTTATCACAAGGCCAGTAGAAGCCTGGATTTTTTATGAAGCACCTGTAAGCAGCTCAGTGATGTTATCATGCTATAAGTAAAAACAAAAAGATTCCATGGCTCTAAGGGAAACATAAACTTTTAGGAATTGGAAAGCATGACCTCATCACAGCATCAAGTTTGCCTCTTCTCTAACATAGCTGTTGGAGAAAATAAGAGCACTTGTTATTTCTGAGAACCATATGCTCTCTTATATAGTAGAGAGGCCTATGGGTAAATTACATAAAGCAGAAAACAAAAAGCGATAATAAGAAAGAGATACATATGGAATATAAAACTACAAATATCTTCACACTCCCCCTCAAGCTGGAGCATAGATGTCAATCATGCTCAGCTTGGATGAACACTTCTGAAATGATCCTCTGGGCAGTGGCTTGGTGAAGATGTCCGCGGTTTGCTCTCCAGAGCTGACATGGGAAGTAGAAATCAGGCCCTTCTTAATCATGTCTCTGGTGTAATGGCTATCTACCTCAATATGTTTTGTTCTCTCATGGAACGCAGGATTGTTTGCAATGAATAGAGCAACCTGGTTATCACAGTATAACTCCATAGGTAGAGGAACCTCTACATGTAGATCGCATAGCACTGCTCGAACCCACATCATTTTTGTACTTGCTTGGGCCATAGCCCTGTATTCGGATTCGGCGCTTGATCTTGCTACAACAGTTTGTTTCTTACTTTTCCAAGAAACGAGAGAAGTGCCAACAAATATTGCAAATCCCGAAGTTGATTTCCTATCCTTAGGACAACTTGCATAATCCGCGTCAGCATATGCGGATACAGAGAGTATGTCTCCTTTCTTGAATAGCAATCCTGAGCCTGGAGATGATTTTAAATTGTTGGCGCATATTGAGTAACTGTATCTCTTTGTTATTTTGTTTTCTTGTTATTCTCTTTATGTAATTTACCCGTAGGCTACTCTCCTATATAAGAGAGCCTAGGGCTATGGAATAGAATCACCTCATTCACGTTTCCCAACATGGTATCAGAGCGACGGTCCTAGACCGGAGTTCTCGAAACCCTAACCCTAACCCGCCCCACCCGCCGGCCTCTCTTCTCTCTCTCCCCTCTCGGCGACGCTCCGATCTTCGTCGCTCGACTGCAGCGCCTCTCCGATCTCGCCCCTGCGATCTTCGTCTTGCGCGACTCCAGCGCGCAGCGTGCAGCACATCTAGCGCATCCAGCGCGCAACGTGCGCACCTAGCGCGCAGCGCATCCAGCGCCTGAGCGACTGTGCGCCTCTCCAATCTTGCGCGCATCCATCTTGCGCGCAGCGACTGTGCGCCTGAGCGCCTAGCGCGCAACGTGCACCAGCCACTGTGCATCTAACGTGCGACTCCAGCCACCGCGCATCCTGCCCCTAGCGCGCATCCTGCGCCTAGCACGCATCCAGCCATCACGCGTTCTCCTGTGCGTTGTGTAAAGCGCCTGCACCTGCATTCAGTTGTGCGCGCGCGTGCTTCCTGTACGTGCCCGCGTGCCCCAAGTCATAAAACTCTAGGGCGCAGACCTTGATATACATGGGGTTAGTTGCTTGACGTCTACACACGCAACTAATCCCGTCTATGTCATTGTAGACAAAGATTGTTGTCTCTCGGTCACTCCAGTCTTCCATCTCCAGTATGACAGAAAGCAAGGCAGATATCCCATCTATGGGCGCATTTCGTGGTCCAGCGCCCATTGTCAAGATGGATGGTACAAACTATGAACTGTTGGCAATGCAGTTCATGAGTATGACGAAGTCTACGGGTAAGAAGCATATTCTTACCGAGCCTGAGCCTGCAGAGAAGACTGGAGTTCATGCCTCATGGGAGGCTGATGATGCTTATGCCAAGGTGTGGCTATCTGGCACATTGGCTATTGAAATCGCCAATGACATTCTACATCAACCTACAGCCAAAGACATGTGGGATATCCTGGCAGCAACGTACTCTCAAGCGAAGAACGAGACGAAAATCCTGCAACTACAACATGATATCTTCACGATAAAGCAGAATGGTCATCCTTTACACTCTCTCTATACATCATTGAGAGGGATGTTCGAGAAGCTCTATAGCTTCATGTCTCTGACTGCCACACCAGAACAGCAGAAGACATACAGGAATGCGACGATGGTGGGTGTGTTTCTCGCTGCACTTGACCCAGAGTATGAGGCAGCACGTTCACAGATTCTGGCGGACTCGACTATTCCTCCCATGGAGGAAGCTTTTCACAGATTGAGCAGGATCACAGTACCTTCAACAGCAGCGAATCAGAATCCCTCAGCTATGGCGGCCAACAGAGGTCGCGGATTTCATCATCAGGGACGTGGACGTACCCCTCGCGGAAGGGGTGGCCGCTCTAGGCCAACATGCTCATATTGTCACCGCGTCGGACATACTGAAGACACATGCTACTCGAAGCATGGATTTCCTGCATCTGCACGAGCCGCTGAACAGATAAAGCCCCCGTCTGCTGCTTCACTGGATCAGCGTTTTGATGACCTGGTTGCCTGCCTCAGGGGTATTATCCCACCATCTGGTCCAGCACCGACTACAGAGAGTCATACTGATGCTGCTGCTTCTGCTTCTGCCTCTGCCTCCACCAGTACTTCAGGTAGTACACTTGCACTCCACAGTAGTAGATCTGATACATTGCCATGGATCATGGACTCGGGCGCTACACATCACCTTTGTGGCGACCAGAGTCTACTTACAGGATACACTCAGATTCCTCCAGGACGGACAGTAGTTATTGCCAATGGCATGCATTCTCCTATCATGGGTCAGGGGGAGACTAGACTGACGTCTTCTATGCAACTCAAGAATGTCCTACATGCACCGCATTTTTCTATGAATCTGTTGTCGATTAGTCAGATTACTAAGGATCTCCATTGTCGAGCTATTTTTGACTCATCTTCATTGATTTTTCAGGACATCCGTAGGGGCAACGTGATTGGTCATGGCTATGAGCAAGGAGGCCTTTATCGTCTGAACCAGACACCGTTTGCCGGAATCACAGCCTCTCCCGCTGAACAAGTATCTCCTCTCCTGTGGCATCTGCGTTTTGGTCATTTACCGCTTCAGAAGTTGCGTCTTGTCCTACCCTATAGTCTGTCTCACACACTTATCCAGTGTGAGGCGTGTCAGTTGGGAAAACATCACAGGTCGTCTTTTCCCAGCAGTCAAGGTCGGAGTAGTAACTCCAAGTTTGAGTTGTTCCATGTCGATGTCTGGGGTCCGAGTCGTGTTCCCGATCATCAGGGGCACAAGTTCTATATTGTATTTGTGGATGACTTTTCTAGAGCATCATGGGTATTTCTAATGAAAAATAAGTCTGAAGCAGGAAATATTATTATTCATTTTCTAAATGAGATTCAGAATGTTTTTTCCACATCCGTAAAAATTATGAGAAGTGACAATGCCTTAGAGTTGTGCACCAACAATCTAGCCAACTACTACTCCTCTAAAGAAATTATACACCAAACATCTTGCGCCCATACGTCTCAACAAAATGGGATTGCAGAAAGGAAACATCGTCACCTACTTGATGTCACAAGGTCACTTCTTATTCAAAGTCATGTTCCGTACTCCTACTGGGGTGATGCCGTCCTTACTGCATGTTATCTTATCAATCGTATGCCTTCGTCTGTCTTGAATGAACAGGTTCCTTTTTCACTTATTTATCCTGACAAGGATCTGTTCATTCTTACCCCTCGTGTGTTTGGGTCAGTCGCATTTGTCCACCAGTTGTCGCCTGGTTCTGACAAGCTCTCTCCTAGGGTTGTCAAGTGTGTCTTTGTGGGGTACTCCAGAACTCAAAAGGGGTACAAGTGTTTTGACCCTGTGCGTCGGCGGTATATGATCAGTGCAGATGTTACATTTTTTGAATCCATTATGTATTTTTCAGAATCCGGGAACATGCAGCCACCACCTATATCTCCTGATATCGTATTCATGGCACCACCAACATCACCACCGTCACCACCATCATCATCACCACCACCACCACCGCCACCACCACCGCCATCAACAGTATCCCCGTTACCATTCCATTACACCCGCAGGCCGCATCCAGCTCATGGTCCTGACCAGTCAACTAGCTCGCCTATGGTATGTAATGAAAATATTAATGTTGATGGATCTGACGACATTTCTCAGCAGGACGCATTACAGGAGCATGGTGATAACGCAGAGGATCTGGATATTCCAATCGCTCTACGCAAACAGAAGAGAAGCTGTGCCAAGTATCCAATTTCAGCAGCGGTGTCTTTTGAGAGGCTATCTGGACACTTCAGGACGTTTGCATTGGCACTTTCAGCTACAGACATTCCACGGACCCACCATGAGGCTTTGCAGGATTCTAGATGGCGGCTAGCAATGGAGGAAGAGATGGCGGCACTTCAGTCTAGAGGAACATGGAGTTTGGTTACTATACCTCCAGATGTCAGCCCGGTGAGTTGTAAATGGGTGTTTACAGTTAAACACAATGCAGATGGCTCCATTGACAGGTACAAGGCACGCCTAGTTGCACGGGGATTCACACAGACATATGGGGTAGATTACCTTGACACGTTCTCCCCTGTGGCTCGTCATTCCACTCTGCGGATCCTCTTATCAGTTGCAGTTACTAGAGACTGGCCATTCTATCAACTGGATGTGAAGAATGCATTTCTGTATGGAGACTTGCAGGAGGAAGTTTATATGCAACAGCCACCAGGTTTTGCTGTTGAGGGGGAGTGTTCCAAGGTTTGCAGATTACATAAGGCCATCTATGGTCTTAAGCAGAGCCCCAGAGCATGGTTCCAGAAGCTGTCAGACCTCTTTGAGAAACAAGGATATAAACGATCCAATGCTGATCATTCCTTGTTTGTACAGAAGACGGCAAGAGGTATTGTTGTAATCATGGTTTATGTTGACGATATCTTGATTACAGGTGATGATGACCAGGGCATTAAGCAGGCAAAGGAAAGGCTGGGGACCGAGTTTGTCACCAAGGACCTGGGAGTCCTTAGATATTTTCTGGGGCTGGAGTTTGCCAGAAATCCGTATGGATTAGTCATGTCACAGAGAAAGTATGTTACAGATCTACTGAGTGAGACAGGTATGCTAGGGTGTCGACCTGCTACGACACCAATGGACCCCAGCATGAGGCTGTATGATGATGACACAGAGGAGGTTGACAGGAGAAGATATAGAGAACTGGTAGGCAAATTGTTATATGTCACGATCACTAGGCCAGATATATTATTTGCAGTGAGTCGTGTGAGCCAGTTCATGGAGCAGCCACGCCAGGTGCATATGGATGCAATACATATGATACTTAGATATCTCAAATCTTCTCCAGGTAAAGGTCTGCTATTCAAGAAAGGAAAAGGGATTTCTGTCTCAGCATGCGCAGATGCAGACTATGCAGGATGTCCTAAGGATAGGAAGTCCACCTCAGGGTATGCTGTCTATGTTGGAGATGCCCTAGTCTCATGGAGGAGCAAGAAACAAACTGTGGTAGCTAGATCTAGTGCTGAATCCGAATATATGGCTATGGCCCAGGCTACTACAGAGATGATGTGGGTGAAAGCGGTGCTGACAGATTTATGCTTAGATGTACCACTTCCTATGAACTTGGAGTGTGATAATCAGGCTGCTTTGTTTATTGCAAACAACCCTGCATTCCATGAGCGGACCAAGCATATCGAGGTGGATTGTCACTTCATACGTGATATGATTCAGAAAGGATTCATTGCCACATCTCATGTTACTTCAGAGAACCAGACTGCAGATATATTCACCAAGGCATTGTTACGAGGACCATTTCAGAAGTGTGCTTCCAAGCTGAGCATGATTGACATCTATGCTCCATCTTGAGGGGGAGTGTTGGCGCATATTGAGTAACTGTATCTCTTTGTTATTTTGTTTTCTTGTTATTCTCTTTATGTAATTTACCCGTAGGCTACTCTCCTATATAAGAGAGCATAGGTCTATGGAATAGAATCACCTCATTCACGTTTCCCAACATAAATATCTCAATATCATGTGTATTGCATCCATATGTACCTGTCGAGGTTGCTCCATGAATTGACTCACTCGACTCACAACAAATGCAATATCCGGCCTGGTAATTGTAACATAAATGAGTTTCCAACCATCTCTATGTATCTCCTCTTATCAACTTCATCTGTATCATCATCGTATAGCTTCATGCGAGGATCCATATGAGTCGTGGAAGGCCGACATCCCATCATACCTGTCTCTGCAAGCATATCTGTAACATACTTCCTTTGGGTCATCACTAGACCATGTTCATTCCTAGCAAATTCCAACCCCAAGAAATACCTTAGGGTGCCCAGATCCTTAGTGACAAATTTACTGCCCAGAAAATCTTTCGCCATCTTGATCCCCTGTGCATCATCTCCTATAACAACAATATCATCAACATACACCATGATAACCACAGTACCTCTAGACGTCTTCTGCACAAACAGTGAATGGTCTGCATTTGACCGCTTGAATCCCTGTCGTCCAATCAGGTCTGAAAGCTTTTGAAACCACGCTCTTGGACTCTATTTTAAGGCCATATATTGCCTTATGAAGTCTACAAACTTGCTGACACTCCCCCTCAGCAGCAAAACCTGGAGGCTGCTGCATATATACCTCCTCTTGTAGATCTCCATACAAAAATGCGTTTTTCACATCGAGCTGGAATAGCGGCCAATCACGTGCTACAACAATTGAAAGGACACGTAAAGTAGAATGTCGAGCAACTGGAGAAAACATGTCCAAGTAATCAACTCCATAGGTCTGAGTAAAACCACGTGCCACGAGCCTTGCCTTGTGCGTGATATTTAACAATAAAGACCCATTGCAGCTAACAATAGACGCTCCTGAAGGAGGAGGAACAAGTGTCCAAGTGCCACGGGACTGCAAGGCGGCCATTTCTTCTTCCATAGCAAGACGTCGTCTGCTATCTTGTAGTGCCTCCTGATAATTGCGTGGAATTTCTACTGCAGATAGAGCTGCTGCAAATCTCTGGAAATCACTTGTGAGACGATGAAAGGAGACCTGGGAAGCAAGTGGGTAGGAAGCACAAGTACGCCTCTGCTTTCTAATAGCTATAGGCACGTCCAAATCTCCATCATCCGCCTCCTGTTGTGTTCCCTGTATCAAGAGATCCTCAGACTCATCGTTAGAAATCAAGTTATCAGAGTCAACCTGAGGGTTGCTGGATGACTGGCCATGACCTTGAGCAGATGAGGACCGACGAGTATAATGCTTTGGTAACGGGGGAACAATGGTCACTGGAGGTGGTAAAGGTGGAGGGGAAGGTATGACAGGGGATGGTGGTGGAGATGGCACCGACAGTAACTGACCCATGGGAGGTGGTGGCATGAATACCTCAGTATCATAAGGCGAAGTAGTCGATCTGTCACCTGTAGGAGAGAAAAACATCACAAATTCAAAGAATGTGGCATCCGCGCTAACAAAATATTTTCGACGCAACGGATCGAAGCAACGATACCCCTTCTGTGTTTTGGAGTATCCTACAAACACACATTTGATAGCCCGGGGAGAGAGCTTATTAAGACCTGGTCCCAACTGATGGACAAAACCAACACAACCAAAAACATGGGGTGGAAGTGAGAACAACTCCTTCTCAGGAAAGGCTAGAGAGAGAGGAGATTTCTCACCTAAGACAAACGAGGGAATGCGATTTACCAAGTAGCAAGCTGTGAGAACAACATCACCCCAGAACGAGCATGGAGCATGACTCTGAATAAGTAGGGTTCTAGTGATATCTGATAGATGTCGATGTTTCCGCTCTGCAACACCATTTTGTTGTGACGTGTAAGCACATGAGGTTTGATGAATTATGCCACGAGAGGAAAAGAACAAGGACAGGGTTCTAGTACAAAACTCCAATGCATTGTCAGAACGCACAATTTTCACAGAAGAAGAGAAAACATTTTTAACTTCATTGATAAACATTTGAATCACATCTCCTGCTTCAAATTTATTCTTCAATAAAAACACGCAAGACAAGCGAGAAAAATCATCTACGGCAACCAGATAGAATCTGTCCCTGGTGGTCAGGAACACGACTTGGACCTTAAATATCAATATGGACGAACTCGAACAAGGAGCCACTGCTCCGACTCTGACGACTCGGGAAAGTAGACTGATGATGCTTTCCCAACTGACACACTTCACATTGGAAGGACGACTTCGGAGAAATCTGAGGCAAAACACGACGCACCTTCTGAAGAGGGAGGTGACCAAACCGGAGATGATAGATATATGAAGAGTCTGATCCTGTAGAATGGAGAGATGCACCAGCGTAAGGAGTATGGATCAGACGATAGAGACCATTCTGCTCACAGCCATAGCCAATCACGTTGTCCAGAGGTATGTCCTGAAAAACAAGAGATGATGAGTCAAAAATATCTCGACAGTTTAAATCCTTTGTAATCTGGCTAATGGACAGTAAATTCATAGAGAAATCAGGAGCATATAACACATTCTGCAATCTCAATGAAGGTGTTAAATTAATCTCCCCCTGTCCTGTGATCGGGGAATATGTCCCATCGACTAGTACGTCCTGAAGAAACTGGTCTATATGATGTGAGATGTTCTTTCTCCCCACAGAGATGATGTGTCGCTCCAGAGTCCATAATTCAGTTTGTAATCATAGATCCATCACAAGATGTGAGAGCATGAGAGCTACCTGACGTACTAGTCGTGGCAGGTGAACTGGCAGATGCAAAGACGGCAACCTCTGACTGAGCTTCAGGAGTTGTATCAGAGGGCATAATATTCCTCAGTCTGGCAACAAGATCATCAAATCGTTGGTCCAATGAAAAAGGTGCTGGAGACTCAACTTGTTCTGCTACCCGAGCTGATGCAGTCATGCAGGAAAGCCATGCTTTGAGTAGCATGTGTCTTCGGAGTAGCCGGGTCGACGACAGTAACTGCATGGTTGACGAATCCAGCCCCCACGACCCCAGGGGCCCCGACCACGAAAGGTAGAGGAGCCACCTCTGCCCCTGGAGGCTGCCATCGCTGAAGGTGTCTGGCTGGCAGTCGAGCTAGGAACAATGATTCGACTCAGTCGGCGAAAAGCTTCGTCCATTGGAGGAATAGTAGCGTCAGCTAGAATATGAGATCGGGCAGCATCGTACTCTGGATCAAGGGCAGCCAGAAATACACCTACCATGGTAGCGTTCCTGTATGTCTTCGGATGTTCTGGAGTGGCTGCCATTGGCATGAAGCTATGGAGCCTCTCAAACATCCCTCGTAGGGAAGTGTACAATGAGTGAAGATGGCGCCCATTCTGCTTGACTGTAAAAATATCATGTTGCAACTGAAGTATCTTGGTCTCGTTCTGCGCTTATGAATATGTCGCCGCTAGAATATCCCACATAGCCTTAGCCGTGGGCTGATGTAGTACATCATTGGCGATTTCTATCGTCAACGTCCCAGACAGCCAAACTTTGGCATACACATCATTTGCCTCCCATGAGGCATGCACCCCAGTCTTCTCCACCGGCTCATCTTCGGTAAGAATATGTTTCTTACCATTCGACTTCATCAGGCTCATGAACTGCAAGGCCCATAGCTCATAATTTGTCCCGTCCATTTTTACAATAGGCGTTGAACCCCTAAATGCACCAGTGGCGAGTACATCAACCTTGTTCTCAGACATCTTGCCGAAAGAAGACTGCTACGGGTGTGAGAAATCAAAGTTTGTGTGTCTACACAAACATATATGGGTTTGGGTGCACGTGTAGACTCATGCACGCCAACCCATCATACAACTGAGGAAGCCGAGGTGGTACTCAAGCACGGGACATCACACGATACACGTGTGCACGCAAATCAAACTCGTTGTGCCCGCAGAACACGTGCGCAGTGCGCTCGAGGAGGTGCGCACGGTGCTCGCTAGGGCAGGCGCACTGTGCGCACAGAGCAAGTGCGCGGTGCGCGCGAGGACGTGCGGGGAATAAGCGCGAGGGCAGGCGCGTTGTGCACGAGGGCGTGTGCACGGTGTGCGCGATAGCAGGCGCGCTGTGCGCGGAAGGCTTGTGCGGCAGCGCAAGGCAGCGGCGCTGGAGATACACCGGAGAGAAGATGCGGCGCCGGAGGGGGTTGGAGGTAGGGTTAGGGCTTCTTGGGAATCGAGAGCTCTGGTCTAGTACCGCCGCTTTGATACCATGTTGGAGAAAATAAGAGCACTTGTTATTTCTGAGAACCCTAGGCTCTCTTACATAGTAGAGAGGCCTATGGGTAAATTACATAAAGCAGAAAACAGAAAGTGATAATAAGAAAGAGATACATATGGAATATAAAACTACAAATATCTTCACAATAGCATATCACAAGATGGAAAGGCTCAATTACATATCCATGCAGCTAACATCTGATCTCATTATTGTTGAAAATGACCTCGGTCATGCCATCATGTTTGCCTCTTCCCTATCACCACATCGAAAAGCTCAATTACAAAGCCATGAATCTGACATCTGATTTCATTTTTCACATGGGTGCAGCACAACCAAAGTTGTCTTTAACTTTAGAAGCCCAAGTACATCTCTTTTTTCCAGTTAACATATTTGGATGAGTACAAGTTACAAAGTAAAACGTTAGTTACCCCTTACTGCCACCCATGCACCCTGATAGCAATAGCATGAAAATAATCCATTCTCCCGTAGAAGCAACTTACCCTAAACACCATACCCTTCCGTTGTACCAAGGAACATCCAGATCACAGGATTCACAGCAAAAGGTCTTGCCATCCTTATGGCTTGGGTACATGCTTATTTCTTGTCTCGATTGCCCTCCTTAAACAATCTAAAGTCTCAAAAGCCATGGTTAAATGCATCTTAAGGCAGTTTTGACAGAAAAAGGCCTCGAGGCTTCTGCCTTGCCCAGTTCCTGTGAGGTTTGCACCTCTCCTCAGTGCAACGAGGCGGTGCCAAGGCAGTGGTGAGGAGCCACCTCAACCACCTAAACGTAATTATACTATGTTTTAAATTTTATTTGAATATTAAAGTTTCTCAACCTAAATATATTATCATCCTTGTACCTAAATAGAGGATCCTAGTCAGAATTTTTATATGTATAATGTTGCGTGGTAGATTTGGAGGTGTGAATAAATTGAAGAACTGTCGATAATGCATAATCAACTATCCTTTATCAAATATATATTTCTCCTTGTCCAACCAACTCTGAAAGCTAGTATAATCAAGAACTAGAAAATGAAGTAGATCTATTGTTCAAAGCAGAGAAAAGTACTCATTCACAGTGATTGGCTTCAACATTAAGGGTCAAAGTAATTAATTTAATTGCAAAAAAAAAATCATCTTTGACACCACAACCTAATATTAGACGTATTTTTACGTTAAATTAAACGTAGTGACAAACTTAGAGATAAAGATGCTGACCTGTTTGAACATCAACACTATCAATTATTGGTACATGTTAAATTTAATATTTTCCTGTACGCTTGTACCATTCAGCCAAAAGACATAAAACAAATAAATATAAAAATGTTCCTACTTTCTTAACTCTAGCAACAAAGCAAGATAGTAAATACCATTCCTTGAATGCAGCTTGTATTATATGACCATCTAGATCGGTCATTTTCTTTTGGATTGTTTATGACATAATGTTCTTTGATCTTATTTTACGAAAATGAACATATGATTAAGACGTAAAACTTCAATATACTTAAAACTAAATAGAAATTTATTTGTAAACGTACACATGGCTGGAACAAATCTCCTAAGTTTTCTAATTAATTGATTTCTAATTCATATGCCTAAAAGCTATGAAAGGGGTTGGCAAAGAGATGTCTAAGTATCTCAATGATTTTTAATTTGGAGTTGGTGTATCTGGAGGAGCAGAAGCCATTTTACACAGCACCAATCGACTTTTGAGCAAGCTTCATGGTGATGGATCTATCTCTATGCTTACTGTGGATTTTTCCAATGCTTTCAACATGATATATAGATCTTCTATGCTCTGTGAAGTTCGAAGGCGATGTCCATCTATTTCTTCATGGGTGGAGTTTCCGTATGCTCAGGCTGCCAGACTATATATTGGAGACAATCATATTTGGTCGACTACCGGAGTGCAGCAAGGTGATCCCCTCGGTCCACTTCTATTTTCTCTTGCATTGCATCCACTTATTCATGAGATCAGAGACAATTCTAAACTCCTTCTCCATGCTTGGTATCTTGATGATGGGACTATCATAGGGGACACATTAGAGGTCGCCAAGGTGCTTGACATTATACAACGTAGAGGCCCTGAGTTGGGACTTATTCTGAATATCAAGAAAACTGAGATTTTTGGCCTTCATGTGATGGACAGAAGGTCCGCAAAGGACTATTTCCCACTGATATTGGAAGGCACGTGGTAGGAGTGAAACTGCTTGGAGGTGCAGAGAGCATGGACAAAGGATTTGTTGAAGACTTGGCTATGAGGAGAGCCACCAAAACTGTTGAATTAATGAAATTACTCCCCCAGTTGGATGACCCACAGAGTGAACTTCTTTTACTACGATCTTGTATGGGTTCAGCCAAGCTCATGTTTGGCTTAAGGACATGTCAACCCACATGCATGGACCAAGCTGTTGCTTTTTTTGACAGAGGACTACGTGAAGTTATTGAGGACATTGTGGTTTGTGGAGGTCCTTTCTTCAGCGACCTTCAATGGCGGGTGGCATCCCTACCAATCAAGCTCGGTGGCTTAGGACTGCACTCAGCTATTAAGGCTTCTTCATATGCTTTTGTGGCCTCTAGAGCTCAATCTTGGGTGCTTCAAGATAACATTTTACGAAACAGTGAGGTATGTGATATTGAGTCTATTTTTTGGATGCCTTGGAGAGTCTACGTGTCAAACTCTCATCCTTAGATCTTACATGTTTTGCTAACAAGGATACCGTCCCCCCTAAAGCCCAGAATGCTTTGGCGAGTTCCCTTTTTAGCAAAATTGTCAAAGAAATTGAGGTTGAATTTGACATGACGGCTAGACAAAAGGCAATTTTTCGGTGTTTGCAATCAGACCATGCTCAAGATTTTCTTCTAGCTATTCCTATTGATGGTCTTGGAATGCATATGTCACCTATTGAGTCTCGTACTATTCTCATATATCGCCTTATGATTCCTCCATTCCCAGCAGATGAGGCATGCCCAGTATGTCACAAATCTTGCCTAGACTCCTTTGGAGAGCATGCCGTTCATTGTCGTGAACTCCCAGGTTTTAAATATAGACATGATCTTGTCAGAGATGTCCTCTATGATGTTCTCAAGAAGGCTGGGGTTGCGTCAAAGAAAGAAGCACCTGTGAATTTTTTGTCTGATCCACATGAGGGGAGATCCACACTCAGACCAGCGGATGTTTTAATTTTTGGTTGGGCTGGAGGAAAACATGCATGTGTTGATCTAACTGGAGTGTCTCCATTAGTTGGTCTGATAAAAAGTGATTTTACTGCGGGATACGCTGCACAGAAAGCTGCCTCAGCCAAAGTTGCTAAACATGAGAAGGCTTGTATTGACAATCAACATGTCTTCATCCCTTTCGGGTTTGATACCTATGGGTTCTTGGCATCTGAAGCTGTAGAGCTCCTTAAGAGGGTCCAGAAAATTATGCATAGTAATGTTATGGTCCCCATGTCTATGGATGTTGTGTTCCGAAGAATTGGATTTGCCATCCAAAAGGAATTGGTGGCGCATCTTGTTGCCCGTCTCCCAATAATTTCTTTGTAATATGTACTCTTCTTTTGTTTCTTAAATTTATAATAAACTTTTTTTAAAGCTACATATTAACCCAAAATAACATCCCTGATAATAGGCTCGCCGCTGCTCGCCAACAAATTCAGGTCAATTGTACCTATCCTCTACTAATTGATGTGAGAAGCACATTCTCACCACACCGGAACTGGATGAGGACATAGTTGGCATGCTTGCCACATGGAAGGGCAATAAAATTGTACGTCCATGGATAAAGGGTTAAACACTCTAGCACATCAAAGATATGTTATGTATTATCACAAGCAAATAAGAAGTGGGAGTCGTTGGTATTTATTCTCAGGACAAGAACTTAAACAAGGTTCTTCAATTGTGATTGTTTACCTGAACAAGAATGGCACCCTGACCAGTACTATATGCCTCGAAGGCAGCATTTGAACAGCTTAATTACTATATTGTGTACATGTCTTGTAGAGAGTATTATTATTATATGTTATTTACCTTTTAGTATTTTCTTATTGTTCTCTGGACTACTATGTATTTTACCCGTGAGGTCTATCCCTATATAAGAGAGGCTAGGGTTCCCTTGAATAAAATGTTGCTCATTTCTTCCAACATGGTATCAGAGCCTCAACCCTAGGGCTCTCTCTCCACCCACCCCCCCCCCTTCTTTTTCGGTCGCCGCCGCCCTCTCGGGCGCCTCCCCACCGCCGTACTCACCGGCCCCAGTTCGTCGGCCCCTACTCCCGGCCCCCAGTCGTCGGTTCGCCGCCCAATCGCCGGTTCCAGTTCGTCGCCCAGCCCCTCGCCGGCCCCCAGCCCATCGCCGGCCCCCAGTCACGGCCCCGGGACCCCGCCGCTAGCCCAGGGGTCGCCGCCCTCACCTCCAGGCCGTGCCCTAGCCATCCCCGCCCTAACCGGCCCAGGACCCTGCCACCCGCCATCAACCGGCTCTTGTTCTAGCCGGCACCGCGACGCCTCTTGTCGCCTTGATCGTAGTCGTCTCTTTCTCCAGATCTATGGATTTGAGTGCGTAACGCCTACATACGCACTCGAATCCTATGCAGTTTGTGTAGACATCTGTCATTTTGTCTACCAACCCTAGTTCTTCTCCAACGGCAATATGTCAGAAT